>WAAB01013946.1:119533-141765 GCA_013389865.1 Piaya cayana | reverse complement strand
TTTTTTTTTTTGTGATGAGTTTATTTTCTTTTCATGTTGCATGTCCTCCTAGTACTAGAGCAGTACTGGTTTTGTTGTTGTTTGTGGTTTTTTGGTTTTTTTGTTTTTTTTTTTTAAACACGCAGTCCCTGCACATCATCTAGCATCTTCCTGAATTTTTTAATTTCTTCTGAAATAGGCAGTGGGTATGTTTGGAATGGGAAACACGATAGATGTTTAAATATTAATATTATAACAAACTTTCTACTCTTTGTGGAGTGGACCGTAGAATGTAGTCACCTTTTTGTGAATCTGTTTAGGTTAGATATTTGAAGGTCAGGCTTTGTGTGCACTGAAAAATTAGGTGTAAAACTATTATTATTTACTTTTATGGTTTATAAGACACTTCCACCAGCAGTGCTTGTCAGTGCTGCTGAATTAACAGTAAATGCTGTCTTGCTTATGACTTTTGCAAGACCCTTTCTATTATGTTTCTGTTTCAAGTATTTTTAAAGTTTTTTTTTTAACAAAGTACATCTTTTAGAAATTCAGAGGGGAAACATACTGCAAAGTGGCAATTTTATATGTTAGTAAATGGTTGCTTGTTCTGTTGGAAGAGTAAACTTGATAAAACACCATGTTTGTTCAGTGAAAATGGCTGTCGAATTCTCTACAATATGTCACGGGAACCTACTGCAATCATTTTAATCGTAAACAATGCTGCTGCTCCTTGCAGTGGGTTAAACGTATGCAAATTGGAACCTACTGTTTCATGAGTGATCAATTCTTTGTTGGGAGTGGAAAGAAATGTATGTATTGCTAAGATACTGAAGGAAGCACAGTCAGCGTCTTCATTCTAAAGTATGTGCGTTTTGTGAAGATCTTGCTTTGGAAGAAATGCTTTCCTGTTTCTCTCCTGATTTAAAAATATAGCCTGCTCTAAGATTATATGAAAAATCTCTAAATAGGGGAGCATCTACATTTCTAGTGAAGGCCCCAAGTATAAACAGAGCTGTGCATGCCACCTGTGGTAGCAGATGGCAACCATTCACAGCTTCCTTTTGTGTTGCACCTGCATTATATGCAATATTTGCTTTTGTGTTTTAATAAGAGTTGTTTTAAAAAAATTCTACAGTGGCAACAGAACACAAATCTATGCATTTAAAAGGTAGTTTACGAAGAAACTAAACTTTTAAAAGTGCAAACTGGAACTTAAAGTAATACAAAAAAGCTAACATTACAGCCTTTAATGTGAATTTCTGGGGTATTTTTTTTACTTCTGTGATTCTGATGCTTTTGTTGCAGCCCGGTGGGAAACTACTGCTGCTTCACTGCAGAGAATCAGTTGGGTTTTTTATGATCCAAACTACAGTTGGGAGTATTTAAATAACATCTACAGTCTTCAGTTTTGGTGCCTGATCTTAGGAGAGGTTATTATGTTGAGTTGCAATTAAATATACCTCATTTCATGTCAGGTACTTCTTTTGGGAAGTTCCCTACTGGTACCATCCAGCTTCTGCTCTCCCTCATGCTGATACAGGTATTTGTGGAGCCGAAATGAAAGAAACCAATTCTTTACATTTGGTCTTAAGTATTATTAGCCCCTATTTTCAGAAGAGTAATTTAAAAAAAAAAAAAGTCATTTCAGTGTTTTGGGGAGTGATATTGACCCTCAAGAGAGTGCCAGTGGGAAGAGGAAGATAGGAGGGGGAGCCTGGAGTTTCATAAGCAGTCTTTGTCAGAAAGAATGTAACCTTCCATATTCTGGTAATGAACAGAAGCTCCAGAACTTGCTGTTAGTATAGCAGTATAACTGATGTTGGCAAAATTGGGAGGAAATGTTTGGGTTTGTGTTTCAGGGTTTCCCCCTCCCCACCATGATTCTCATAAACATGTCAGTTATATTTGGAAATTCAGTGATGTTCTTCCCCACAAGGTAGTTTTAGTCTTAATGTAGCGAAAGAGCGATGCAATAATGAAGAGCGTTTTTCTTAAGTCCTCCTGTCCCTTCTGGGAATAAATTAAATAATTTTGTTATTTCAAGACCGGAGAAGAGGCTTATTTCTCTCTTCCAGGCTTTTAGAGAAGGGGAAAGCTAGTTTCCAGAGGCAGAGAATGGGAACCGTGACAAGAGGCCAATATTCAGATGTGATTGTGCTTTGTTTTTAAATTGCTTTCATCTGGCCTTTTGATGGCTGTGTTGACTGGTGGTATAAGTGTTTTGAAAATGGGCATATACAGCAAATTGTGAGTTGCAGTTATGACAGATGAGTAAATGAAGTGTTAAAAATGGATATGCTGAAATGCAAGTGGGATTTGGAATTGTTCTAGGTCTGCTTGAAAGATTAATTAGAAAAGATACAACAAATTATCCCAGGAGGAATATGAAGCAGGAGAGGAAAGACAAAGAGACTAACTGGCCAAGAAAACTGTTGCAGAAAGGAAGGATTTATAGAGGTAAAGTCAGGTTTGGCAAAATTCACGATGAGGTAACCAATGGTATTGAAACTCTGTAAAATTAAACTGTTCCTTTAGGTATGTAAATAAAAAAAAAAGAATTAGCAAAAATGTGAATTTGTCATGCAGCTAGAATGTAGATTAAGACTAGTTTAGGCATGGTTTCCAGGCTAAATTAATAAGCAAAATGTCATGGACCAGCAGGGTAAAAGTAAGAAATGTAGCAGGAACCAGAGCATGAAACTGGAAATTGTACAAAATCTTAGCACTTTAATGCAGTTTGTGTTATTAGATAATCTCTGGGTTGAGTTCGGACACCATGTATCTGAGAAATTCCAAGTTCTGAAAGCAGCTATTTTTAATGAAAATACATTGAATTGAAGATTGTACCATTTGATCAGAGGGCAACAAATTTAATGTCTATAATTGAGTCAGCAGAGGGAAATTGATGGTGGCATCATCATGGCCAAATGTGGAAGGGGTCTAGGCTTCAGAAAATATTTTATGGGGAAAAATATAAATAGAAAGATACAACACAGTATCATTTACTATCTTACTAAAAATAGGATGTGCCCAAACAGTTTATTTCTTTAAGAAAGTCTGTTTTTCTTTCATAAGAAGACCTAATGTGTGATGGTAACGGCTGATTAAGAGCTGAAAGAAGTCTAGAGATTAGCAGAGAAAATATTAACTGGATAAGATGAATAAGAAACAGCAATGTCCTGCGTTGAAAGAAGTGTTGGACTGAAGAGAGGTTAATAGTGTGATTACTCTGGGATTGATTTTAAAACCGCTCTTGTTCAGTACTGTTCTGATTTGGGGAAATGCAGAAAGTAAAGTGAGTCAGTAAAATTTACTGATGAGAGAATGCTGAGAGGGAGGATCATGATGTGTTACAGCAACTTCTGAATGACTCTAAGGTCTGAACTTGTAGGGAGAAGAAAGAAATTCAGCAGTAGAATGGGCATGTAGAGACTGAAAAAAAGAATGAGACAGAAACTAGTCAGTGGAAGAAAATATGTTTCCAGCTTAGTTACAAAGGTGATAAATGCTCTTCTAGTCATCTGCATTGGAAGAAGGATGGATAGGAACCTGAAACAAATGCAAAGGAAAGTTATGGATTAGGCAACCTCAGAACTGTCTTGTGAGAAGGAGCCAAAAGCGTGGTGTCATTTGTCTGGGGCTACAGAAGTTTAGAGGCAGATAAGATTATTGACAGTGAGCTCAAATACAGGCAGGGAAGCAGAACTTTTAAGGGAAGGGGCTGTTTTGAGGCAAGAACAGATGGATACAAGTTGATAATAAGTAAACCTGCAAATTTGATGGTTCTTATTCACAGTAAGAGCAGTGGGATTCTAATAAAGCCATTCAGTTGGAATAGAGAACTGCTTTATTACCTTTAGGCTGCAGCTTGATAACTTGTAAAGAGTGTATGGTGTGCCTCTGATAAACCCAGAATAATTGTATGTTGATGACCTTGGAGGTATCAAGATTTATATTTATATAACTGAGGAGACTGCGTCTGTGGAAGTGTAAGTATTGTACAAAAAACCCCAACCATTATCCTTTTTTCATTTATAAAATTCTCATTTTCTTTTAATGATAGTGAGAACTTTTTCTTAAAAATTGTTTAATTTTTATTGATATGGTAATGACAAATTGAATTCAAAGCTGTGCCAATAGTACACGGTAAGAAGAGGCAAAAGAGAAATAGCAGCAGTTCAGGATCACAGAAGATGCTGTTAGAATTTGAGGGAAAGTAGAACAAGAAGCCTCACTTCTGATGCAAATCTTGGGAACTAAGAGCTTGATGCGAGTATGGGCATAATGGTGTCATTCTAAATTCATGAAAATAGCTTTACAAATGAAGGAGAGGCAAAGTAGGGTCAGTGCAATTCAAACACACGATGACAATTTTAGCCTAAATAGAATGCTCTTTGTGACTAGATGAATTAATTACTGTAAGACAGTGTTCTTGCTTGTCATTCTGATTCTTTCTGCTTGTTAATCACTCCTAAATTGTAGCTATTGCAATAATATTAAGATTTATTACTTATAAAATTTTACTAATCTCTTATCTAGTTTAGTGTTTGTTCTCATTAATGTGAATGTTTTGAAATGTGTTTCTTATTTTACATTTCTACGCTCCGTCCCCTGTGGTACTTTCTTTCTGCCTGTTAAGCATTATTGTTCTACTGAAACACTGTATGACTGTTTTAAATGTTTTGCTTTCATAGTCAAGCCTAATTTACCTATTCAGCAAATTTCATGATATACTGAGTCTGAGCTGAAAAAGAGATTAGTATACAAAAAATAAATTTCAGTGACAATGAGAACGAACATCTGTGAAGTGGTTTAACTTATTCTTTGTGCCTTGTTGATCTTGTAGTGAATTCAGTATTTCTCTTCTTACTGCTTATGATGATGCTAACACGCTTTAGGAAACTCCGGATCCACTGGAGGTACTAACAGAACTCTCTTGGCTATGAATGGAGTGAAATTTCCTGTGCTGTTAACCACATGGAAAACGTTATACATGGAAACTGGGAAAACTGTTTTCCAATTTAATGAGTTGTAGTGAAAATGGGACAGAGCAAATAATAATAGGGAAATGTACGTCTGTTTATTTGCACAAGGAAACACCTATTTTAGTTGTACAAATCACTGTGGTCTTAGTAACTGCATGTTTTTTTCTCTTACTTTTTTCCAAGAGCTGCTGATCTTTTGAAGAAAAATAATTGAGGAAATTAATCTTCAATTTATCCAAACTATACTGTGTTCTTTCTTTTTTTTTGTTTAATTACAAGGAACATTTGCATGAAAATAGGATTTAAGACTTGAACAGCTTCTGATGCCTTTTCCCAGATACACAAGTAAACCACATTTATTGTATTGGTAAACTGAAACAACTATTGTTTTGCAAAGTTCCTTGCATAATTTTTTACCCTGAATTAGTAATGAATATACCACTAATGTTTATAAATCTCCTCCCCTTCAGTCCTGTGGCAAATTAAACTATGTTTCTGTAGCTCCTCCCTTCTCTAAAAATATCAATACCTTATGCTACACCACATCTTTTATATCAGATTAAATTTTGCAGAAGTCCTTTCAGATTTTTTTGGAGCATTTGTATGTTTTCAAAGGATCCTTGTAAATGTTCTTAATAAAGAAAATCAAGTGTTTTTATAGCAAAATGTATCCATGGTGAAGCTGGAAGGCATGTATCCTATGGCAAAACTTTACTATGAGATGACAGAGATACTGTGTCATTACAGGCACAAAGTGGTCACTCTATTACTGCAAAAAACAGGAGGAGGACTGCACCTTGCTCTACAAGTTCTGCTAACTGAATCTGCATATTGTATCATAACTCATATAATGTTTAAAGCTTCCTTGCATTATCTTGGAAAATGAATTTTTCTAAAACATACAGTGGTCTGGGTTGCCAGTTTGGGTAATATTTTGTGTTATCTGCATATTAAATATTTTTAATGTTTAATATTTTATTTCTATCTAATGTTTAGTAGTATTTAGTTTGAGTTTTGGACAGAAGGTGTATTGTTGCTTCTTTCTGAGTTCTGCTCTCATAAAACATCTTTTTTGATGATTTTCAGGTATTGACTTCTTGTAAGGTGCAAAAATTGTGCTATAAAACAGTATATTTTATGATTCTGTTTAATTAAAGGATAAATAATATTACTAATTTGTGTTTGTTGTGTGGAATACTGAACTTTAAACATAAAAGTAATCAATTATGTGACTGAAGTTTAATTGGGTTTTCTATTCATTTAGATTTCTCATATTGGAAAGCTGAAAGATTTTCTTCTGCAACACAGAAAGGAGTACATTAATGCTTACAGGTAAGTGTGCAGTGTGTTTAATAGATTTATTTATTTTCCCATTTTATAAAGTGCATTGCTTGGAAATGTATGGGTTTAATGACTGGAAACAAAAACGTGGATTACTTATTAATTAGGTTACTGTTAAGCTACTTAAGATGAAGAATAGTGCTGTTGCAAGAAGAAGAGTACTAAATAAAACAAGACTCAGAATTAGAAGATGATTTTTGGTTCTCAGGAGCGAGTTCTGAAACAAAACAACCTGACAGTCCAAGTCCAACTCCTTTTAAGGTCCTGAAGAGTAGTTTTCTGAAGTGGTTCCAGAGACAGCAGGGCAGACTAGACTCAGTGATCCAGGTTTCCTTTTCACTCTGTGACGCTAATCCTGCCTGTTATCACTAAGTAGAAGGTCTAACAAAACCCCCCTCCCCCCAGACTGTGTAACTATTTTTATTTAGCAAATTAAGATAATCAGCTACTATGACCTTCAAAATAGTTCCTTTTGAGTTGGCACACAGCTGCATAGATGGTGCCAGCATTCAAAGCAATTCCATAGATTATTTTCTGAAAGGCTGTTGAGGATCTCTGTTGTTTTTGCTTTCACATCTTCTACTGACAAAAAATGAGTTCCTTTGAGCACCAAATTGATCTTTGGGATCTCTTCACTGTAAGTCTTCATCAGTAATTGAAAAGTTTCTACCATGAATTTCTTCATTTTCACAAGAAGTGATGTTAACTCACTGTTCAGTCTTGCGTACTTGCATTTTCCAACCGATGGTAAGAAAATGTCTGTGTATGAACATGTGTCTAGTGATCAAGTTGAACCTTTTCTCACAGGTTAGAATGTGTTCTGTAACCATCTCTTTGTTCCTCCTCTCCCACTCTTGGTTCTCAAGCTGTGGAGTTAGTCTTGGGTTTTTTTGTGTCAGACCTCATATACAATCAGTGGGTCCTGGAGGAGAACAGTGTGAACTCTTCAGATGCTGGAATGTGAATTCCTGAAGAAAGACAAAGTTGAGAACGTGGTGTCAGGGGACAGCAGCACAGGATTTTTACTTTTCTGTAACAAAAGCTTTAGGCTTGTAAACTACTTCTTGTAGTTATTTTTGTGTAGAGGAACTTTTGACTCTCTTCAGTCATTAGGAAACATTCAGAACTGCTGTATCTGCTTATTTGCTGATAGCTTTAGTAGCTGGATTTTGAAAGGATAAAAAGTAGCTTACAGGTTATGTTAATAATCAGAAAAAACTGTCTTGTGGTCTGCAGATTTAACATTCTTAGTGAATTACTAAATCAAGTAATCCTAAGACTGAAATGTTACTGCAGCTGGTATTTTGGTGTACTGAGTACAAGTAATCTTATAATTTGAGAATCTGAAAACCTGCTTTTTTAATGAAACTCTTCTTACATGCAATGTTAGTAGTCATATATGTTGCGCAATATTTCGTTCATTCCAGAAAAAGACAGTACTTTATGGATATCTCCCCTTAACTAACTTTGCTGTTGTAAATAGAAATTTAACAGTTCAAAATGAACTAATAACCAGTTTATTTCATATTGTAGATACGGGTTTGTGACAGACTCATGACTGCTGTAAATATTTATTTCAAAAAAGTAGGTATCCTCTGCATGTCTTCATAGTGCAGACCCCACAACATCCAACTAATCATTCATTTCCTTCCCTCTCAGTCTATAGCTATGTCTAAGATAAAAAAAATGAACAGTACCATGTAACATGCAGTGAATTTTGTCTTTGTGGGAAATACATTTGTCTGTAAAATAGATGCTTGCTAAATTGCCATACATTCATCACACTGTACTTTAGATTGTGGGGTCCCTGGTTATGCATAGGGAAAGAGGCATTTTCCAAGGTTGTGTGAGTCCACTTTGAGATTAGTGCTTCAAAATCAAAACTTTTAAAATCCCAACTATGTGTAAAAATGGAAGAATGTGCTCCATGTGCAGTGCAGAATTAATGTGTCCAAACTGAGATGCATTGAAGAACTGGGATTCACCCTTTATAAAGAAGGCGGTGAACTTCTACCAAGTGAAGTTTCCAGATTGTAGGGTGCAGCCACTTTAAAGAGGATGCCAGCAAGCTGTTCTTGAGGTGATAAAACTGCATTATTGCAGCAATCTCCCTTTTGGGTGGAATGAGGAGGAGAGTGATATCGCTTAGGACAAGTAAATGTCTTTTTTTTTAGTCGTCTGAGACACGCACAACCCAGTTAGTTGGGGATTTGGAGTAGGTGAGGGTATATCCAAATGAAAGAGTTTAGGTGATTTTTCTTTTATAAAGGATCTTCTAAAATGTCAATTTCCAGTGTTTTATTTCTCCAGCCTCTCAGTACTGCAGTATTGCACGAAGTGAGTCAGCTCTCTCTGCATTGCAAATCTGCCACAACCCTGACTAAAGCTAAGCTGTTGCTGCGATCAAGGTAGAGAAAACAAATTCTAAAGTCATCTGGTGTTGAAGATACTGAGTCCCACATCAATTTAACAACTTTCTCCAGAGGGCTTCACAGGTACCAAATGTAGGAGCATCATCCAGACAGATATCCGTTCTCCAGGCAAACACAATAGGAACAGATAAGCCACATGCTATTCCTTAAGCACCTGTCCGTGCTGGAGGAGTGGTCCTTCTGAGAAAAAACTTCTAGGCCTGAAAGGTCTGTCACTGCAATAACAACACTGTACAATCAGTGGTATCAAAATGCACCCCTTACTAAGTTGCCAGAATACTTTTGTTTCCCTGAGATTTTTTTAAAATCAGTGTTTTGTTGTTTCAAAAATGAAACAAAAAAAGGATTTATTTTGGCATGTTTTATAAGTTTAAGGCCTTGAGAGATATTTAAAATTGGTGCCGGTGAAAATGAAGCTCACAGATGTGGTTGTCAATTCTGTGTTTGAGGTGTATGGACTGTTTTCCCTAGCAGCATGTGGTAGTGTACAGCTAGCTGGGTGTTATGCCTAGCTCTCTGCTTTTCATTTTCTGTTGGAATAGGTCATGAACAACACTAGGTGGAGCTACCAATTTAATGCTGAAATCACTTTCTGCTGTATGAAAGCTTTGCATGAATGCATAAGCTGAGAATCTGCAAATAATTGCAGTAAGAGCAAACAGTCTGGTTAAATTTTGGGTACTATTTGTATTTTATTATCATTATTGTGCAAAAAAACTGAAGTGCTAATAGGAGTAAAAATTTGTCAAACCTATTTTGACTTCCAGAAGTTTTCAATATTCTTTTTGTAAACTCTCTTTTAACCAGTTACCATGGTAATTCTCAGTGATTTTCACCCCCCTCACCTCACGTATTAACTAAGGATAGGAAAAAAGAAGTGTCATTTCCTTTGTTAAACCATAAAATAGTCTTCCAGATCACGTCTGTGATTGCAGTTGATTCTGTCCTTAATGGTCAAACTTAAAATAGATAGTATTGTCAAACTCCATACTAGATTGCTTAGGCTGTTCTACTTTGTGGATGCAAAGAGGATTGCAGCATCCATGCTGTCAGCCTCATAGGCTTAGCAAACGACTCAATCAATCAAGACAGTGATTTTAATAACTTTTCAGTACTTTAACTATGGGAAGAATTTTTAAACAATCTGATACTGAAAGGCGGTGCTAGAGTTTGTGTAGGAGATCTGATTTTGTAAATGAATTTTGTCTAGTTGTATTTTGCCAATTCTGCTGTTTGTTTTGCAAATACAGGACAGTGTATTGGTGAAATACAACTTTGAGTTGCCAAGTTGAATCATTGTGTGCCTTTTAAAACTTATTCATAATGTGTTACATCCAGGTCCTTGGTTACTGCTTTGACCTTACTTTTGCAGACTATAAATTCTTTAGTAATATAGGTTTTATTTTTGGCATACATAAAATATCCTGCTACAGATGGGATGTCTTTGATTAATTTTTAAATGAAGATTTTTAGCAATGAAAAATGCAGCCAGAAGAAGAGTTGGTTGAAACTGATGCCCTGACCCATTTTATCAAACTTTAACTATTTAACTGAAATACCTAAATTGAGTCCCAAAAGTTCAATAATTGGTAATCTTTTATACACCTTTCTTCTTGATTTGACTGTCGGTTAGTAAATATGTGAATGGCAAACCACCTGAAAGTAGTGATGCAGTGATCTAAACTTACTGACATACAAGCCGTTGCACATTTATCATCTTCTGTTTATCAGGGCTCATTTGCTCTCTCTTACACCTTGGTTTTCAGTGATAAGGAACTTTACTCTTGTGTCATCTTGCCTGTTTTATCCTGTCTGTCATGATTCTGTCTTCTGGAAAGAACTTCTGAGAGCTTTAGTGGCAAGAGAGATGTAGTATCATCTTCCCCTGACAGCTTGAGTTAGCAATGGAAAGGAACTTGAAACTGGCCTGTTAGAAAATTCTGATTTACAGAGAGGGGCACATATATAAGCTCCTCCTTCAAACTTCACTCCAGATGTGTGGTACTTTCTTGTCATTTAGCTTAAAAATTGGGAGTTGTGTTCATCTTAAAATCTGTGGCAATAATAGTGAAAACTTGGGCTTTCCCTGTAGCACATTTTAAGGAAAAATGATGAAAATAATGAGTAATGAAAACACTGAATGAGTAGCAAAGACTGAGTGACTCATATTATTACTGGTTACACCTACTGAAGGAAGGGCCAATGACTTTTTCTCTACTTTGCTCTTCCTTAACATTAGAGCTTTATCTTAAAGAAAAATAACTTAATTATTTTCTTGCTTACCTCATGTACACAATTCAAACCTAAGAAAGCTCTTTGGGTATCACACTCATGATCAGTGAACACATTCATTGGCATTGGTTTCTTATTTTACAAGAAACATGTAGCTAAGTCATGGGACATTCCGTCCTCACTGTTCCTGCTGATAGGAGCTTTATCTGAGCTGCCATTTGTGATGCTGATAATCAGTCTCTCTCCAAGAATCTTTGAAAGGAAGTGAAAGTCAACAATCAAAAAATGCTTTGGGACATGTTGGATTATTTGAAAATTAATTCATTTCTATTGAAAATGCTCTGCCAATACTCATAAGCAGCAATGGTAAACAGTATTTGGATATTTGTTTATATCTGGTCTGTGGTTTGTCTCTACATCCTCACCTACTTTTTCATCTAGTCTTGTTAAGCTTTGTGGTTGTGTTTAGAAAGCATATATGGGGTGTAGTCCTTGAGGCAATGTTTAAGAAAAATAACCAAGGACTTTTCCTTGAAACAGAACTGATTAACTGAGGGCTTTTAAAGTTTACTTAATAATCACAAAAGTAATTCAAAGTTGATTATTAAATATGGTAAACACCACACATATTAGACAATTACGCTGATAAACTGTAGTCTTTTTCCCAGCAACATAGCATTTTGCTAATACATATCTTTAGTGAGTACCTTTTAAAAAGGTGAGAGTACCTTTTAAAAAAAAAAAACAACCAAACAAAAACCTCTTCTTGACTCTGTCAAGTCTGAATATCAGATTCTTCACTTGTGAGTGATATGCTGATAAGTTTTTATTTAATTTAGTGGAATTGTTTCATAGTATCTCATTTATGTTGCCATCAAAGAAAAATGAGTAGCACTTTTATTCAGTTCTGTAGTGAATTAGCTACTTCATCTTCCTTTGATCATAAACTGTTTCCAGCAGAACAAGTTGATCATGGTTCCTAGAAAGGAGAAGGCAGGGGCTCTTGGCTTCTGAAGATGTTAAGAAGATGTGGCTGCTCTCTTTTGCTTATTAAGCAAACTGTGACCATTCATTTCAGATGAGGATTGTTACTTAATCTTCCTATCTTTAGAGTATGACTGCTATACATTCTGTATGTTCTTCCTCTCAGTCCATTTGCTGTAGTGCATTCCTACATTGCTTTTTACACTATGCTGTGTGAGAGCCTATCTTCAGTCTTTGGTAAAATTGTCTGATGTTTTGTCTGTGAACAACTTGTGCATTTGCTGTTCATAATACTCTTGTTCATGTTTTTGATCACTGAACTGCTGAGACAGTTTGTTTGTTTGTGTTAAATATAGTTTGAGCAGCTAGCTGTAGTGCCCTAGCACTTGGGAATTCGAAATGGCCCTCTTGGGATTCTTCCACAGCCTTCAGCTTCTCTGAAGGATCTTTCAAGGTTTAGACAGCTTAAAGACCGGTAGTTATTTGTCCTGTTTTAGTCAGACTTTGGAAGGGAATTGATAGAATTCTAGATTTTGACCACAGAACATCCCATATTTGAAAGAAAAAAATCTTTGATTGTCACACATCTAATTTACTGTCTTTTGTAATTGTAGAGATACATAGTTCATTGGTGTGATGGGTTGTTTCTGAGTAAAAGTGATGCCTTTTCCATGGTAAAGGCTGGATGGGTGGCTTCTGGTGTGTCTTCTTTACGTGCTTCTGTGGTCTTCTGTACAGTTTCAGCATTTCATATGTAGTATTTTCCTGTTATCCAAGGAATTTTTTTCAAATTATTTCTCTTCTTTTTTTTTGATTGTAAGTTCATATACCACATTTTAGAAACAATAATTGTTCATAGCAGTGTTCTGGAATTTCTCAGCAATATTTTGCAAAACTGAAAACACTAATTCAGATATACCTGTACTGCCTGTCCCAATAGCAGAAGCTTCCCCACAGACTTAAACTTTTAGATACGTTGTTATGGAGTATTTTGTCATTTGAGTAGATGAGTTTTCACCTTGGATTTATGTCAGACAGCACTTGGATGGGAAAAGGCAGTAAACTAAAATGCACATAACATACTAAATAACATTTAAATTTCATAGTTAAATAAGAAATGATGTAATTTAAAACATACCAGATGCCTAAAGGGAAAACGTAAAAAATGTCTGTTGTAAATACAACTAAGGTTATATGTACATGTACATAAGTGCATATACCTATACAGTTATGTGTATGTGTCAGCATATGTGTGTATATTTGTAAGGCAGTTTCTGCAGATGAATCGGGTATGTTACTGCTAAAATGGTACATATCAGTATTTTAGAACTGGTTTATTTCAGCTTCTTGCATCTCTCTTGTAATATGCAGTTGGAAGAAAATCAACTTTAGTGTTTGATTTGGTGTCTTCAATGAATCAGTAAGTGGAGAGTATTTCATGCACCAGCAGGAGTAGTTACTAATTGCAAGAGCTGGTGTAATTCTTCCATCAGCTGTGGTTCTTTGTGCTTTGCCAGCCAGATAGGATCATAGAAATGTTAGGCTGGAAGGAGCATGACTGACACATTTAAAATAAGAATGACTAGGACATTCTGCCACCATGGTTTGCGTGCTTTTAAATATTACTTTCAGTGGAGATTCCATATCCTCCTTCATTTTCCTGTTTCCTTATCCATGCTACTAGAATAATTTAAAAAAAAAACCCTGACTTATTTGATTTCTCTTTGGTCTGTTCTAGAATCAACAATTACAGTAGCTTGGGTTTTGTATGTGTTTTTTTCAACCTTTGTACTTCTTCCTCTCCTATGGACACTGTCCCAATTGGTGCTGCAGTGAGGTACTGAAAGGAAAGAAATCTGCAGCTGTGGCCTTGCCCAAAGTGAAGGATAGAAGGAAGATTACCTTTCATTTGTAAGGGATTATACTGCATTTGTGCATCCAGTTGTAATTATGACTTTTTGTGCAACAACATGTTGTTGTTATGTTTGGTTTACAATCCAGTATGATCCCTGATGACTTTCTGAAGAGCTGTTCCCTAATCACTTGTTCGTCATTCTCTGTGGGTTCAGATAATTGTTCCTGCTGCAACAAAGACCTTCTTTCCATTCCTTATTCAAATTCTTCATGTCACTACTCCACATTGGCAGTATTGTTTTGAATTGATGTCTTGTCCTCTCAATATGGTTTTAATTCACTTAGTTGTATGCCTCTGCAAATGTATTAAGTGTATACTCCATCCTACTACCCAAGTTGTTAATGAAATTATTAAATAGTGCACAGGACAAACTCCTGTGGAACACAACTGAGTGTATGCTCCTGTTTTGGTGTGTTAAGTACCTCAGGTTCAGCTTTCTGAACAGTTTTATGTCCATATGATGCTTGTTTCTTCTAACTTACTTATTCACCAGTAGTTTATGAGACTGTCACACAAGATGGTAGCAAAAGCCACACCAAAGAGAAGATATACATATATATATGTGTGTGTGTGTGTATATATATATAGCCATGATTGTTTAATTAAAATAAAGATATGAGTTAGTTTTCTTTCCTGTTTATAACAGCAAATAGAATAGGCTGTGGCGACTGTGTCATCGGGAAACCCAAGATGAACATAGGATAAGCTGCTTTACTAAAGTTTTATCATCTGGTCATCTGTGGCTGTGGAGACAGTGTTAAATACCTTTATGCAGTATGTTTTTCTGGTGGTTATCTGCAATGTGCTAATGTTTTACTAACTGGCGTCCATTTTTATTAATTTAGTAACAAAAAGATATATTAATCCTATTAGAAAATATTACATATATGATATATCATCTAAAATAAACAATGGGAACAGGTTTTAATAAATCTTTTAATAGTATGATGTGTATTATTTTTCATTATTTGGGTTTGAATTCACAGGTTCCGTAGTACAGCTACTTTAAAAATGAAGCTCAGCAGTTAGGATAATGAAAACATGCATTTACATAAAATAAGTTCCATTTGTTTGTGCCACTTTCAACATTTGAGCTATTCCTTTATCCTGCTTGCTTTCATGGTTTTGAAATATACCTCATTGGAATAAGTACTGCAGGTAGTAATGTATTTTCTAATTGTATTTTCTTCTTCTGCTCAGTATTGGATTACTTTCAAGATGAATAGGTTATATTGCTTTTTGTGTCTTGTACTAGTCAAAACATGTTTTATAAAAACTCTTGGTGTTTTTATCTGTGGCGGTTATTGTATTATTTTACTACCTTTTCTGCGAAAATCAGTGTTGCAGGAAAGCTTCTGTGGAGATGGCTAGTGGGGTGGAGGTCTCAAATGTGTACTTGGTAGATTCTGTGTTTGGCATTTCTTAAATGATGTTTTGTCTTGTTTCATAGCCATGTTATGTCCGAGTTTGTGAGGATGACGGATACGGAGCGTGATCAGATAGATCAAGATGCTCAGATATTTATGAGGACATGTGCTGATGCCATTCATCAGCTGAGAACAGAAGGTAAACTGAGCGACTTTGAAGTATTTTTTCTCATTTATTGTTATAGGCTAAAATAATGCTGAATATTGGATGGTGAATCTGAAATGGTTTTGGAGAGAGATTGGTAAACTCTCATTGGTTTTTTTGTTTGTATCTGTGTAGTCTCATAAAATGATTAGTACTGTATTTAATTTTCTTTAATGTTAGTAGAAGGAGAAGCTAGAGCATAGAATTTTGTTTATTTGTTCAAATACACTAAACAGAAGTGTAAAAAGCTGGTCTTAATATTTACTTCTTAAATAGTAATTTAGCACTGTAGCACAGAGGCCTGGACCAAAGCTCACTTAATTCATTGATTGTCTCTTCCTAGCTTTCCCATCTCGAAGGTATTACAAGTATAATTATTCAAAATTGAGATAGTTAACTAATTTTAACAGAATCCTGGTAAAGTAGTAGCACTTTGACGAGTGTGGGGTCATACCTTTAAAACACTATCTTAGGAAGCTGTAGAGGGAAGTTGTTTTGTCATTTTCAAGTTGACTTGCTGTATGTGTGTGTTTTATCAATACACCAAAGATTTCCATCAGCTTTCAAATGCCATTGAGACATAGATATAGCATTATTCAGGATCATTGAAAGTCAGTCATGCATGGGAACTTCATGATATCAAAATAAGAAATATTTATATCTGTGAATTGAAAGGATGCTTGACATATTAACTCCCAAAGATTTCCACATAATCTACACACATAAAACTATGCCTAGCTTGGTGACATCTGTTCTGGTTTAGAAATGTAATTGACATAATATGATTCAGTGGAATATATAACAAATCAATAATATGAATGTTGTAAGACTCTAGTTGTTTTCAGCTTTTGCTTTCTTGTAATGATTTGCTGTTTACAGAATCTGTATTTTAATATAACCGTGTTTCAAATAAATGCTAGTATATATAAATTGTTAATAGGCTGTTGGATGTAACATATCAACTGAAAACACAGACTTTTGTGTAATTCACTATAAAGTTAAGATTGTGTTATTTATTTCTTTTGCATTTCAGCACACAAGGGTGTCCAGTCTGCACAGGTAAAGGAGCACAGAACAGCTGTCTTGGACTTCATTGAAGATTACTTAAAAAGTACTTAGTATTTATTGCCTCATTAGAAATGAATGGTTGTATTTTTCAAGAAAGAAGTCATGCTCTTCTAACCTGAAGTTTTGTTTGCTGCTGTCTTGGACAGGAGTGTGTAAGCTGTATTCTGAACAAAGAGCCATCCGAGTTAAGCGAGTGATAGATAAGAAGAGACTGTGAGTAGTGTCCAAAAATAGTTTAACTGTGCCTTTTTTATGTAGCATATTCAACAATGCTATTATTCATGTTTAGGTTCAAAGGGATTTATTTTAACTTCTGCTGTCAGCAGGTGTATTACAGGATTCTTTTAGACTTCTGGCATCTGAAGTAAAGTCTGTAAATGGCATTTATCTAAATTATTAAAGCACCAAAAGAGTACAATGTGGTTCAATAAACCTATTGGACTTCTACAAATGCAGCAAAGTATTTGTGTGTGACCCATTAAGTGATATTCTGAATGAAATAATTTAGAAGGAAATCCTGCCCATTGGTGATACATCTATACATCTCAAAGGTGTTATTTAGGATGCTGTCTGTGTAGGTGCAAGAGATGTTCACTTTCTTGTTGTCCTTTGCCTCTTTTTTTTTTCCCCCCCTTTTGTTACCCTTTTTTTCCCCTTCTCTGTTTTCAAGCCACTCTCTTTCTGCTAAAGCAAGTGATTACGTTGTGCATAAATGCTACTTGAGATGGCCGATCATTATAGCGGGTAGAAACACGATTAAAAAAAAATTAATCTCATATGTAACTTTTAAATTGAAACAAAAGAATTTTTGCTTCCTGTTATGGCATACATGCAAGGCTGCCACCATACAGAGGTGAAAATGTCTAGGATGAGTTAAAGATTATTTGCATGCTGGCATTTTGGTCTGGGTTTCTTTTCACCAGTTAAGTGTCAAAAAACGCATTTTTCCAATTTATTTTTCTGCATATTCCCAGGTGTAAGGATGACAGGAAGAATGAACGTATTTGCTATTTATTTAATATGTGAAAGGGTTTCTGCGTCTTCTCAATCTGCATTATTTAAATTCTAACCTTAATTCCTGTTATGCGCATTTTAGTTTAAAAATAACAAATCCTAAAACGTACACCTCAGTAAATAAATTCTTTGGTGTTGGTTTCCAGGACTTGATGGTGATTTTATCAGTTTGGTTTGATCAGCTATTTACATTGAAGCTACAGATGTTTTGAGAAGTCCATAATAACATTTTGTTCAGAGTGATTCAGCATGATTAAGCAGATTTGAATTCACGCAAATATGTCCTACTGAGACGTAACTAGTAGTACAAGCTGAAAACAAGTAAACAAAGTACCACAAACCAGTCCTGAAATTTGGGAAGAGGTAATGGGAGAAAGGAAGGCATTGGTATTTTTGTACCTCCCTTAAGTTTTCATAAAAAGCACACAGAAACAAACTGCAGTACTTTACTGGGTAGAAGCACATAACCTTATCAGTATTCTTCACAATGAAGAACTTCAAAGGAAGGTAGCATGGTTCCTGCGGTTATAGAGTTGGCTAACAAATACCAACACTTCTGTTTGTAGTACTCTTTTGTTATTTGTCTGTGTGAAATCCCAGGTTCAAGATATCTTAGAAGGCTAACAGAGAAGATGACTCAATTTGATGTATGCTAAACATGGAGCAATGAAAGAGCTCTTTCAGAAGGTAGCATGCCACTTAATTAAAGAGCAATAAGGCATTAAAAGCTAACCCAGAAGGTGCAATTCTTCCATGTAACGTTGGAGGATACCTTCTTTTTGCAGATGTAAGAACTAGAAAACAGGTGTTGACCAGGTGGAGTGTGTATGCATTGCAGATGTGATGCAATGGCTAAATTGTCAATTAAATTAAAATTCAGTTTTAGTAAATCACAGACCATAAACCAATCTTCTGGTGGTTTGAAAAAAGAATTGTCTCTTTTCATATGCCTTCAACTATTTGATTCACAATTTTCCTACAGATTTCAGCAGACATTCTATGTGATAATAAGAATATGTTCGGTCACTAGGCATTCTTTAAATAGCGCATCCCATTCTGTGCAAAGTAAGGGCAATGAGCAATGAAAGAATACATTTCTTTAAAAGTAAATTTATCCTAGTGCAGATCTTCTTTTCTGCAATTTAGTTAACTTAAACATATGTGTATTAGACCATACCAAAACATTTTCAGTAGAAATATACTTCATTGTTTCTTTTTGTGTTGATAAACATCTTAAGGTCTTTGACAAATTGCCCAAATGTTACATTCTCTTACATAGATTGCCCTTACAAATTAATTCATGTTTTTTGATTTAGAAGTTTTGCCAATTACATAGGACTAATTTCCAGAATGAAAAGTTGAGAGATAGAAACACAAACATCTTTATGTGTAGAGGTACTTTATTGTGGTTTTCATTTTTTATGTTTATTAGTATTCAAAATGGTACTTCAAATTTAAACTTCTTTTTCCATTAGAATGTCTTGTGAATTACGTATGCAATTATGCAAATCAGGCTCTTTTTTTTTTTGTTGTCTGGGGAATTTGTACTTTATTAGTATCAGAACTGTTATTTGAACTGCATTACATCCAGATAAGTCTTTTTTCTCCCAGTGTTAGGCAAATTTGGGACTTCAGAGGGAGGAGATGAACAAAGAGTTCTCTTTTGTAAAATTACTGAGAGCACAGTACTTGCAGGTTTTTAGAACTAAGAAAGGTTTCCTGTTACTATTTTTTCTTATTTAAATAACATAGTCATCCACTGGTGACTAATACACTATATTCTGGTTTTCCTTAGAATTTTCAAATTATAGGTTAGAATTTAGACACAATACAAGGAATGAAATGAATGCAAAATCCAGCATCTTCTGTTAAGCAGCAGGGAAATATTGAGCACAATGAGATTAACTGTTGATTATATTTGAGAGGGGCACAAGTGAAGGTGACACAGCAGATGATGCAGCCCATTGCATTTTGATTTGGTGGGGTTTTTTTTCCTTTCACTCCCCTAATATTATAATTGCTTAGCATTTAAGTGTCTTAGTATGTAGCAGTTACAGAATTCGTTGTAGACAACAATAAACTAGGGAAGTTTACTTGAAAAAAATGTTGCCACTAATTTTAAACTCTTTTTGCTGCCAAAGTGAAACATACTTGAGAAGTACTTAATATCTAATCACTGAATATGCTTCTCAATTTTTGCATCGCCTTTGCCATAAAATTACATAGCAGGAACTTAGATGTACTATCTGTCTGTCCACTGCATATGTTTTTTCTGTGCTTTGCTTCTAAGTGGTCTGTTGTGTCTTCTTGTGGACAAGGTAAGGATCAGCTTCATCCTGGTTAAACTGTTCCTTAAAGTTAAATAAAAATACTTGTTTTGAGAAAAATCTAATTTTGTTGTAGCTTCTTACTTTTCCTTTATGATAATTAACAATATTAAGTACAATTTTAATTATTATTTGAGAGAAAATAAAATAATGGTGTTGCAGCTATTGGTAAAAAGAATTTACAGTGTGACCGAAATGTTGGTTGGTTGTTTTTGAAAAGTAGGTGTGTTTTAGTATGTTGGATTTTTGAAAGGAAGTTTAATAAGTACATTTTATATCTGGACTGGTAAATCTTTAGTGTGACATTTACAAGAGTTCAAGTGTCAGATTTAATAATCTGTGGTTGCTCTCAGTTTAGAGAAATTCAGCTCAGTAATATCAGTTAAATTATAGTCTCTTTTGCTTCTAGGTCCAGACTTGAACCTGAGCAGAGCAATGTGTCCAAGTCACCTCTTCCCCCTGAAAAGTCTTCACAGAATCCTTTAGATGATTCTGAAGAAAAACTTTCTGCTGAGGAAAGCAAAGGTAAGAATAAGATATAGGTACATTTCACATTTTGCAGCAAGGCCTATCTGTTCAGTAGTACTTTCTTCATCTTACAAAGTCCTGTTCCTGTGACTTGCACCTCATCTATTCTCATCTTCCTTGAGTAGATCAGGCTTTTGTGAATCACTGTTAGACTGAAGAAGCAAGGTATTAAACTTTTAGACACACTTTTTTCCAACCAGCTAAAGAAATTTTGTTCCTTGCTGGATTTCCTCATCCTCTCAATAAATTCTGTGCAAACACTTTCCCTTTTTTTAATCAATATCCATCTCCTTGTGCATCTTCTAAGAGCTGTCTGATGTTTCCACATGCCTTTCTGTGGTGGCAAGAAATTGGACAACAGCTCAGCGACCTTCTGGGAACACTTCCTAGTTTTTAAGCATAGAGACCTTAAGTTGGACACCCTTACAGTAGGAACTCAAAGGTAGAATATGTTTATAGAAGGGAGGTTACTGGCTGGCCAGATCCAGTAGCTTTGGGTACGTTCTCCACAGCATTGAGTTTCCCTGCTGGAAGGTTTGCATCTCATCTTTCAGTGGGCAGGAGAGAACCAGAAGTCCAAAGCAGTATCTGACCTCAGGGTCATTTCAGGTGGTGCTGTTCCCGGCAGGACTTGTGAACATTGCTTCTTATGCTTTGTTGGGCTGCTTCTGAGGCCAGGGGATGCAAGTCCCTTCCCTTAGCCTGTCCTGAGATGTGTACACTGGCGGAGCTTCATTGCAGAGTGCCTTTCAGAGCGTACCACTATGCAAATAGCTTCAGGCTTCATACCTAAAGAGAAAACTTGTTTCTCTGATTCTGGAGTTGCTTTTTTCTGGCTTAAATTCTCTTGCTTGTGCTGTCCAGAAGAACCTAAAGTACCCTGTGATTTACAACGTGAAAATTATTTTTGGAGAGAAACAGAAATTATGTGAAATGTGACATTACATTTGGATGAAACTTGATCATCAAGGTATAAGAAATGCATTGATAATCACTTATTGTTTCTTTGGTGATATTTATTAAACGGGTAAAGTTCCTTTGGCTGGTGACTTCAGGGCCATACTAAGGGTGGATTTATGTGAAGTGGGTACTCCATTTCTGGATGAAGACTCTGATACCTCACAGTGTGTGAACAGTTTCATTTTCTGATACAGAACTGCTTATCTTCCTAACCAGTGTGCACTGCTGCAGCCTTGTCAGTACACTTCCCCTGACCCCAACACTGAGTTTGTTGTAAGGAGTAAATGTTTTGATTATGTGTAGTTTATAGTGCTTACTGCATTGTTATAGAATCACCAGGTTGGAAAAGACCTACCGGATCATCGAGTCCAACCATTCCTATCAAATATTAAACCATGTCCCTCAGTATCACTTCAGTTAACAGAGTTTGCACCTTCGGGACAGCCGTCAGCCATGTCTTAAGTGATGCAGCACATAGGCACATAGATGAGCTTCACCCTAACATGTTATCAGTGTTTTGCAGCTGTGAACTAGTGCCAGCAGAGAACCTGCAGTGTAGTAGCATCTTCATTGCCCTGTTCTCTTTCCTTTTTGCTGCGAATGTCATAGAATCATAGAATGAATCATAGAATCACCAGGCTGGAAGAGACCCACTGGATCATCGAGTCCAACCGTTCCTATCAAACACTAAACCATGTCCCTCAGGACCTTGTCTACCCGTGCCTTAAACATCTCCAGGGAAGGTGAATCAACCACCTCCCTGGGCAGCCTGTTTCAATACCCAATGACCCTCTGTGTGAAAAACTTCCTTCTAATGTCTAGCCTAAATCTCCCCTGGTGGAGCTTGAGGCCATTCCCTCTTGTCCTGTCCCCTGTCACTTGCGAGAAGAGCCTA
>WAAB01013946.1:80758-119400 GCA_013389865.1 Piaya cayana | reverse complement strand
CTAGTCTGTAGCTCTGCATGGGGTTGTTGTGCCACAAGTGCAGGACCTGGCATTTGGCCGTGTTAAACCTCTTGCCATTGGACTCTGCCCAGTGGTCCAGCCTGTTCAGATCCCTTTGCAGAGCCTCCCTACCCTCCAGCAGATCGATGTCTCCGCAGTCTCTGAAAGTGTGCACTCCCATGACAGCATCATTGCAATTTTTACCTCCAAAAATTTGTGCCATATGGTGGAAAACACTGCTTTGTGGTTGCCTTGGACACAGCAAACCACTGTGATAACCATAAATGAAGTTTTGTGTCTTGCACATTAATTTTGATTACTCCAGTTTTCACTTTTATTAGTTTATGCTTTTTTTTTAATATAAGAAAGTAGAGGTCCCATCACATAAACGATGCTGATGCAATACTTACAAGGGATTGCTGACTAGTCTTTGAGAAAACTGAGTCTTGTTTGTCAAAATAAATCTGTCTGAAACAGTTTGTAAATATACACAGCCTGTGGTTGGTCACATAAGTGTTGGTTGCTACTGCTTATAGAAAGCAGCCTTGTGACTTCATGGGTAGGTGGTGGTTGAAGCATGGAGATAGCATGGAAGAGGTGACTAGGAAACAAGAATCTTAGTTTAATTCTTATAGCCTTTGCTGACATTTACATATTACAAATTTGACATTTATTTTATGGAAATAAATGTAAGAAAGAAGTAGCTTTTGAAGTAGTCCATGATCTTAGCAGCTGCATCCTCTTGGCACAGAAAAGGATTCAGAGGTTTTGATCATTATTTTTTATCTCCATCATGCATTATCTACTTCTTTCTGCAAAAGAAATGTAGTTTGGCTGTTGCTGGATGAATTGTAGAACAGCATTGATGTCAGCTCTGTGAAAACTGCAGAACAACTTTCCCAGTAGCTAGAAACATACTAGAGCAACAGGAGGAACCTTGGAGATACGTGTTTCTTACTTACCACTTAACCTTAAGTGTGTTTACTTATTAGTAATCACATTGGATACAGGTGCTGGGTTTTTAACATTGCTAAGAGTGCCTGGAAGTAATTGATTCCTCTGGGATAACATAGAAATATACCTTATTTCTTGGCTCCATAAACTAAATACATTGATTACCTAAATAAATATGTTTTGTGTTTCTATGAGACAGACTTGAAATACCTGTGGAAAACATGGAGTTGAATCCTTTCTAAACAATCTTTAAAGATATAATTGGTTTTATTTCTTATTACTTGTAAGAAAGAAAATGTCTATTTTTTGGGTGAGGGGTCTGGGTTTTTGTGGTGGTGGTGTTTTGCTAAATAATAATAATTGTTATTATTGTTGTTGTTGTGTTTTATTCAAGTATTATGTATTTCTTATCCACTTCCCTCACTTGAAACACTCACTGGTTGTATGTCATGGTTTGATTGTTGGGAAGGGAAATCTACATTTATAATGGAGTCATAGAAAACATTACTCATTCGTAGTAGTTAGTTTTCAAGAGTTTACAAATATTGTGAAGAAGGATAAAGGGGAAAAAACCCTCCTTATAATCCTTTTCATATATTTGTTTAAAAATAGGACTTCTCCTTTCACAGGCTTCTGAGAAAAGTCAGTATCTGAATAATAATGTATCAGTGCTGCATATGCAAATGGGGGGGGGGAAATGTTTAGAAGATTATAGTAAAACAAATGAAAGTACTTATAAATTCCTGGAAAGAAATTGACTGGGATAAATAGGAAATCTGAAGTCTGTGGAAAACTGAAAAACTAACTTTTCCTGCATTTTAAATTGCAACCTGCATCTGATGAGTCAAAGTGAATTCAGCTTTGATCCATTGTGGGGTGGTGAAAACATTTCTTTTGGATTTTGTAAAAATGTCTTGGTCAGCGGGGAAAGAAAGGCCTTCTCAAGAGTGCATTCTCTTCATTGTGTTTTTAAACATCGATGCTAGAACAGCTTGAGAAACAGTAGGTCCCTGCAGCATAGTTGCTTCTCTCTCCCATTCTTCTTTGTCTGTAATCAGAAGTATGTAATTAAACCTAAAAATAAATCTTCCAGAAGGGAACATCCCATAAATAGCCTTTCAAATTTTTTATGCCCAACTCCTGTGAAGATTTATGCAGATGATCAGCTTTAATTAAAGGGGAAGTACTATTGAAGTCACTGAAGCAGCTATGATGTGTAAGGGTTAGTTTGTGGGATTGAATCTGATTCCTGCTGTATGGAGGAGGACCCCTTGCCTAGTGTGCTGCAGGATTTGCATTGCAATATGCAGTTTGGACATCATGGGAGTATGGAGTTTGTCATGTGAACTTTGCTCAAAATGTCTTTGAGATTCTGGTTTTACTTTTTGGAATGAGGAGCTGGAGGTTCAGGTCTCATTGGACTATTATAGCTTTGCACGTAGGCAGTCATTTTGAAATGTGTGTTTTGTTGAAAGACAAATGCGATAGTATTTTGTGCACTAGCAAGGCTTAGTGTGTTGTGAGTTGTTTTACATCCTTCACTATCAATATATTAGTGCAACTCCTCATAGGTCACAAAATTAAACACATGCATAGACTTTTGTCCCATTTTAGAGGTTAAATTGTGTGCTGTAAATACGGGGTGAATCTAAGTTAATGACAAATGAGAGAACAATGTTATTGGGGTTCTGAAATGGATGAAAAATTACTTTGACCTTGCCAGTCGGTATCCTGCATAGTCTTAAGTGTTTGATTCTTCTGCAGACAGGAATATGCCTGATGCCCAAAGTAACCTTGGATTATGGGGGGACAGCAAAGGTGAAGATGAGCTGTCACCTGAAGAAATACAAATGGTAAGTAGATCCCATGTCTTACGTCTCTTTTACTATACTTTCTGTACTTTAACACATGAATATAGCAGGTTCACCCAAATTAATTTTTAGCTTTCATTTTATGCAGAATAATGACATAACAAGATATACCTCTTGCATGTGGCTTCCTGGTTCTTCTGGTAGCAGCTGACATTTAAAGTTGCTACAAAATGCTTAGATGGAGCCATGAAATTACTAACAACTGTTTTTCAACAATTGAAATGAAAATTGTTTTTAAAATTACAATTATTAATTGTTTGTTTAGTCAGGAAACAATAGAAGTCAAGGCAACATCAGGAAAACATGAAACTTCTGAAAGAGTGAAGCATTGACTGTTTTTTACTTGAACTATTTCTAGAATACAGCTTAAGTAGTTATACTATGTGACTATAAGTATGAAGCTATACTTCATTTTATTCCTTTTTTTTTAAATTATCAAAATCAGATTGGTTTACTAGAAGGAATAGCTACAAGCTTTCTGTCACAACAGAATTTTCAGAATTTTACCTTATCTGCATTTCCCCATTTTCAGCATGTTTGTGTAGTGCTTGATCCAATCCTGCGTACAGTTGTACTGATAGACTGCAGAATTTCTGACACAGGCATGATTGCTGACAACCTGCATGACATTTGTATTCATAAAATTTATCATTTTGAACGAGGCGCAGGATTCTTAGAAAACATCTCCACGTTACCACACAGTGACTTGTTCTATGGAAAGAAAGAAACTAGCCAGTAGATGTGCAGTTTTCAAAATGCTGAGTTTTACTAAGGCAGAGTATTGATGCAGTATGAATATTCCTTGGCAGTGGTTAGAGATGTTTCCAAACACAATATGTATGTCTCTTCTCATTAGAGATGAGTAAATGGCACATAATTATGATATGATTTGTCAAAGAGAAAAGGTTCTTCAGAGCTTGCTTGAGATGCTCTTGTATTGTTCTTCAGTACCAGTATGAAATATAAGGTCTTACTCCTGCTTTCTGTTTTCTTTTTAAAGATAATTCTTTACATATTTTCATTCTTCAGTGTTTTGGCACAGTATTATTAGTCCCTCTGCTGTAAGCTTCCAGAAGATCAGGAAGAAAATAGCGCCACAGATGATGGCTCTGACAGGTCTTACTAATAACTGGCTGCTAAATGCTGTTTTGCTTTTTTGTAGGCCTCAGACTGTAATTAAGTTTTAAACATGTTACATCCTATGTGTCATGGTACTTTGGGAATAGATACATTTCTTTCAATTAAATCCTTCTATATTTCATAGAGTCAAGGCCACAGATACCTCACAACTTAATCTAAGTTGCTTAAGCCTGTGAATTTTGTTCCATTTCTGTTATCAAGGGTGAAGGAGATAAGCATCTCAAAGTGCTATTTTTGCCCACTGAGGATTTGAATTTTCCCCTGGAGTAAGTTCTCTTTAATCCTAAACTGCTTCTGATTAGGAATCTGGACAGCTTTTCCTAGGGCAGAACCAACAGACATTATTAAAAAATCCATTACTCCTCTTTAGCCATTCAGACCTATCCTGTGCTGTGCTTTTTCATTATTATATATTTTTTAAACATTTACTGCTTGTTTTACATTGATCTACCAATGTATTGTGCTTTCAGGAATTATACTTCCTGTGAAAGGAGTACAAAAATAATACTGATACTCCATATTAAATGGAAAACAAATCAAATAGAGCTCAAGTCTTATGAAAGGCAGCTGAGAGAACTGGGGTTGCTTAGCGTAGAGAAAAGGAGGCTGAGGAAAGATCTCATCACTGTGTACACCTGCCTGAAAGGAGGTTGTAGCAAAGTGGTTGTTGGTCCCTTCTCCTAAGGGACAGGTGATAAGACAAGAGGGAGTGGGCTCAAGTTGTGCCAGGGGAGGATGAGATTAGATACCACGGAAAATTTCTTTACTGAGGGGGTTTTCAGGCACTGAAACAGGCTGCCCAGGGAGGTGGTTGATTCACCTTCCCTGGAGATGTTTAAGGCACAGGTAGGCGAGGTCCTGAGGGACATGGTTTAGTGTTTGATAGGAACGGTTGGACTCGATGATCCAATGGGTCTCTTCCAGCCTGGTGATTCTATGATTCTATATGATTCTATGAGGTGGTTGAATCACCATCCCTGGAGGATTTTAAAACATAGATTTTTTTTTTTTTTAAATAGATTAAATGCTCAGGGATGTGGCATGGACAGGTATGGTTGGACTCAGTGATTAAAAACGTCTTTTCCAACCAGGCAATTCTATGATGAAATTAAATAAACTCTTGATGCAGTCAGATTGTAATATATCCTTATTTTTAGCTTACACAGTTCTGCCTGTAGTTTGTAAGAAAGTTTATAGTATATAACCGTGCCTTGATGTCAGTGCCGTAATTAAGCCTAGAAAAATTACTTGTTCTGGAGACTTCGGTTGTTGGATTTATCACATGACTTAGTGCAAAAAGAGAGACAAATTTACTAGTCAGCTTAGAGAAACAGAAGATCAAAATAAAAAATATAAATACCAAAATAAAAATAATATACTTACAAGTACTTGTTAAATCCTGTTATATTAATACACTGGAGTATCATTACTGCTCTTGTGCCATAGTTAATTCTTGATTTTTTTCCATATGTGACTTTACATTTAATTTTTTTTTTTTAATGCATTCTCAGTACTTGTGGTTTAGCCCTGATACTAGAAAACTAGAATAGGAAAACAGCATGCAAAGGGAAGCTACCATTAGAACAGCCTCCTCTCTGCTTATAATTTGTTTTAAGTTTTGCAGAAAACTGGCTCTCAGTTGGGTGTCTGAACCTCTCGTTGTTTTGATCTCACCCAGAACCCTTCTGTTATGCCTCTCTGCAGGCTGACAATATGACCACCAGTAGTCGGGTCTGTCTGTATTTCAGACAGCTTCTTCTCACACTGGCTATGAGTTTGTGCATCTGGGGCTGTTGAGAAGAAATGCAGGCTTGCTTTCTACCTCCTAAAAATAAAGAAGCATCAGTTACTTCCTTGTTATGCCTTGGAAGGGGGTCTACATTTATTATGATTTTAAAATAAGTGAGTCAGCATTTGTGGCAGTGTTAATGCAGCCATTTTTTTTTTCTTTCTCCAGAGGTAGAGAGGAGCTCATTCTTTCTAGTTGTAGTTAATGCCCTGATTAAGATCATTTATTGTCAGGGGAGCTTTTTACCATTGGATTGGATTGCATATTATCCGAGTTGTCAGACTGTAAACAGACAGTTGTATATTTGTTTAAAACCTATATGTGCACAGCATGTTTTCACACATAAATGTTGCCACTAGTGTGTTGGTGCTCATAGCTGAGCAAGCCATCACTCTGTTCTGTGGACTACCGTGTTGTGTTTTGGTTTGCTCTTAAGAGTTTGGGGTGTCTTTTCATTTTATGACTGCTATAGTTAGGTAATTTGCAGAGGATAAGGATGTATGTGGTGACTATTGTGCAGCAAAACTGCTCTTTCCATGCATTTTCGAGAAGAATTGTAGCTAAAAGTTGGCTCTTATTGGTAAAAGTTGGATACTGTATAATTTCGTTCCTAACAGACTTTAAAGTCACTGGATCCATCATTCTAATTTTCAGGTAGATTTGGGTCCAAGGTGTAAGTACAGGTGTGACTAGGAAATAATTTGAGTATTTGAATGCACATTGCTTTTTTCGTTCCTCGCAAATTCTTCACATTGCTTTTAATGCAGGAATCAAAGGGCCTTTACAAACATGTAACAAACCCTCACAGCTCTAGTTAATTTATTCACTCAAATGACAGTTAATTATTTCTCCTCTGTGTTACATCTGCTGTTACAGAGAAGTTAATTTCTGCGGTTTTAACCTTTGATTTGTGAAGAGTGGACTGCCTTTCAGTTACTCAGAAAATCCCGCAGCTCTCCAAAGAGAGGGTAGGTTACAGCATAGAAACTGCTGTGTTGGTTTTAAATTGGAATGTGTTGTGTCAAATCATACTTTAACAATTCTCAGTCATGGTTCCATGATTCTTCCTGTGGGTGAAATAATGAATTAAAGCCCTATCATATTGCTACAGCAGCAATTTCTGTTATTATTTTACCCACAGGAGAGAACTTTACATTGTTCAAAATGGTTGCAGGCTATTGTATGATTTGCACAATAAATTTCAGTTTATGACCCTGAGTACAGGTATATCAATGGGTTTTATAGTTATTGCGAGCAGATGTCTTGTGGTTG
The DNA here is from genome assembly GCA_013389865.1 of Piaya cayana. NCBI lineage: Eukaryota > Metazoa > Chordata > Aves > Cuculiformes > Coccyzidae > Piaya > Piaya cayana. Next base: position 112,374 of record WAAB01013946.1, on the reverse strand, counting down.
CATTGCACTGAGTGGGGAAGAAATCTGGCTCTGCTGTTACAGTTGTGAAAATATCTAATTTTCTTTTTTGCCTTAAATTCAGAGTACAGTGCATACAATGACTTATCTCATGGAATAACAAAAAAGAACTGTGATTATTCTGTACGTTTGATTTTTAGACATATTTCAAGCAGTTTATCATTTTATGCTATACTTCAGTAGCAATGTTTCACTGTCATAAAGGAGGCTACTTTAATAAGCCCTAAATCATTAAGCTATAGTGATCACTGGAGTTTGGTTTATGCTTCTGTTGTGTAAATCCCTTTGACACGCTGGTATATGATGTGTTCTGTGCTCTAACCTTTTGTTCAATTGACTGTTTTAGCATATCTTACTGCTGTCTGTGTCAAGCGGTCCATCACCCATGATTTCAAATTGCAAAGACTATTTAGTTGCTTAAAAGGCAGCCTGTGCCAGTGGAGGGTTTTAAATATCAAAGGGACTTCTAAAGAATACTTTCTCAAGTGGATTTGTGCTATTTGTAAGGGATTAATATCATTCACTGTTTCTTTATTGAAAATTTGCCTTCCAAATTAGTTATCATCTCAGTTTTACTAAGGCAGCAAAATAGGGAATTAACATTTGTGCGGAAATAGTCATCCTTACAGAAGTCAGAATAACAATTACGGCTTGTTGGCCCTTGTAGTCACTTTAAGGACCATCCGTTCAACTCAGCACTACACCTTATGGCTGTTTCATTGCTCTGTTCCTTGGATTTATTCTGAGGTGATGACACTAAAACCAGACATGTACAGTGATGTGATGAAATACCTTTATTAACATCTACCACTGTGAAGTAAATATCACTGTATTAATCAGTCATATTTTAACAAATGCTTACTCTGTAAAAGAGACACTGCAGACAGCAGTGACAATGACATTTGAATGTATTGCAACACTGATACATTCTTATTTAAAAAAAACATTGAATCATTATGGTGGAAACTAGTGAGACTTCAGAGAGCTGTGCAGTGTGTTCCTCTCTGTTCCTTCTTGACTCATAGAGGTGGGCTCCTTCCCCAGGGCCTTTCCCCCACACTGAAGGTGACAATGCCCAATAAATCCTCCTCCTCATTTGTGACCTTGGTCTCTCTGGAGTTCTTTAACCAAGGAGAGAAGGCTGTTCTTACCAGTCAGGTTGATAGTGAACTCCTTGTGCAAAAATTAATTTGTATTTTAAGAGAAATTAAAAATCTTTTTTCATTATTCTTCATGACATAAATTGCCCACATCAGAAGATTAAACCTTTTTCCTGAGACTCACCGTTACCCTTCTTTCAATGTACCCATCATTTTGCACTCATTTCTGCCAGATTAAACCCACACATTTCTGATTTTTAACACAGTCACCATTTCTCCCAAGCTGTGCAGGTTGATACTTAATTTGCTGTTGGCAGGGAATCAGGAACTCTTTCTCTGAGGCCCTGTTGAGCCCAAAGCAAGATGAAAAATGTTAAGAGCACAAGTTGGGTGTGAGGAGGAGGGAATGAAGGTGAAAGGTATTGAAAGGTGGTTTGCTTTTTCTCATTTTCTTGCTTTTCTTTATTGCTCTGTTGCAGTGCAGGAGTCTCCCTCAGCTCCTGCTATCTACTCTCCTTTAAGGCAGCCTTATCATTTGGGGCTGTGGCAAGATGCAGTTTACTAATCTACCAGAAAACTTGGGAGGAAAAAGTGGTTGATGAGCTGCCATGTCACAGCATGACATCAGCAAGCAGAAGCCCTTGCTTAGGATTGAGTATGTGGGGAGAGAGGAGCAGGACAAATCCCCGAGTGACTGCAGCAGGTCTTTTTCATAGCACCCTAAGTAGCATACACAGTTTTATTCTCTGGATTGTATTATTAAAGTATTTGACATGGCAGAAGTTCAAACTGGAACATTCTGGATCATTTCAAGGGATGTCATACATCAACATCTGAAGCAGTGCACATGAGGGGTTGCACAAGAGGTGTATAGGGAAGATCTTAAAAGACCTGGAATAGACACACTGGTGGCATAATTGGGGTTGGGTGGGAGTTGCAGAGGTCAGCCAAGATTGTCACCAGCAGTGGCAGTTTAATAGTGTTAAATATATATACTCCTAAAGACTGGCTCTGTGAAAGCAACTGTGGGTCAGATGAACTGTGCCAGATTATAGCCACTAACTTTCACACTGCATCTTATTGACAAACTGCATTGTTGTTTAAACTACTTTGACATACCAAGTGCTTCACCCTCAGCTATTTCACTAGCACCACTCTAAAAGCAAAGTGCCCATTTGCCTTTCACTAATGTAACACAACTCTCACTGCTACCGTAATTCTCTCTGATTCGGATCTGTCCCCCTCCTTCCTTCCTTTTGGTTTTTGCACAAGGTGATTGTTGTTTTCAAATACTCTCTGGGCAGCACCTCCTGTTCTTGAAAGCTTAAGTATTGAGCATTTGCTCAGCAAGCAATTCCTATGGCAGCAACTGAAAACCAGACCTGACCTGTAAGCAATGCTGCTCTTTAGGCATTTTCATCTTTGACACACACTGCTCTGTCTTAAAAAGGATATCGAGGCCTTGCAAGGTGGCTGGGAGGACTGCTGTGCTTCTACTGCTAATCAGATTGTAACATGATTGAATTATGCCCAAATTCCAGTGTGTTACGTTGACTAATTCAGAATGAGGAGTTAACTGGAAAAGGGTTTGCTGTCTTGCATAGCTCCTGTGTCAGACTCTTTGTATTCTGAATCCTGCTTTCTGGTTTTTATACTATTGCATGTATCAAACAGGTTTGTCAGAGGCGCATGGCAGGTAGTGTTTCCAGTAGGACTCTATATCCAGTATGCTGTTTGTGTAACTGCATAGACTGGGTCTTTCCCAGTGTTGTGAAAAAGTGTGAAGATCTCATCAATTCTGTCCATACCACAAAGGCCCCAGCTGTACCGAGGGCTTTGGCTGTGTAGAGTTAATTGACAAAATACCTTGAGTAGGCTTCCCCTGCCTCCTCCAGAACGGGAGTCTGCGGTGCTCTGCTGCCAGTGGTGGTTGAAGCCTTTCAGCTTGGGTAGCCACAGTGCTGCCCAGAGCCCAGCGGCCCTGGGAGCAGCAGGTTATCAGCACCCTCAGAGTGCAGGATCAGACCCACTCAGGCACCTTGAAAATCCCAGCTCAGTGTGCCCAAAGGATTCTCTCTAAAACACAGTCCTTACAATGCGGTTTCCAACAAGCTCGATGATGTGGGATGCCTTTCTCAGTCATATTTTGGCTCTGCAGACTTTGGTTCAGCAAATCGTGTCACCTCACTTGCTGCATGATTGCTTGTTCTGAAATGAATCCCAAATGATGTGACAGTCAGGTACGTCTGAAGAGTCCAAGCTTATTTTCTTGTAGAAAGTCATCTCCTACATTGAAAAATGTAGTGCTAAGAGTGTATTTAAACGTTTCATTGATTAGTCATGAGTTTTAAATGGAAGAGGTCTGCTGGAATAACTAAAGCCAGTGCATTTGTGAAGTATGAAGTACTAGATGTCAAAATATTGCATGTTGTAGCAATGTAGTTTTAGATTAAGAGCTCTTAATGTTAGAACATGGGCCATACATGAATGACAGTGCAGAGATGTTATGAAGAGAATCACAGACTTTTACAAGCACGAACACTTTTGCCTCTCAAATTTCTAAAATAATAAAAAAGGTCAGATTTCATTCACTATATTCTTCCTTACTGCAAAATACATTGAGCAAAATCTTATAAGTTGTTTTGGGGTTTGTTTCATTAATGGGAGGAGCATGACGAATGTTACACTGTCTGGTTGCAACTCGGCAGATCCATATTGTTCATTTAGGCCACTATTATTATTTCTTGAAGAGCTTTTTAGTTGAGACATATTGTAAATAGACTGCAGGGAAGGGTGGAAGTTGGTTGATCAGGGGTGAGAGTTCAAATTCCCTGGGTCCAAGCACATAAACTGATGTGTGATTTCCTTCTTCCCTTCCAGTTTGAACAGGAGAACCAGAGGCTTGTTGGAGAAATGAATAATCTCTTTGATGAAGTCAGGTACAATTTTCTGTTACTTGATGAGGTACTGAGGGGTGTGGTTTAGAGATTGGTGGGAATGGTTGGACTCGATGATCCAGTGCGTCTCTTCCAACCTGGTGATTCTATGATTCTAGTATTAACTACGCAGGGTCCACCGTGGGTTCTTAATGAGAAAGCAGTCACAGTGAAGGCTGCTGAGATATTCTGGGTGGTGCCTTTCCCAGAGCTTCACTGTGGGCTGGTTATCTTCCAGCCACAAGCTGTCAGAGCCCAAACTGCAGCTATTGCTGCCTGAGAGGCAGCTGGCAGACCAGCCTTCAGAGGAGCGTGCTTACCAGATTGGAGAATCTAAATCTGCAGGAGTTAAGAAATGTTTGTGCTAGTTTCTAATGGAATATTTCTCTTCTTTGCCAAGACAAATTGAAGGAAAGGTGGTGGAAATCTCCAGGTTACAAGAGATATTCACTGAAAAAGTCTTGCAGCAGGTCAGTATAATTTAATGTTACAACAGTAAATACAGCTTGATGATTATCTTGGGGTTACTCTGGTCTTGTTGCATGCAAGATGTACATGTAAGATTAATGAATCTTTTACACAAATGCAGTGGGAAAGATTTTTTTTTTTCTTTTTCAGTTGCAAAATCAAGATATTTGCTGTTATTTACCCGGATTACTGAGAATGGAAAATGCGATGTATATGTTAGAATGATCCCTCTGCCCTGGAAGCAGTGTCTCATTAAGTTTATTAGCATCTTTTCCCCAAATTGTGGTACCTCTTACAGAAGTGCTGCCAAAGTTAGGTTAGACTTGATTCTAGATAAATGAGAGGCTTCCTGTTGATCTTGGTGATCTCCATTCAGGCTCATAAAATCACAGGGAACAACAACTTACAACTTAATTGCCTCTGTAGCTTTGTATCATTGAAACTGAGATGTTAATAAAACCACATTTATTTTGTATTTCAGTTCTGCTTGTTTCTCAAATCCTTTAACGTGAGGGGTTTTTTCCTAAAATTCCTCACTTGCTTTTTTTTTTTTTAAAACAGGAAACTGAGATTGACAATATCCATCAGTTAGTCGTGGGTGCAACAGAGAATATCAAAGAAGGCAACGAGGACATAAGAGAGGTAATGTCTCTAAGTTGTGTTTTAAACTCCGCTTTCCCAGACTTTCATTTTTTCCCAAGCGTCACTTTGAACAGCACGTGCTGGCTCACCTGCAGCACAGGCGCAACATGTGCTGGGAGGAGGATGCGGAATTTGGAAAAATTATACAAGTTAACTGAAGTTCTCAGTAGTTTGCGCAGCTTGACTGGAATAGCTATGCAGGTCTGCAGAAATCTACCTGGTCCCAGCTGTTTCTTAAGCATGGATGTCACCTGGTGTGCACTTAAGCACCTGGGAAGCTTTTTCAAAAAAAGAAAGGAAGCAGGAGGGGAGAAATTGCAGACTTAAAAGACTGTGCTGAAATTGTTGAAACTGGAGTTATAGGCCAAATGTTAGCAGAAGAGCCTCTTTACCATGCTCAGCACATCTCTCATGCTCCTAGTAAACAAATCTATCCCATTGTCTTACTAATTAGGATGAAATGATGTTTTCTTTCAGGAACTGAGATATAGATAAAAACAGAGTTCTTAAATTAGGCTGCTGAGTAAATGGCTCAGTTCTTGTTTTCTCCCTTCTAAAAACATAGAGACTGTAACTCAGGAATGAGTTACCTACTGCTCAGCTCTCCTGAAAAGGGCATTGAGGCCGATCACCAGTGGTGTCCCTAGGGCTCAGTCTTGGGTCCAGTTCTGTTCAATATCTTTACCAATGATCTGGATGAAGGGATTGAACGTACCCTTAGTAAGTTTGCAGATGGCACTTCAGCTGGGTGCCAAGTATCTGCTTGAAGGCAGGGAGGCTCTACAGAGGGATCTGAACAGGCTCAATGGTTTGTGACGAGCAGTATGAGGTTTAACAAGGCCAAGCGCTGGGTTGTGCACTTGAGGCACAACAACCCCTTGCAGCGCTACAGGCTTGGGGGAGAGTGGCTGGAAAGCTGCCTGGCAGAGAAGGTCCTGGGGGTGTTGGTTGAGTGTGACTGAACACGAGCCAGCAGTGTGCCCAGGTGGCCAAGAGCATCCTGGCCTGTATTAGAAAAAGGTGGCCAGTGGGATCAAGGAAGTGATTTTGCCCCTGTACTCGGCACTGGTGAGGCCACACCTCAGACACTGTTTTCAGTTTTGGGCCCCTCAATACAAGAACACTCTGGTCCTAGAGCATGTCCAGAGAAGGGCACTGAAGCTGTTGAAGGGGCAGGAGCACAAGTCTTTTGAGAGGCAGATGAGAGAACTGAGATTGTTTAGCCTAGAGAAAAAGAAGCTGGGGGGAGATCTCATCCCTGTCTGCAGTCACCTGAAAGAAGGTTATAGCAAGGTGGGTGTTGGTTTCAAGGTGGGTGCAGGTAACAAGTGACAGGACAAGAGGAAATGGCCTCTGGTTGTCCAGAGAAGGTTCAGAATAGGTATCTAGAAAAATTTCTTCACCAAAAGGGTTATCAGGCACTGGCACAGGCTGCCAGGGGAGGTGGTTGAGTCACTGTTCCTGGAGGTATTTAAGTCATAGGTAGACGGTGCTCAGGGATATGGTTTAGCAGTGGACAGGTATGGTTGGACTTGATGATCTCAAAGGTCTTTTCCAACCAAACGATTCTATGATTCTATGCAGTAGCATAGGGACTTAGGGACTTAACCTTTCTGATTTGGAACTTATTTCCATATTTGTACAAGTAGAATATCTGGAGCTTTCTCTTTGGTAGGCTGGGTGGTGTGACACACTGTAAGGAGGACAATTTTTTAACAACTTAAATCAACAGACTTAATATTTAGCACACAGATACTCTGCCTTTAGATCATTATTTGCAAGCACTTTAGACAGGTCAGCTGGAAGGTAGCAGGATGTCAGCCGATTGTCCCTCTGTTCACAATTAAAAATCAGTATTCAACAATATGGCATGAACGGCTGTTATATTTGCTTCATTTTTCACATTTGTAGATAGAACAATTTCCTAAATCACACTGAGAAACAGTAAAGATTGTCAATACAAAACTTGGTCACTTACATTAATGCTTGTTCATACAGAAAAATCTATTCCACGTGTAAATCTAAAAAATACAAGAGTAAAGCGGGCCACCTGCTCTATTTTGTTAAGTAGAATCTAAGAACAACGGTGCTTTCTCTGGACTGAAATACTCAACTTTAACAGTTCAACCTCAGGGTTGTTTTTTCTTTTTTCAGTCAGATGATGTTTATTAAAATGAGAAAGGCCTGGTTATTTTCAATCACAGAATTTCACTATTTGAAATTAAAACTGACTTTTAAGCATGTACGTTTTGTTGTGGTCCTTAATATTTTGAATGTATTTTCATTGCCTGGGACCTTAGGATTTTTTTTGAAGTGTCAAATTTTAAGGTATTGAGAGAAGCTTTAGTGTGATAAATCAGCCAGACTTTTAGTCACCTGAAATTAATGGCAAGTTTTGTTCTTTGTTGTTTTGGGGGGGAGGAGTGAAGCCACTTAAGAGTCACTTTGGGTTGTCACTGTTGAACTGTTCTGTGTGTTTACTGGTGATGGTAATGGAGACCACCTTTTCCTCGCAGGCCATCAAAAACAATGCTGGATTTAGAGTATGGATCCTGTTCTTCCTTGTGATGTGTTCATTTTCCTTGCTTTTCCTGGACTGGTATGATAATTAATTAAAAGTATTGTCTACATGCTTTCTTTGTAAAATTTTGACTTTTTTTAATGGAGTGGGGTCTGGCAACCCTGTACGTTCTATGCATTTTTTTTCATGCTGCCATAATGGAAATACTTTCCAATAAATAAGCATGTGCAGGTATCCATTACTGCAGAGGGAGCTGCTAGTGCTCACTTGAAATCCTTTTATTGAACATAAACTGACACTTAATCCTGCAGAGAACGTAAAAACCTTTGAAGAGCTGGTAAGAAAGCTACAAGCCAGAGCACAACGAGCGGAAGAAAAAAAAAAAAAAAGATAACAGTTTTATCATAGTCACCCACGCATCTGTGATGTTTCAAGTCCAGCTCCCAGCCTGCAGAGCAGATCAGGAGAAAACTGTTACTGTGCAAAAGCAGCTACACTGTGTCAGGCTTTTATTTAATCATACCACTTCAGTACAGAGTGACCATTTTGCACATGTATGACCTCTACTTCTAATCTTTTGAAACTACTTGAGTCGGATCAGGTTGATTTTATAATAATAATGATAAAGCATCAGCTGAAGAGCTTTACTTCTAGGTGAAATGGGAGAATACAACACAAACAGACTGTGCAATGAAACATATTCTGGCATGTTGGAGCAAAGCCAAATGATAGGCAATAGCAAAGCCAAACTCCTCAAAGTTCTAAAACTGGGAGCAGTTTTTAACTAAAAAAAGTCTCGACTCCAGCTGTCAGATCAGAATCCACAAACTCACTCCGGTTAAATCAAAGGAAAAAATAGTTTTGACTTCAGAAGGCACAAGCAGGCTCTTTTACCTAGACAATAAAGCATAATATTTTCTAATGTTTATTGTTAAAAGAGAGAGAAAGAAGTTGTTTCTCATCAGTATTTACTTGTGCATTAAAGCTTTTATTGTCCTAGATTTAAGGGGAGGAGATGTATCATGAATCATTTCGATGCGGGACAGTCTTAGGGAACAGATCTTTCCAGTTGTAAAACCTGAATGTCCTCTGTAAATATGTTGATACGGAATGTATTTTGCCATCTCTCTTCTGGAATTTGTATTTCTATACATTATCTGCAACGAGCAGCATCATCCTTATTCTTTACTTTGCACAAAGTGAAAATGTCAAAAGTTACAAATGAATTCATTGCATCCAATAAAATGTGTGCCTGTTCAAAAACACAAACATGGTACATTTTGAGTATCTTAACATAAGCTTGAAATTTTTAAATGCAAAGAAAAATTTGGCACATAATTTATTGCTTTTTATGCATTCCATATACCCTAATGACTTAAAAAGCCTTTTACAGATACTACTCTAATGCACATTTCTATCAAGTCCAGAGAATTACTTTTACTGTGGTAGTGATAAAGCAACTCTACTGCAGAAAAAAAAAAGTAGAGCTGACCATGTTTGTTCTGCTACAGATCTGGAGAAATGTCTCAGACTGAGTGATGTTTTCCCTTTATTTTTACATAGTCTTTACCAAAAATGGAACTTTTGACATGTCCACAATAGCTTGTCCCAGTCAAGTTACATGAACAGAAAGGGTGACTTGCTGACCCCGACACTTCACACACTTCTTTTGTCTAACTGTTAAATTAAGAAGATGCCTTTTTTTGTAATACATATTTAAGATTTATAATAAAAATGAAAACGTGGTTTCACACAAAGAATAGATAAGCCTGTAATTACAATGGACCTTTAACGTGCATCCACAACACTACGTTCTCCTACCTCTTTTACCCTCCCCAGCCATACACGAAGAGTTCTGCTCTTTGCCTCCTTTCCACAGGTAGCTTTAGAACAGCCACCTGTGCTACCTAATATGCTACTGTTTCACCTGTCATGCTGTGTATTTTGAAAAGTATCAAACTGCAAACCATACATAAACTGAAAGCTCCTAACTGATAACAAGGGAAAATATTAATGTAATAAAGTGAAAATTTAAACATATTATCCCTTCTGTCATACCCCAACAAATGACATTGTGGACTACATCTACTGTGAATAGGCTTTCTGCCTCTTAAGTACGATCAAAAGATCTCATTTCTCACTAGAACATCCTGAACTGTGCATTTTTTTACGCTATTCTCAACATCCATCGCTAAAACTGCCTGTGTTTTTCCATAACATCTATCTAGTTTGTGTTTCAGTGCACACCCTTAGCAAGATGCTAAAGCCACAGTGGAAATGCAGTTAAATCCTGTTGACAGCAATAATAGAACATTGAGCATGCCTTGTTGCAGAGAACTTCATTATCACTTACAAATAAACAACAGGAAAGAAAATGTAAGAAAAATGCTACCGACAGTTCCTTTCTCCATACAAGTCATTACATTACGCCCTTGACATCAATGCTATCATTCTTGCTTGAGCCAAACCTAAATATTAAATATAGCTTTCAGCTAAATAAGAGATCACTCTGGTTATGGCTGAGATGTTTCGGTTTGCAAAATGACAAAGAATAAAAATATTAATAAATAAAAGCGTCCACTCAGACAACAGAACACGATTTATCTTAAGATCCAAGCCCTGAAAATCCAGCAAAGAAATCTGTCAGTATCCAATAAACTTCAAGAACGTATCTAACACTGGATTTCTTTTAACATTGAAAATGGTGTCAGAGCTCTAAAGTGATGCTGATATGCACCTTAGTTTATGCCCATGAATGCTCTGCAGCAAGTTTGTTTTGGTTTTTGTTTGGTTTTTTTTTTTTTTGCAAAGCAATATCAGCAAACAGAAGCAATTGCACCATAAACATGAGTAACCTCTAAATTATCCAGAATTATATTTAATGAAAATTCCTTAAAGTCCCTTAGTTACCCTCAAATGACATAGTGTTAATAATTAGCTTATCCTACTAAGCTGATTTCTCAGCGGCTTCAGTCTCCTGCTCAGACAGTTTCTCTTCCGACAGTACTGTCATCCACGGGGACACCGAGCGTGTGATGGTTTGTTTGGCCAGGTTGTAGTGGTTTATGACTGTGTAAAATTTCCCTCGAGCACTGGAGTCTTGCTCAGAGTAGTAGTTTTCCAACCCAGCTGGAATGCACTGATTATTCTGAAAAGGAAAAAAACCATCACTTAAGATTACAGGTACAGTCCCATACACACTGAAGTAGGTTAGGTTTTTTTTTCCTTTTAGTCTAAACCAACATTCACTTTCTGTAAGTCAAGATGCAGCACAGAGCAATTAACTACAGTGTTGTCCTGCTGTGTTCAAAATGTTCTTCCCTGCAATCCTTAAACTACTTGAGCATTTGCCTAGAAGACCAATCTGGTTCTATATGCTAGAATAATTAACAAAATGCTTGCCTAAAATTGTTATTAACAGTTCTCAATCTCTAGTTCCAGCCCTATGTTGCTGCTTTTTCCTCCTCACCCAATTCTGTTTGGTCTGCAGTAACAGATGTCTGTGTTCTACCCTTAGACTGGCTTCAGGCACTTGAATATGTCTTTTCCAGTCTGAGGGACAGAAATGAATACAGATCTATTGCTGCAAAGGTACGAACAGTTTTTCAGCTCAGTAAATAAGAAGCTGTACAAGGAAGACACTGTGGGTGGCCAAGCTTATGTGCAAGTATGTACAGACATACAAATTATTTCACTTTTGACTGTCAGATGTTGTCAGATGTAGCCAACAGCAGGCTTTTAAAAAGCTATCTTTAGCTATGGGGCTACATTGTTAACTTCCCAGAATGCTAAGAGCACTATCCAAAAGCTGTTTCATGCATGCTCAGAGCTTTTGAACGTGAAATACCTGATTTTGAGAGTTAAATACTAAGCAGGATGCAAACATTGCTGTCATCTTAGAAAGAGAAGAGAATATGCAGTGCATTAGTCAGCAAGTATCACCTAGCAATCACCCCAGTGATGATGCAGTAAAAGCCCGCAAAGCAGCTGAGCCAGTTGCACTGAAGGAAAACATGACTTGGACATATCCTGTGACCCCCTGGGATTTGCTCCACAGGGTTAGGGGTCTCCCTATAAGCCCTCTGCCGTATCTGCTAGTCCAGGCAGTGTTGCCTGATACCTCAGGGTGTTGGGGCATCACCCAGATGATGATCAGATCCTCAAAACAGATGAGGAACAACTGAACAGATCCTCAAAAATAAAAGCTATGAGCAGCTGCAGCTTAAGGAAAAAATAAAGTTTAAACATTTGTACTCTTGACTGTTTTAAAATAAAATAGGCTGACAGCTCTGGCTGCTCTTCGCAGCCAGAAAATACTACAGGCACAGCAACTCTGAACTGCTGTTGTTCTCACAGAGCTTGGCTAACGAAACAATGTTGGAAGCTCCTGAGCACAGGAACACAGGCAAAAATGCCATCAGTTTTAGGACCAGATGCTATCTCAACTGTGTTCATGTTTACTTTTGTGTTGACTTTTGTCAAAAGAAAAAAAAAATCCAGAAGTGGCATAAATAAGCGCCAGTAATGGCTTAAAATGGTTTAAGTCACAAAGCACAAAATGACTGGGGGAAAGATCCAGCAGTGACTTGGCTTAACATAAATTTTGCATCCTAAAAATACTGAGTGAAAAAACATCAATAGGTATGAAGGAAAAAAGCAAGCCTTGCCAAAAAAAAACCCCAGGCCTACCGGTAGTCTTACAACCTTCCTTCTTCCTATGAATGCAGCGTTGTGGCAGCTTTGAGTGCTGAAAGAAGGCTTGCTGTCGCAACACTCGCAGTCCTCCCACAGCATTAACACCTTCATCATCTCTAACTCTTAACACAGGAGCCCCGATGTGTGTCAGACTCAGAAACAGTGCCCGAAGTTACCACACCTACCCAGGTTCAGTTTATTTGTCATCTTTTGTTAAGGTGGCGGCCAGGGCAGACCTTCCCTCACAGCTTTGTTTGAAGCAGCACTACAAAGCGTGCACGATTTATCCCGAACGAAGCAGACACTTCTGCTTGTTCAGCACTGTCTAAGTCAACAGACGTTTCCCCGTGGTCACAACAACCGTGCAGGCCAGTTGCAAGACTGGGACCTAGATTTGAAAAACAGAAATCCAGGACATCTCTGGAACAGGGCCATTTGATGGGCACATTCACCTGCCAGCTTCTGGAGCATTATCCATGCTTGATCTGGAATAACTGACACTACTTCTGATGTGACAAAATGACTAGGAAGCACGTAGACACAGATATCTTTGTAGTGATTATTTCACCCAGTCATGGAATGCAGTCACAATTCTAAATATTTAAAATAGGGGAAGGAATACAATCCATTGATCTAATGAAATCTGCCAAGAAAATTCAAGCAAATCTGATTATTAGTGCTGAAGACAAGCCAAGATTACTGAAAGTCTCAAAAAGCGACACAGAATCTTTTGCTGCTTTTAGAAGCAATTTGCTTTGTAACAAGCAAAATGACTCAGTGATGTTATTTTTTTGTAGTAACAAACATACATAACATCTGACAGAAGAGCCTGAAGAAAGAGAGCACAGTTCCCATCTTGACTGGATTTTACGCTTCTAGAAAAGACGAGAGAAGCCTCCCCTTTAACTTGCTGCTCCTTGTGTACAACCCAAGTACTGCCCCCTTCCCCTCCCTCCTAATGAAGGCAGGTCAGGCAGCTCTTGAAACTGATGGAAACGAGTGACAACTCTCATCCTGCTGCTTGCTTGAAACCTTCAGATTAATCAGAACATTTCTCTCCATCTTTTTTATGTGTTTCCATGGTTCCTATATGAGATAGGTGATAAGGAAGGCCCTGGGGAGAAACTGGGATGCTGCTCCAGAGTGAGTTGCCAGTCTCCTTTCCTTCACAGCCCTTCTATTTCAGAAATTAGTTATGGGTTATGGTCTTTGATGCCAGAGAGAATCCTGGTTGCCTATCTGTATCTACCTCTATCTATCAAGATGACAGAAAGACCCCAGTGGTATACAGTCATAAACAATATCTTCTGACACGTGAACTTCACTGGGTCAGTAATCCCAACTTAACAGATGATGGTGTTGTCTTCAACGTACTGAAATTACTTTGTTTTACTGTCCTCAAGTCTGACAGAATGATGATGCCTTGGCACGGAAAGCTGAAGTGTAACAGATGCAGTATGGAGCCTATTGAAGCCCTGTAGAAATTCCTCCAGGATGTAAGCACACTCAGGTCTTTGAGGAAAACTGGTAAGTCTCACCCACAAACAGTAAAGAGTGCTTCAGAGGAGTGATGTGCACAACAGCAGGATTAGGGTCACGTAACAAAGCCTGAGCAAGCACAAAATTGAGGCTCAAGTGGTTTAAGACTGATATAACAGGAAATAAGAGCTTTTTTAAGCACATCTTCAAGCCCTAGATGCATAGAGTAGCAGAAAGGCTGAAAACACTGAAACCTTTGGAACTGCTCCAGATACAAGAGCACCAAAGCAGGGAAGACTGAGTCTCAATCACAGCTGCAGTAGCTCAGCCTTTATGCAGAGATTCCCATGGTACCAGGCTTCCTGAGGCAGCAGACACCTTTGCCCTTAACCAGGAAGTCATATCAGCATCCAAAGCCTAGGGACATTCAGGCCAGAGAACATTGCTGAGTCCACCTGAAGCACAAAGCCAGTCTGCTGAGACACTGGTCACAAGGTGACACTTCATCTCTCTTATGACATCTGTGCCAAACTGTGCCACATCATATTATGGACTCTCCCAAAAAAGATCCAAAGACAATAAATAGAAATTAACGTCAACACTGGTAGTTTCAGGCCTTTGTAATTTCCTAGCCTGTTTATCCTGTAAAACTCTTTAAAGAGTTAAAATGTCCAAAGATGCTGTGTCTCCTAGCATTACACTGTCAAGCAGCTAGGAAACAGCCTCCATAAAGCCCAACACTGGAAGCCTAACAGTAAAGCAGCCTGTGTATGCGCTGCACCTCAGAAACAAATTGTAATCTCTGTGACATTCTGCTTAACCTTCATTTCAAACACAAGGCCCTAAGGAAAGAAACTTGACTGAACTGTGTTCACAGGGCAGCTGAAGTGTAGCTAAGAAACTGTTCTACCCTTAAATGTTTGTGACACTAGGAAGAAAAGACATGAGAAGCCAGAAGGCTGGAACTCAAAGGAAAGGACAACATGATATGAAAGGAAGCAGAAGTAGCAGACTGTACTAGACTTATGACAGGAGCATGTATCTGGTCATTCCTGTCAAGTCAGGATCACATCAAAACAGGCTTGGGAGGAACATGCAGTCCATACTCCAAATTGCTCAAAGCCAAGAGAAAGCTTAGAGGGAGAAAAAAAAAAAAAAAAGCTATTGTCCCATGACACATAAGCACAGCAGGGTTTCAGTGCTTGTCTGAGACAACACAAAAAAACAACAGCAGAACCAAAAGCTGGATCTCCAGAGTTACAGCCAAGTATTCTAATCACAGTATCTTTTGCCCTTGAACCAAGGGAAAGCAGTAACCTAAACCAGAATGTTTGGAGCCAAGTTAATGCACCAGGGCATCACTGACTGTGACTTTGGACTAGATTCTTTTAAGATATTTATGTGCCCGAAGTGACAGAATCGAAAATCCTGAACAGGATTGCCAAGGAGTGCTGAGGTAGCAATTCCTTCTTAAATCCTTCTGAAGATCGTACTAGGTACCCACTTGAATCATTACATGACTAAATATTCTTAAAGAATCAGAGGGAATAATGCCTTCATCACTGCTACTTTTCTTACCTAATTGTAGCCAAGTCCCACAGTGCTACATTTACAACTGAGAAAGCAATATTACCTTTCTGACTTTCAGCCCAGGTCACACCTGAGGAGCCAGCACCATCATGTTGCACCAAGGAAGTGAGCCTCGGCCTCTCTTTTGGTATTTTTTTTTTTCAGTAAATGTGTTTTACCTTTTTTTTTTTTGCATCACTTTTGGCTTGTGGCAGCAGGGCTCGGAGGTCAATGTTCTAGAACAAGAAGTTCTTTCTACAAAAATAACCCTGAGGTAACTCCTGGAACTCTTAATGAGAACATCACTCTGCTGTTTCTCTGACACATATTCCATAGTAATTTTTTTCCCCTCCAGGTTTTACCATTCTCTACTTTACTAAGGAACATGCATTTGGAGGAATATGTGACATTAAACCTTATGACCCAATAACAGAGGGCTTTGTCCAGACAAGTGCACACGTAGCTTAGGACACTGGTGTTGGGACCTTTGCTGTATTTTCAATGTTTAAAGCATTAAAAAAACATTATGAAAACTGTGCAACAGTACAACCTCAATTAAGCAGAAAGAAACATAGCAGGAAGCACACTAATCTATGAAAATAAACACAAATTTCTATGCAATACAGCATGATTTAATCAGGTTTATGCTGAAAACAACAGAGAATATTACATGCTCTCCTAGTTTTCTAGAATGTGCGGGCAATTTACCTTGAAAATAAATCCTTCTGGACAGGTATGATCATACTTGTAAACCTTGTAGACTACCAGAAATACAACACATGTTAAGAATGCAAGGGCAAAAAGGACCAGCACAGTTACCTGTAAAGAAAAATAAAACATGCTTATGTTAGTAATGTACTGCTTATTATACTGTTGTCACTGCAAGCAGCAGAAGCGAGCTGTGACTGCACTCTACAGTAAAATCAAGCAAAGGATAAAACCAGTTTTTTAATTATTGGGGAAGAACAGGGCATCAACACATGATTCTACCTCCCCCTTCTTGAAGAAGAAAGCGGATGATCTAGTCAGTGGCGCACTGCCTCTCTACTGCAAGGCTTTTTTGTTGCACTTCTGTTCAGTGCACACAAGGGGCCAGAAAGACACACAGAGGTAGCTTGGGTCTGCTGCTTTTTTAGTATTTGGATGATGTAATTCTAGTTCACGTCAGCTAGTCAACATTTGTTTTGCCTGTCCACGAATGGAGTCAGGTGACAGTTAAATCAGCACAGGTGTCACCAGAACTCTAGCAGGGCAAGGAGAAAGTAATGTCTGTGCTGTCTTGTTCAGATGAGAGCTTGTTGCACCTGTTATGAATGCATGGATAGCTAGGCCAGTAGTTTGCAGGCCTGATTACTCAATGCTCCTAATTTCTAAGTTGAAACTACCTCCTCATCACAGAGACACTGTGCAAGAGTAGTTCACTGCCATTTCCATAAGGGAACACACCATGTTCAACACAGGACCAGCCTTGAGGAGTTGTGCTCACATCTTAGCACAGCAGCCATTTCAGACAGCATTACATGGCACTGACCTCTCACCATGCCCTTCAGTACCTCTCTGGTCCTTAATCTGGGGTGGAAGAAAATCCAAGATACACCTTAAATTCAATGTGCAGTCACTGTCAGTATCAAGCTACCCTTTCCAAGGAATGAACCCCAAGCAGCTGGAGACCAACAGCCTTTTGGGTGAGATGGGAGAAAGAATTCCCATTAGAATTCCCTCACCAATGGATGAGAGAAAGCATGGGACTTTGGCCTAGCAGTTAAGACTGCAAAGCTCCCTATCAGACTAATTTTTGTGGAAGGTGTGAACTGCGGAAATAGCATTCATTACTACAGAGAGTCCCAGATGTGTGTTCTTGTTATTCTAAAAGCTTTATTATTCTAAAGATGATAGACAAATTAGTAGCTCGAGGAGATTACAGAGCAAGAGTCGTTGAGCACTTTTTTGGTAAGTTAGAAAGAAGCCAGCCTGAGCTACAGAATAAGAAACATTAATAAACAGAAACAAACCAGATTATGTGATTAATTAATTTTTTAAAAGCATAATATGATCTAAATACTAAGCAAAGACGAGTAAGCCAGCTACATACACCTCCTAAAAAGAGAACTTAGGCACATCAGGGTCAATTATGCAAAGAATAATAATCTGGTATTTGAGAAAGGCACCAAAAATTGTAGCTTTGTTTCTTGGTAGGCCACCACCACACGTTCCCTTAATGAGAACCCACACCCTAGCAGGACTTGCAACACCACAAACTGCTTGTGGCAGTGAGACAGTACAATGAAGGCCTGAAAGACACTTTCAGGGATCTCTCATGCTGGAGCAGTGAACTTCACCATAGGCAGACAACAGTGAGTTCTGTTTCCTGAGTGAAACAAGGCTGGGGAGTATCGTGTGCTGCTGAAGGCAAGGATTTTATTAGCAAAAAATAGAAGGGCAGAGGAGAGGTGGGAAGAACTGAGAATCAGAAAGCAATTTAGCAGAAGAAATGTAGATATTAATGTAATAATGCCAAATGAAATGAGACATGGAGCAAAGGACTTTTCTGGTTAATAGCAACATCTTCAGTTTCTCACATCAGTCACTGGATTACAAAAAAAAAAAAATCATATCCTTAATCCTCCTCCAAAAACCTCACACTGACACCAATTTTCAAATCCAATTAGTCTTTCTCCAAATTTACTGTTCATTTGCATACAAAAGGTTAACATGGATAGATCACTCTGTCTTGCTTAACACCTTGTGCTTTCTGCTCACATGTCGCATGTCTCCACACGTCCTGCATGAATCCAAAAGAAAAGGTACATCTTCCTTTCTGATCATTCTCTGTGGCCCAGTTTAATGACAAAAACTATAATCCCCTCTATTCCTGGCCAAGCCATGGCCCAGCTCAGCCCTTCTTGTATGTTCTTCATGAGGCCTCTCCCTTTTTAATTCTACAGTTGTTTGGGACCACTCCTGTATTTCCTCAGCTTCCTCAGCCACACACACGTACAAAGCCTTTCACCCTCTGGCCTGCCCCAAGCCTTGCATCTCATCTTCCAGTCTCTCCCTCCCTACAAATATAACATGCCTTATCCTCTGTTCTCCCCCAAAATTCTCCTTGTACTCCAGGTTTTAGAAAAACTGACCTTTCTCCCCCAAGTCCACAGTTCCCACTTGGGGCTGTTCTCCCACCTCCTTTGCCAGTATCTCCAAGTCCCTCCTGCTACTGCTGTCATCCTGTACCTGTGTGGAGATGCCTAGGGTCCACCTGCCCCACCAGGCCAAGGGGCCTCTAAGCAGGTCTGCAGCCCTGTCCACCTTCCCCAGCTGAACTCCAGCTGCTGCTGAGCAGCACAGGAAGATGAGGAACCAGAAAGGAGGGAGCATTCCTGACCCAGCCCAGCAGCTTGACAACACACACACAGCCCAGTCCCAGCCGCAGGTTTTAGGTCACTTGCATCCCACTGACTCCATGTGCACATTACATAGTTCCTTTTGCTTGCACAGTCACTGTTCTTTCCCTTAAAGAAGAAACAGAAAAGAGAGACTAGAAAGCAGAGATAAAGATAAAACCCAGGTGGGATTATTGCTGATGTATTCCACACAGCCTTAATGAAAGGCTGCTCTCTCCAGGAGCACAGGCTTGTGACACAGGACATGGACACGAAGCAGAACAATTGCTACCGTACAGATGGATCCAGCTTACATTAGTTTCCCCTATAGACAGGAGTAAACAGTTTAAAATGCTTTGGAAAATATTCCCAAATCTCAAAGGATTTTAACTATATTCCCTAGCCATTCTACTTGTGAAGAATAGTAGAATTATTAGCATTATTTCCCATTTTGACCTACAGATGAGGCCTCAGGAACATTCTGTAAAGCTAACAAGCTAATTTGTTGTTGAAATCAAATATTAGACAACAGAAAAATACTTGTATTTCCACAATCACTGCAGAACTGCTCTCTCTACTGCTCTGAAACTGTTTTGGAAGGTAAATTTGTTTTTGAAAGAGGTCAAAAACCTAGTGTTGTGCAGACTGCTGGAGCCTGGCAAGTTGCAGAGCCAGAGCCTCAGGGTTGATCTGCAAAGAGCATTTACCTGTTTCACCCACCTACATGTAGCTGTGAGTTTTCACTGCTCATAAAAGTCACACCCAGCATGGTTCTCCATTGTCATGCAGCAAGCCACAAGGAAGAGCCCTCAGGACTCCTGGTTCATAATTCTCAAAGAATCTCTCACCTACTATATTTCCTAATATTATTAGTTTTGGTATTAAAATGTAAACTTTTATTCCCAGTAGCTCCAAGAATTTGTAATCACACTCCATTTGCAAATCCTTCATCAAGTAAGCTCTTGTCTCCTTATTAGAAGAGATGCTCCCTTCTCTTATGATCCTTCAGGATGCAAATAACTTCTATTTAAGTAAAGGGCAGCTGGACATGCAAACAGCACAGATGGAAATAAATCCATCAATGGATTCCAAAGTGATCACAATCACCTGTTAATCCAATCCACTTCTCCCTTTTAAGCTGAAAATCCTTGTTTTCCTTCTAATAGTCATTTTCTTTCCCTCTCATAATAACTCACCACAGATGGTTCACTATTGTCAGATTTCCAGGTTCACTTCCAAACCTGAGGCAAGCATCTTCTCTCCTTCGCCAGCAATGCAGCATTAACCCTACCTCCCCTTCTGAATGAGTCTTCTTCTCCCAGATGCCAGCGTGGAAAGAGGGAAGGCAACAAGCTGCTCTTTAGACCACAAATGGTACCAAAGCTGTCATTTTATTATTATTTTTCCACAGCAACTTTGCACACTCACTATAAACCAAAGGGAAGTTATCCTCTTCCTACTAGAGCACTAGTAGCAACTTGCCCTCGTCCTCTGTTCCACGTAGGAGAAGATGCAATGAACATGCAAACATCGCTCCCTCTTCTTCTAGAAGGAAATCTTGAATCTCTGCTCCTTGTAATAGTCAGCTGGCTGAGTGCAAGACCCCATGCAGTGGGAAACAGTCTTTTGAATTACTGTGATCACTCACTGCCACGTACCTACTGCAGAATTCCAAGGTGCCTGTCACATCACACAACTGATGGGCTTTTAAAGTATTTTTTTACAAAATAACTACAAGATAGCTAAAACAGCTGTTTCTTTTAAATAGGAACAAAAAGTGTGATTTTGTTTTCATCTTAAGTGTCCTTTAAAGTTGGTTTTAAGGGAATCTGGCAGATCCCCTTAAAGGATGATAAGATATTATGTACGCGTCAGATTTTTTAATAGATTGTAAGTGAAGAGCAGAAGGATAACGTCTAGCCAGAAGCCATTACAGTAATGGAAATGAGAGATGACTAATGAATGAACTAAGTGTACCAAAAGAAAAAAAAAATCTGTCTTCAGACTAAGTATTTAGCCAGACATATGAACCTCACCAGATCGGACAACTACACCAACACGTGAACAGCTAATGACAAAACCTTAGCCACCAAGAGCTGCTATGTCTTCCCAATCAGTCCATCCTGCTTTGTTGCAGCTGCAAAACACTGCAAGCTGTATTTTCTCTGCCTAGCTTCTGCAGTCTCCTCCTTCCTCGCTTACTGTGCCCCCTCAGCCACATTATTACTGCAAAATTCATAAATTGCACCAACTTTGCCTGCTTCTTTTCAGATCCCTTCCAAGTTCCTGTCCCCTTCTGAACAGATTACAAGCCATGTTTCAAGGCATGCACAGGTCTGCCCTGTTTGCTACTCTTATCTGTATCTCCTTCCACTCTGCCTGTATCCCAGTGTCCCACCAAAGCCTAAATGCCGTCTGTTTTCCCTCTGCCTTCAGTTCCAGCTTTGTCATCATGCTTCTCCTCTTGCCTAAAATTCTTTCATTAGCCCACTCATACTGTGCTGGTTTGCACCCCTTTTCCTCAGAGCTTTCCTTACATCATGCACCTTTTAGCATACAAGCCCACCTAGAAACACTCCTGTTTTGACAAGAAGTGGAACTAAAGTGGAACTAACAAGACATGCAGTAATTTTCACTACTCGATCACTGCCACTTGGTGACATCTCTGCTCTACATCTATGCATTACCTATTTCGATTGTAGCCTCTTGGGAACTGTACTTTCATTTCTGATTTCTCTGTAAAGTGCCAGGAACAGACATGCTAGCACCAAATGAAAACACTGACACACCTTTTATCTGAAGTGATTTAGAATCAAGTTATGCTCTAGCCCACCAGTGAAATGCAAAGCCCTCTGTCATGAACAACAGTAACTCTCTACAACCATTTAGGAGTGGAAATTAAGATTAATTCTATTCAATTTAAACTACAAGACAATTTTAGGCAGGCAGACTGTGATTGCAATAGACTGCATGTGGTTGCATCCCACACTAAAATTTGTAAAGTATCACTCAGACTTCCCTGCAAATGGCCGTGACCTCCATTTCACCTCTCTCCATTAAAATCCTGCATCTCCAGCTGCACAATGCCCTCTACCAGCTTGCTGACAGAACACTGAAATCAGCTCTCTGCTTCCCCTACCATTCCTACTTTTCCAAAATTATTTTTGTATGCTACCACCTGGGCCTGTCCCTAGAAGTTTATATGAGATGCATACAAAACAATGCACTTAAGGAACAAGAAATGTTCAATCTGAAGTAAATGGCAACATGAATGAAAGAAAGGAACATTCACATCTATACTTGCAACACTTCACTCATACTCATTTATAGAGCAATCCAAATTACACAAAACAATGTGGTACAACTTCCCGTATATGGGAAAAGACTCAAAAGAAAATGAGGTGTCACAATTCAGACAAGAATTTCTAACATAATGTCACGTCTAGCTATATGACTGGTATCCATCTATTAAACTCAACTTCTTCATCTAAACATTCCCATTAAACCTTTGTGCTCAGAGGTTTGTAGTCTTGTGGCAGACTGTACGGAAAAAGCAGGAGAATCAAAAGACTGTTCTCCTCAACAGAGGTGACAAAGAGGAAGAGGGAACTGGCATGGATGCTTATCTGGAGGTGACTGGAAGGCAGAGAGATTCACAAAGGACAGTAACTAAAAAGAAGCTACAGACCCTAATCTTATTAACAGCGACAGTGCAAGACACCAGAAGCAGACTGCAAGGGAGCTGATTAGTGAAACCTGAGGGAGATACTGTTAGACAAAAACAACTTAACAAGGGAGTGGCCTTGTAAGTCTAGCACTGTGGCTTAACACAGCTGTTAGTGACAGTGTTCTCATCTGCTGTCACATGGCACCTCGTATTAGTTTCTTAACTACAAAGATCCAAGGAAGCAGCTCAGGAAACCCTGTGGCTCAGAAATAAGAAACCTGCTACCTTCCCATATAAACCCAGAAGATATTACTGAGGCCAGGAGAAAAAAAAAAAACAAACCTGGAGATTACTACAGCAGAGGAAAGGCTATGTAACTGTTACATCTGGAGAGACTCAAAAATATCTTCTGTCACCTGTGTCTCTGGTTCTGCTCCAAGAGATGGACATAATGGCAGAGGACACCTGATTCCGTGGAGGGGAGCTGCTGTTATGCATCCACTTCACTTAAATCCTCTAGCTCTGACTGTAAAAAAATTCTTTTAGCTAAAAATCCAGCATGAGGATTGTCAATGCTGTATCAAGGAATTATCAAATATTTTAAAAAGTGGAAAAACGACAGTTGCCATGCAGTGCCTTCACATACAGCAATTTTTAAATAGTAGTCACACTGAGAGAAGAATCTCCTATATTTTTCTTGCTTGAAGCAACAAAGGCAAAATTCAAAGCCTGCCAAATGCTTATACTTGTGAGCAACTTTAATCCTGTGAATAGTTCTACTGAAGAAAACACAACCACTCAGGGTAGTAAGTACCTGTCACTCTTCCAGCATTAAGTGACAGGCACAGAATATACTTAAGGACACAACATCCTGTACAGCAATCAGCTGACATCTCGTGCACGTAGCAGACTTTTGAAGTAAGGGAAAAGAGCTACTCAACGCATAGGGCAATTGCACAGAAATCAACAAAGAAATATTTTCCTTGTCTGTGATTATTTTTGCAGAAATAATCACCATTAGTATGACCAAGAACAACCGTTTAAAAAGCCTTAAGGCAGAAACATGTTTTAAAGAATGCCCCCTTAAAGCAGATCAAAAAAGCAATATTTAAGTACATTACATATTTTTTCAGTTTTAAAATGACCAGGCAAAACTCTGAGAATTTAATCTGAAAGGAAGTCTCAATTCCTCTACCACAACCTCATTCACATATTTCAGCAACTGCTTGCTATTCAATAGTATATGGCTTGCCCCATATGGTCCTGTCACAGAAATAAGCTTGAGGCTTTGGCTCTGCAGTTAGTTGTATGTAGAGATGTCAAGGATAAAATCTGAAGAACTGAACTGCCTTTGAATAGAACCAAATGGCTTAAGACATACCACAACTTTGGTTTATTTAAGGGCTTGAAATTTATTTGGAAACATAAGCGTTAAGCTTTCAAAATATTTCTCAATGTTCTTTACTCAGGTCTCCCCAAAGACAGAAAAAAATCATCATGCTTTGATACAACAAACATTTTTTTAAATTGGTCTGTTCGTGCACAACTGTCAACTGTAGCCCAATTAAATAGGTGCCAGAACAGACATCCCACTACAAAATACAACTGGAGTTTCTAAGAATGCTGCACTGTCAATGGGGGAGGCTAAGGCTTGGCTTTGGGTAACTGGCACCAGCCATTTTCTCCTGCAACAGCTCCCTTCTACATTCTGCTTTGTAAGACTCCTTTGAAAAAGACATTTCCAGCCATGTTTTGTTCTGCACAGCAGATAGTTTACAGGAGAGAAAGATCTGCCTCAGTGGAAGTTGCTTTCCAGATGTGAAGGACCAACTCCTCACATTAACCTACACTGTTTAAAGAACAAAAGCATGACTCCTCTTTCTCAATGAAAAATAACCTACAGTGAAGAAACACATAATCCTTGATGTGGTTAGTGCCATAAAACTAAATAAAGACAACAGGGTTCTCAGAATCAGGAAATCATCACATTCTTCTGACAGATTCTGATTTGAATTCAGAACGTGGCTTCATAGAGGAAAATTACACTTGCAGTTTTCTTTGTAAACAATCCTCAGCTCTGTTGTATTAACTGTGGTAATGTGGATTGAATGCAGAAAATAAGTTTTATAATGTTATTCACTCAGCTGCTAAAGCACCTAATGATCTACATGACATATGCACATGATGGAGTTGCTTCATTTGTTATGATGTATAACTTCTCAAGAAGAATAGTTTTAGATGATCTGCATTGCTGAATCCCAAAAGTGCAATCTGCTCCTTCTTTATTTAACGAGTGCATCTTAGAATACACGTGAATTATTTGTAAATAAGACTGACTGATTTTTCTTATTTTTAGGACATTTGGGCTGTGTCTTGTGGCAAGCTGATGCACCAGCAATGTACAATACTTAAGTCATTAAAATGGTATCTGAAGCTTTTTTTGTGAGCACAAGCCAAAGTCAATATCCAACCAGTTAAATAATGCATTTCATAATTATAGCAAACATTTAATTTTCAAACAAATATCCTTTTGCTCTCTCAGAATGAACAGCAGCAGTTAACATGATGGTTCACAATTAACAAAAGACCCAGGAGAAAATCTCACACAATCAGTACTTTTCATCTACATATTTATGAAATTCCATCAATTATTCATGTAATATTTACTACTGGGAGTGGTGACTATGACAATCAGCCCTGCTGGAGAACCAGTCAGTTCTCTTTAAAATGTTGCAAGCAGCATAATTCAATTTTAAGCTGTTATATAGAGATTAAGGGACATTTTTAGGATCTGAATGTTCTGCATCAAACTATTGTTTTCAATTAACTGAACCACAATTTTCCTAATTGATCAACCCTCCCACTCTTCTTTAGAGGCCTAGACTTACAGCCGTAGTGTGAATCACCCTGCAATTCCCAAGAGACACCAAAACGTACCGAAACCTCTCTCTGATGCAGTAGTTACCTAGCAGCAAAACCTAGCAACCCTGTAGTACGAGATTAATCCCAGAGCAATCATCATAAAGGAACATCTAAAAGACATTTTATTTAAGTATGCCAATCAAAAGTACATAAAAACGCAGTGCAAAAATGCTCAAGCTTTTACTTGTACAGCTATACAAACTACAGAAGACCACACGACAGCAAAAGCAGCTATTTATTTGTGGTTCAGCAAGGTTTAATTTGCTCAGCTATCTCACCAACAACAGAAAGGACTCAGATCCACAAAGAGATGCACAAAACATTTAGATGCAACTAAGCTATCCAAACCCCTTCCTTTTTCACAATTTAATGTTGCAGCCATTAAATCCCCTCATCCCTACAGCTAGTGGGTAAGTACAAAATTCCTTAGGCATAGGTTCTGTTGCTTGGAACCAAACTCCTAGCAGAGTATTAAAACGAAACACTTTCTCCCCTCTCTCTTCCACAATATAGTAAAGATTTTTCAGATCACTTTAGTGTGACCAGGACATGCACAAAAGACATGAGTCCTCCTTATTCTGAGCTGTCCAGCTGTGTGCTACCCGACAGTACGGTGTGCACAACCATCACCAGAGAGAAAGGCAATTACTCTCAAGAACTGGTACTACAGTGCCAGGAGGAGAAAGAGATAACCTTAACCACAATGAAGATTTTCCCCTCAGGGATGGAATGTCCTTGCTCCAAATCAGGGAAATGAAAAACTGGAACTAGGTTTCTTAATTCCCTATTAAATTCCTGCTACACCCCACAACATCTCTTATTAAGTAGTTCCCCCCAACTTACAGGGAACCTACACTGTATGGCTGAAGACTCCACCAGATGCCCTGCACTTTAAACATTTTCCTGGCAACATTCTGAGAAGTTTCTTTGCAAATGTAGCCTAACACATCTAACCCTTCCCTTAGTCCTCGCTTTGTTTAGCATGCGCTGATTCCATAAAAGCTGCATTGCATGCTTCTGAGGGTAGGCTTGGGCCTGGGCAGCTTTCAGAACCTCTTGTCAGGCACAGCTCCTGCGGCTTATTCTTCAAATTACAGAACTAGAATCTTTGAGCGTGCTCTAAAACTCCTGTCACCCAAACAGAAGTCAGAAGTGCACAGTATAAAGAGAGCCCACATCTTTAATGAAACTCTGTATTTTCTCCTCATACTAAATATCAGGCTTTCCAAACATATTTGTACTTGTGTACTGAACAGTGTGGTCACCTACTGTTTAAAAATCCTTGGCCAAGATGCCAAATTAAAAGCACTGAAAAGCTGTAGTCCTCCTTTGTTAAGAGAATAGGTAGGAAAGCACAAGCTGAACTGTGAACCTTCCTGCTTTGCTTTATTTACACAGAGCAAGGAAACGTATTCCTCAGTGAGAAAGGGGAAAGGAAATTCAATCCTTGCATCAGTTAAACTCTCAGCTTCCTTCTGGGTCTACTAAAGAGAGTAACAGGGGTATGGACACTAAAGAGTAAGTCTAAGTCAGATTCTTGCTGAACTGCCATCTGCCAGTAACATTCATCACCAAGCTGTAAAATACAATTGGACCAGGAAAACTGATAGCAAAGAGCTTTGGTATACATCACTGAGCTGCCAAGCCATACATTTAACAATTAAAAAAAACCCAAAGACCATTAACAGACTGTGACAGTGCTTTTAAGAGAATAGTCTGGCCACAGCGAAAAATAAGCCAAAAAGAAAACAAATAATCTTGCGGTTCTTGTCATTCAACACTAACAGGAGACTTATCCACACCATGAGAGCTACCTGTGTGCAGACCACATAGACTCTGATCAGCCACATTATGAAACCCACAGGCTGACAAAAACACCATCTGAATTCATCTGCCACAGTGGGATTACAAGCAGTAACACTGCAAGATTTGGTTTTGCTTCTAACTGCTAAATACCAGATTACTATAAAATTGCAATTTTTTATTCTTATATTCAGCTATACCCACAACATCCACTCTATTAGCTATAGACAGTTTTGGCTACAATCAGCAACTGATTTTAAGCACTTCTGTGAGCACAACAGAGTCATTAACATCTTCACATAGCATTGCTTACCTTAAATCTTTCTGAAACACCTTCAGTGATGCTGATTGTGAATTCAGCTATTTTAGGAGTACGGAACTTCCCCTTCTTGCGATCAGGTTCATATTCTGTTTTTGTTTTGACCACCACCTTTAAAAAAAATAAATATCAATAAGCTGTCACCTGAAACCAGCCACAGGAATCTTATTTATTCATTAACTCTTCTTTTACCTGCTGACAAGCACATCTAGCATAGTATTTTTATCCTCCTCCCACTTTGTGTAATTCTTCTTTGGAAGCTTAAGTTGTTAGTTATTTTTCCTGTCATAGCAATCATCAACAAAAGTATCGCTCAAAGTGGTTTTGATGGACCAACAGGAAGGTTTGTTGTGCAACAGTTCCACAAATGTTCAGTTTTTTCAGCTGTGGTGGTACTGTGCTGCTGAACAGGCAAGCATCTACTTAGTTCAAACCCAAATCATGAAGCTTCCCATTCTGTATATTTTGAAAATAGCCACCTCCATTTGCTTCAGGAGATCCCATTAATCAAAGTGGAGACCAACAGGATGAGAAGATTATTGAAGACAGCCCATAGAAATCTAGCAGATAACGATGCTGCCAGTAGCCATGTTCTCTGATGGCAGAATTTTGAGTTTAAAAGAATTTAAATGACCCATCTAGTGACTATTCACTATGTGCTAGACTACAGTTCTTCACACTATTATTTTTAATGTCTAGCTTGCAAATTACCAACTGCAAGGAGCAGGATGCACACAAACCCTTGTGTTAATGAGATTTCTTGAAACCCAAGGCTCTTGAACTTCAGCTTATTTGTTGCTATGAGCTACTGCCCCAAGCTACATAATTTAGCACCTTACCTCTATTCCCAAAATATTCATTACGTCAATCATAGCTCTAGTGCTCTCCTAGGCATTATAATTGTACAAAACTTTCACACACGTAACCTATTTGCCTCATTTTTGTCTTCTACCATTTTTCACTATCTTTTCCAACTATCACTCTCAAGACAGGGTGCAGCTTATTGTACTGGCAGCACTATTAAGATTTGCTCAATCTTCTCTGTTGTTCCAAAGAATAAATATCAAGACTCTTCCAGATTTTGAAAATGAGAGTCTATCTTTAGAGCAGCCGATGGTATCAACAGCAACTATATTATTCTGAAATTAATACTGGTACACTTACAGGTAGCCAGGCATTGAAATTAAAACTTTGGGTTACCCTCTCCTTGATTTTTTGCAATGGTATCTAGAATGTGTAACTGTACCTACACTCAAGACCAAAAAACTTAAGACACTTTTACAACATTACATAGCTTTAGAAACAACTTTATTTTCAGATATAATTAATAAGAAGGTAAAAATTAAGCATTTAATTTTACAACAGCATCATGAAAGTAAACTGACGATTTTTTGAATGCTTTGTAACATTTTACTTCCCTTCCTCCCCCTTTATGTTGCATAATCTCTGGCAACTCCAATCACATTCAGCTGACACTGAACATACAGTTCTATCTGCTTGGTTATGTAATGCCTTCTTTTGTTTAACATACCTAAATATGAATTTAAATCAGTTCATCCCTTTAATTTAAAAGCTGTCAAAAACATCAGCCTCTTAGCGCTGTAGTCACTACTGTTCAAGCAGTTATGCCTCAATGCCACACTGGAGCCTTGTAAGGGAATAATAAGCACAGCTATACAGAGTAGATACTCCTATTCATTATACATGAGCGTCTTCATACTTCAGAATTTGATTTGTGTGCCAATCTTCACTTAATACTGGTTTGTTTCTTGGTTTTTTTTCACATCAGTTGCTCTACTACTGATGGTTAGACTTGATGATCTTGGAGGTCTTTTCCAACCTTAACAATTCTATGATTCCGTATCAATGCTACTGAGGCTGTAGCAACCAGAAGAGACGCTGACAGCTACAGAAGAAAACCAGTATTCCTAATAAACATGTTTTTATTTTTCTCCTTTATGTTTGCAAAAGGGAAGTAAAAGAACGCCAACATATAAGTACAAAGAGTAGAAAAGCCAATCAAACATTTCTTTAGTTAAGCTTCTAGCCTAGTGGTACATTTGCTTTTGTTCAAGGCAAATGCAAAAGTGGGAGGAGTCCCACCCCATTCTAGCAGGGGCTGTCAGGCTGGTACAGAACCTCCTAGGTTCACTACGGAGGCTCCACTCAGGTTAAACCTATTACCACACAGGTCCCTTGTTCAGATGTCTGCTGAGAAGTGCAGTAACGTAACAGGTTCCTTTGGTTGCTGATCATTGGTAATCGGTTATATCCAGCCACCAGTTGGCAGACGCATCACACACTGTAAGGCTTAACTTGTATTAAAGCCTTAGGGTGCAATTTTTGTCCTCAGTTACAAGATTTACACCCATGTAACAGAGGGCAGAAAATGGACCCTCAGGCTTTCTAACAGCTGTTACAGCTTACAGCATTTATGCCTGCCAACTGGTCACCACACACAACACAGAATTATGTTGATAGCAATTAAAATGGAGGTCAAATTTATTTGAATCACCTACAACCCCAAGAAAAGATTGTGATTTTTTTTTTTGGCTCGGTAAGGAATGCATATAATTTTATCTAGAAGTAGAACCGAGCTTGTGGAGGAAACAATGCCAAAAATAAAAATCATCATGAAGATATTACCAACCATTTCCCAGGGTTTTTTTTTATTTTTTGAAGACCATAATGTTTTTTATACCAGATGAATATGTAGAAACATGCAATTAAGTATCCTACAAACACAGGACACTGAAAGACAGAACACTGAAACATCTGAAAAAGTATCCTACTACTGCATGCCACCTTACCTGTAAAAACACTGAATTGAATTCTTTATGGTCAAAACAAATATATTTACAGGCTATCACACCTCCTTCCTAAATATTTAAAATTAAATCCTTAGTAACCAAGCCATGTAATGAGGAATCCAGGATGCACATTTCCTTTCCAACCATACTGGACTCCTCCCTTTCACCTACAGAGCATCAGCATCACCTATTTGAAGGGTTTTGAACCAAGTAAGTAGCCAAGTAGAGAACTCAGTGGCCCGTTCTCATCTCGTTATTTCAGCTTGTCTGGAGCTACCATTCATTTCCTAGTGAAGCACAAAAGGAACATGGAAGTTCTTTCTCTTTGTGGCGAGTCTGCCCACATACATCTTGCGCAGGCATAAAGCAGTGCTTTATCCCCCCATCAGGAGGGTTTTTTTCTAGACAGAGAAAATCCACACTGTTCAAACAATACACAGTGCCTTCCAGACACAAAAATGAAAGATACGTAACAAGAAGGGCTACAGCAACACCACACAGAGAAGCCTGCATTTGTACTACAGCTGCACTGAAATCTTTATATGCTTACTGCTAACATTTCCTACTCCTTTTCAATGCAAATCACTACTACTGGATTTGCATTAGCTTAACTGTTATTTTCTTCACCAGAGAGAACTAGAACGCCTTAAAACACTCCGTATTTCCTGGCATTTCTACACTGCTCGTTGCATGCAATCTATTCTTTTGTTGTTTGCTTGGGATTTGGGTGTGATTCTCCAGGGTGGAAGCCAAAGCCTACTGTACCTTATCAGGAGGCGGGAACTGGAGCTGATTGACATCCAGGGGTGTGATCAGGGGGATGGTGTCAAATCCATCCTCCAAAAGGGGCTGCTTTGTGCTCTTCTCGCTGAAATTATTCCCCAGTTTCACCATTCTTCCAGGATCGAGGGACTTTCTGCTGGCACACAAACACAGAAATGCAAAAATGTCAGAAACTCAGGATGCACCAGATCGTTCCCTCGGGCAACTCGAAATCTCTTAGGGCAAAAAAAAAAAAAAATGAAACCACCAAAATTCCATGCAGGATGCTGCGACTCGGCTGCGTTTCGGCATTTTGGGAAGCTAGAACGATGGTCAGCGCGTTATCGCCAAAGCTAAAGAAAACCAAACCCCAACAACCAAAAAAACCCCAAACCCAGAAACCCCCAAAACCCCGTCAGCCTGAACCGAGTGATGGTTTACCGGGGCGGCACCGGGATGCTCAGGACCCACCGCCGCCCCCACCCCCTCCGAGGCTGAGCCCGCAGCCTGCCCCCCCGCCCCCCC
>WAAB01013946.1:9123-80622 GCA_013389865.1 Piaya cayana | reverse complement strand
GCCATGGCGTTGTGCCCCCCGGGTGCCCCCCCCCGCCTCGGGGCTGTGCCTGCAGCCTGCCCTCCTCTCGCCGCTCCCCTCGTCCCCCGCCTCGGGGCCGTGTCCGCCGCCCCCCTCCCCGCCGCCGCCGTCCGTTCCGCAGGGAGGGCGAGTCGCGGGGCGGCGGCGCCGCCACTCACCGCCGCGGCTCCCGGCCCTTCCTCGGGGGGCGGCGAGGCGTCGTTCCTCCGCGGCGATGGCGAGGGGCGGGGGAAGCGAGCGAGGTGTCCCCTCTCGGCGGCCGGGGCCGTGACGCAGCCGCCGCCGGGCTCAGGGCAGCTGTAAGGCGGCAGCACAAAGGGGCCCGCGGCGAGCGGCGCGGCTGCCCCCAGCGGCGGCGGGAGGAGCGGGGGGCGGGGCGCGGCGCGGGCGGGGCGCGGCTCTAGCGCGGCGGCGGCTCACAGCATCGCAGGAACCGAATCACCAGGTTGGAAAAGACCCAGTGGATCATCGAGTCCAACTATTCCTATCAAGCACTAAACCATGCCCCTCAGCACCTTATCCACTCGTCCTTTAAGCATCTCCAGGGAAGGTGAATCAGCCCTTCCCTGGGCAGCCTGTTCCAGTGCCCAATGACCCTTTCCGTGCAAAATTTTTCCTTATATCAAGCCTGAACCTCCCCTGGCAGAGCTTGAGGCCATTCCCTCTTGTCCTGTCCCCTGTCACTTGGGAGAAGAGGCCAGCTCCCTCCACTCTACAACCTCCTTTCAGGTAGTTGTAGAGAACAATGAGGTCTCCTCTCAGTCTCCTCTTCTCCAGGCTAAACAATCCCAGCTCTCTCAGCTGTTCCTCATAAGGCCTGTTCTCCAGCCCCTTCACCAGCTTTGTTGCTCTTCTCTGGACTCGCTCCAGAGCCTCAATATCCTTCTTGTGGTGAGGGGCCCAGAACTGAACACAGGATTCGAGGTGCAGTCTCACCAGTGCCAAGTACAATCTCCTTCGGGTAGAGGGTGAGGGATCCCCCAGGGTGGTGGGAGTAGGTTTCCTCCCTGTAAAAGCCGTGGGGGGTTGTGGGGGGGGGAATGGAAATAGTGGAGCCGGTGCTTGCAGCACTTGAAGGTAAATGTGTATTGCAGGGCTTTGCAGCCCAAGGGAGGGAGGTCATGGAATCGAGGAACCCCTAGGTTGGAAAAGAGCACTGAGATCACCGAGTCCAACCATACCTACCTCCCACTAAAGCACATCCTTAAGTACCTCGTCTACTCGTCTTTTAAACACTCCCAGGGATGGTGACTCAACCACCTCTCTGGGCAGCCTCTGCCTGTGCCTGATAACCCATTTGATGAAGAAATTTTTCTGGATGCCTGATATGAACCTACTTGAGGCCATCCTCTCTCATTCTATCGCCTGTCACCTGGGAGAAGTCTATCTTGGAGAAGGAAAAACAGAAGCAATTCCCATCCACTGTTCTGTCTCCTGTAACCCAAGGCAACCAGTGTGCTCGATTTATCCCCTTGCAGGTGCCTTGCTTTCCAGCCTGTAGAGGGGAAACCACTGGAGGGGATGCAACAAGTGATTGGGCCGCAGACAGCCCTGGAGTGAGAGGAAAGGCCGGCTGGCAATCAGCCTAGAGCATCTGGTGCCTTAAACCAACCAGCCTCCATAACAGCATGAGCATGCACTCTTTTGCCTTATGTGCTTTGAGTGTGCACAAATTATAGGCAAACTATTGTAATAAAAATTAGATATTAGAACCTGAAAGTGGCTGTGATTCCTATTTCAGGTTTTCTTGCTCTCAGAGCATCACTGTGTTAGTTTATTCTACATTTTGGACAAGATTTTTCTTGGTGCCACAAGAGTAGATTAAAGTTTTGCTTGTGCTTGGCGTTCAGCTGTCAGCTCATGGGAATTGTTAACAGTGCTGATGCAAATGTGAACTGCAGGTAAACGTAAAACTGTGCTGATCACAACTTTTCTTACCTTTAGAACTGATCTGTTACAGGCATGGCTTTCCTGCTTTGCATTTAGAAGCACCAAGCAATGGTCATCAGTGACTAAATTTGGGCTGATTCTGAAACAGGCAAGGTTCAAATGTGTATAAGTAGAGAATATCAGAGATATGAACCCTTCTGCCTGTAAGTCAGAATTTTTTTCCTAGTTAAAAAATTCCTCTTGTTTTTTGGGAGTATTTTTTTTAATCCAAGAAGGTTATTTTGTCTGAAAATCACGTTAGCCATTGACAGCTTCCTGTGGAAGCTTTTTAGTGGGTGTTAAAAGTCCAAATAAACCTGAGTTCAATTACAGTCATTGGAGAAAGTCCCGTTGACTTCACCAGAGTCATTTCACTCACTTCACACAGGAAAATCTCAGCAAACCTGCTGCAGAGTCAATGAAAAGAAAATGTACTCAAGACTGTTTAGCATCCTATTGCTATAAAAATAAACCTCAATCTCACACTTTAAAGTGACAGTAGGGTTTTTTGTTGGTGGTCTCTTAAAGAGAGATGCTCTAGTTCCTGTCATCTCTTCTCCTTTTTTCTCCTTGGCAAATAATTGGGGGGAGGGTGTGTTCTCTTTTCTTTCTCAGAGGGCAATGGATTTTCCTTCAACAGCTTTGGGTTTTTGTCATAAACATCACTGATAATGCTAGTGTCATCAGCACAGTTCTGGGAAGTACAACTTAGTTAATCTGCTGGCTGGGTAACTACCTTTGCAGCAGCCAAGCAAACATACTGGAAGATGAGCAGGATTGGTGGGCTAATACCTATTTTCAAAACATTCTCTGTGGAACAGCTTACATCAAATATAGAACAGAAAACTCCCAAACCAACATAAAACATTTTCAAGGTAGAAATTGATTGTTGTGCCTCTCAATTACTGAGCAAGCAGTTCTGATTTTGTTGTTGTTGATCATATCAAATAGAGAAGAGGACGACTCTGAAATGGGCAATTACTCTCTGAGCATGGTAAAGGCAGCAGCATTTATTTACCTCTCAATGCCTTATTTTTGCAGTGTTACACATTCAGAGCATCTTGACCCCTGTGTCTGACAGATATGGCTGGCGTTCAGTCAACAGCTCTCAATGCATACTGGTTTCTTATGTGGTTTGTTCCAGTTGTCCAATCCAAAATGCATTCTAGCTCTCTTTCTCCGAGGTCAATGGTCTGTAATGCAAGAGGCCCAGATTCCCTTCCTAGCTGTGGCATAAAGCAATTCATGTGTCTGACTATGGATCATCTTGTCTTTCTCATTTATTTCTCCCACTAGTGCTCTGTTCTGAGTAAATAAAGTGTAAAATAAGCTTGTCTTACTTGAGTAACGTTTCATAAATCACGCTTGAACATGTTAAGTAAAAAAAATGTTATTCATTTTATATAGAAAATGCACCTATAAGTGGAAATTAAAGCGTTTGTAAAAAACCCCAAAACGTACTTTAATTATTTATTTTTGGCAATATCTTTGTCTTACAAGCAAGTTTTCTAGAACAGAACTGATGAAGAAACTGTGAGTGTAATCCGTTCATTTGTCTGTGAAGCCAAAGGCATTCAAAATCCAAATGACATCAAAGGACCAAGTGATGATTGGAAGTGTATTTGACAGTGTACTACAGGAAGCCAAAATAACACAGCAAATGGTTTAACAAATTGAGTGACTAGGTCCTTTCTTCTGCAGCTTATGTGGATTTTATATCAGAGCCCTTCTGTTGGCTGAAGCTGGTCAAAAGCAACAAACAGTTGTGTAGCAAGTGTGTACCTGAAGAAGTGTCAGTATCAGATTAAGATGAATGGATGCCGATCCCCAGCTGACTGCTAAGGCATTTATTCAGTTATTTGAGCATATTCATGGGGCACTCTGGTTTAGCGTCCCTTGTAGAGAAAAGATGAATTTTGGGCAGCTTGTCTCCAGCGTAAGTTTTTCTTCTCTTTGGCACTGTGCATTTCTTTAATGGTAATCTGCATTTTATGAACTTGGCTAACTAGGCATAATCTTAGCCAGTTCTCAAATTTTACCAAAAACGTCTTATGTAACATTTTTCTTAAGCAATTAGACTGCACTGTTGCCACTGTATACTACTACAAGTACTTGGCCTACTATTTTTCATTTGAACTGCGTTTCACCCCATATACTATGATGTAACAGAAAAAATATAAGTTTGTGCGTGCATGTGCATATACATATACACAGACAAATATCTATGACTAGTAAGTACCTTTACTTGCCAGGTATGTGAAAGATGCAGCTGAAAGGATTTAATTTCTGGTAACAAATAACCAACTAGAGTTTGCTACTGATGATTTTAGAAGAAAGAACGAGGTCAATTACTAAGAAAACAGGCATGCTTCCTAGTCAGAAACTGCTGCCCTAGGGATGAAAAAAGGTGTATATTAACATAAAGAATATTTGAAAATAAATGTATCTTAAAAACTAGCACTCCTCTTTCCTCCAGGGCTCTTGCTGTAGGTCATTTTGCTAATGTTATTCACGGGGTTGTAAATGCTGGGAAAGGACTGTCCTCCTCTGTACCCATTACAGAGTAACTCAGCAAAGTCCAGGTTCTTCACAAATAATGCACATCCTTGCTGAGGCACTCAACTGTCACGGCCAGCAATCTTTATCTAATGCTAGTGATCTCTGAAGAAAGAAGATAGCTCCTTATGGATTTTGACTGGTACATAGGCAACAGAAAAAGCAGCCACTGCGCAGAATTGATGAGCTAGTGGCCACTCTCATTAAGTCAGATTGTACTGTGATTTACTTACTCTGAAATCTTAATGGTCTCATTGAGGTTAGAATTCACTGTATGTACCATCAGCCTAACTACGAAAGCAGAAAATTTTCACTACCATCAAGCAGATGTAGTTCTTCCTAATGAACTAACTAACGGAGGAAAAACAAAAAGGAATGCCAAGCTTGTGTCTGCTGGCACTTGGTCCAGGAAATGATACAGAAGTTGTCCTTAAATAACAGTATGCCTATGTCTCACTAAAGCTGGAGAAATACCAATTGTACAGGACAGGCTGCTTTTTGACCTAAAATGAGAACACATGCCAAGTCCTCATTTTGAGGCAGATGTATGAAGAACAAAACCACACAATCTCTACATATGGAAATTAAGGAAATACTGTAAATGGGTAAGTGCCATAGGGCTGGACTTTGGATTCATCACAGGCAAAAGCTCCAGAAATTTCATGTTTTTTCCAGCAAAATACTTTTTCTAAAAATGAGGACAAAAATTGTGACCATTAACCTATTATTTCTGATTTGATGATGCTTTATTCAGGTTGGCCATGTGTCTTTTTCTTTGTGGGTTGTAGTTTATTGACACAATCAACTGAAATGGCTCTTCTGGAGCCATTACAATTTGTTGTGTTAGCGCAGCTGAAAACACTTCAACATACCATGTGTCACGCTTTGTCAAGTTAACAGTTGATGTTTCCAAATCAGGATTAGGAACAGTGCTGATGCAGTGCAATGCAGCAATTGCTTGTGCAACATAAGCGTTCATGAAAAGGGACAAAATCTATGGAGGTAAAGAAGCACTATCTCTTGTGGTTTGTCAGGTGTCCCAGCAGTTTATTTACCCTAAAGCATCCAGTAGTCCATCCCCTTAATGTCTGAGGTTACTTACAAATACCAAAGAAGAATGCCATTTTTATATAAATGTTCACGAATCACTAGTCCATTTTAACATGACAATAATCTTCAGAGATCATGTTAAACTCTTAGTCAGCAATAGGGAAACACAGGCTAAGTGATGTACCAAAGGAGATGCAAGAAATGCATGGTGAAGTTAGACCAGTAGAGACAGCTGCATGGGTACTAGTACATGATACCACCAGGAGTTCATCTCACCAGACAGCGCTAAGGTTTATGTAGCCTCTTCAGTCCCTCTCTCTGCCCAGTCAGCCCACACCAGGACAACAGTGAGGCTAAAACTGAACTTCCTCTTTAGGATTTTATTCTCTCATTTGCATATGTGATAGGTGTTATGCGTCAACAACTGCAGAATTGTTAAATTCTTGATGAATGGACAATGGAAAAGGGGATAATGAACTGGTGCATGAACAAAAGGCATACTCTGATGACAGAAAACAGCAGTAAGAAAAAAAATTTGATTTTCAGTTACTGCCAGTTGCTGATGGAAATAAAGGTATTGAAACTGAAGAATGCATATCTCTTATTTCCAAAATCACTGAAAAGGAGGAGATTGAATTCTTTGAGGAAAATTTATAAACAGACACTGGAAAGCTATGAGGTACTGAGGGGCATGGTTTAGAGATTGGTGGGAAATGGTTGGACTCAATGATCAGGTGGGTCTCTTCCAACCTGGTGATTCTGTGATTCTATGAAATTCTTCAAAACATCAAACAGTTCTTGAATCCTGACTTCCTATCATTAATTGTCCTGAATTCATATGTAAACATCTAAATAAGGTTTTTTCAGAAGGGAAATTATCCACATGTTGTAGTAACTCTGAGACAGAGGAAGTTCTTAGCACTCGGATTCTCCGGAGCACAATTTCTCAAATGGTGAAGTGACACAAACACATAAAACAGCACAGTAAAAGCTAGAAGGAGTGCTCTGAGAGTCAGTGCTCTGAGGCAGCAGATGCAGTGGGAGGGAAAAGTTGCACTACAAGGAAAGGTGAGGTACCGTGGCTCCTCATGCTGTAGGCCTGCATATCCATCTCTTAGTGGAGATAAGGTGCCAAAAAACAGCAGGTGATGTAAAAAAAACAGCAGGGGAGATGAGTGCTCAGAGTCTGGGAGAGAAAAGGAGAAGCAGTGCTGACAGATTGTTTGTTCTCTAGGCCTTTTGCTGCTTTCAGCTACCAGACGCACCACTTCACTAAGCTGGGGAAGAAAAGTGTCAGTCCTAAGAGGAAGAGGCAGAGGATCTGAGGAGACAGCAGTGTTTGGATATACTTAAAGACAAAGAAGCACTGCTTTAGGGGTAAAGTGAGGTTGATCCTTTACTGATCTCTTCCCAGGTTAATCCGGCTTATGAATTAAACAGTCATTTAAATGGCTAAAGTTACCTGATTGAGGAAAACATAATAATGTTATGGCAATTATACAAATGGATTTTAAGCAGTATCTAAGTAACACAAGGTCATGTAACTATCCGAATGATCCACTATTACATGAATTTACATGAATTTAAAGGTAAGAACAATTTCAACAGAAGATTGAGTTAAACGCCTAATCATTCAAATAAAACAAAAAGCGCATTAAAAAGCCCTTCACCAGGACTGTTAGGATGCGATCCTAGACTTCTCTTTGGCCTTGAACCACTTCAAATTAATTGATTTGGAGCCAAAGGAGGTGTATTATACCACAATTTATATTTAGGAAAACTCATTAGAACTGACAAAGTTATGTAACTCCTCAGAGAAAGCAAAAGAAATATAGGGCAAATTATACTCAAACACTGCAATTAAATTATTTTTTAATCTTAGGACAAAATCCTACATAGCATGAGGAAAAAAAGCTTTTACATCTTACTGTAATTAGAAACTCGTCAGGTTAATGGGGCAGTTTTACAAAAGCTGCCATTTAAGTTTTTGTACATGGCATTGATCTTGCTGTATTTCAGCTTGCAGATAGAACTTGTCCAGCAGAAGAAAAAAATCAATCAGGTATTTTCTGATGTACGTGTAAATTGAAACGTCTGTATCTTTGTGTCTGTGCTTTTGCTTTCAATTTGTACTTGTGATAGAATTCTAAGCAGATTTCACTTTCTCTACAATATCCATTGACTGAAATTGCCAAAAGCACCAAGTGATTTCGGGGTATCTCAGTCTTTAGCAGGGAAACAGAAAGGCTTCAAGAAAACAAAGGGAAGGGAGTCAGCTAGTCAAGGTCCGCTCTTAGTGTAAGCACTTAAATCTGAGGCATGGGAAACAAATGATTACTTTTGGTAATCTAGGTCAGCAAGTTAAAAAGTGGTTTGATATTTATATTTAAATATATGGAAAGAAGAGATGCTGAAATGAATGGAAAGGGATGCAGCATAATGGGAAGTTTTCCAAAACGTCTAAGTTGCAGAGGAGCCTAAGTCTGCAGGGATTTCATTCTTGACTATGGCAGTTTTTATACATGTTGTTTTGAGGCTCCTAAATATGCTTCTCATTTACAAAGGTACCCAAATGTCAAAAGACAAAGGAGGGAGATGTACAAAACATCTACTCACTTCAGATGACTATCAAGTGAAAACTAACAAGGAGCCTCCAAAGCAAGTCATGAATGAGCCAGGTACCTTTACTGAACGGATGAATTAGTAATGTTAGGAAGTAACAAATTATTAGAATTAGGTACCTAGACTGTAGCAGCTTTACATTGTAAGTAATTTCTTCTAATATAAAGCTTTAAATACAGTACACTGAAAAAAAAAAGAGAACTGCAAACAGATGTTACTAAACAGCAAGGTACAGTACTTACTATTATATTTGTAATTTAGAGGGTGGATGGAGCAAGGACATGGAAGTGAACAGCCTGGACTAGACTAGATTAGGATAGAATAATTTTAGTTGGAACAGATCGTCTCGTTCAACTACGTGACCACTTGACAGCCGAGTAAAAGTTATACTATGTTATTAAGGACATTGTCCAAATGCCTCTCAAACACTGATAGGCTTGGGACATTGACCACCTCTCTAGGAAGCCTGTTCCAGTGCTCCACCAGCCTTTCAGTAAATAAATGCTTCCTAATGTCCACTCTAAACCTTCCCTGGTGCAGCTTTGAACCATTCCCACACAAAATAAGGGTCACTCAATGAATGAAGTAAAAATCTCTAAGTAATTTACAAATATCAGAAGATTACTCTTGACAGAATCACTAGGTTGGAAAAGACCCACCGGATCATCGAGTCCAACCATTCCTATCAAATACTAAATCATGCCCCTCAGCACCTCATCTACCCATCTTTTAAACACCTCCAGGGAAAGTGGATCAACCCNAGGCTAAATAACCCCAGCTCTCTCAGCTGTTCCTCATAAGGCCTGTTTTCCAGCCCCTTCACCAGCTTCATTGCTCTTCTCTGGACTCGCTCCAGAGCCTCAACATCCTTCTTGTGGTGAGGGGCCCAGAACTGAACACAGGATTCAAGGAGCGGTCTCACCGGTGCTGAGTACAGAGGGAGAATAACCTCCCTGGACCTGCTGGTCACACCAAAATATATTGTTATTAGCATATAATATTATTAGTTTTATATGCTGGATGGAAAGGGCATTACATGCACAAGTCTTGCCTGTTATTAAAAACTGTAAAAGCAAAACAACATTCACAGCTTACGTGCCCTGCTTATCACACTTATTTGTAAGATTAGAGCTTTATCATGGCTTTAAAACAGCAGAGTTTTTTCTATCCTGGTAACCCATTTTATATTGCTTTAAACTGACAATCCATGCAAGAGAAGATACTTTGAAAAACAATGACAAAAAGATGTAGCAAGCAGCATCAATAGTAAATTCAAAGAAAAAGGTTTAACCCTGCAGGTTCTGGTTGACACAGGAATAATTTCTGCTCTACCAGCTGAAAAAATGATAAGACACACGACATCCAGACAGCGCAGATGTTGACTAGCAAAGGATTACTGGTGCTTCACAGCAAGAGATTGAAGAACTTAAAAAAACCCCAAACCCTACTTGTATTCTGTAAAATACGCAGCATTGTCACCACTATATTTGAATTATTTTATGTTACTTTAGAACACTGCAATTGAGAACATTAAGCAGCCTGGATGCTAATAAATATAAACCCAGTACTTATGAATTTTAATTCAATCAAATCTCTAAATATAGTGCACATTTGAAAAAAATTACTCAAAAAGAGAATGCAGTGAAAAATGGAAAATAAAAATGACAAGCGATGAACAATTCCAGAAAGACAGGGTTCCCACTGAGCGTTGAAGTACAGCAGCTGAGGAAATCTGCCAAACACATTCAAGACTCTTCATAAATTGGGTTCTTGAATCAGTGTCTTCAATCAGAACTGGCAGTAAAGCCATCCAGTTGCCTTGTGGGAACAGAAGGGGCACTATAGCTCCTTGAATATCGGCTAAGGACAGGCTGTGGAGAGAAAATGTTAGATTCCTTTGCCTGAGGAGATTACAAGCGGCTTCCAAAAATACTTGACATCTTCAAAGCACTGGACAAAGATGAACTAACAATTCCTTGCTCCATTTCCCGTTATAGACAAAGCTGAATTCCAAAAAAAAGCAAATAAGGCCTGAGGCTTTAGAGGCAGAGAAGGACAATTTTTCAAGAATGTTGGGATGGCCAAGCTAACACAGTAGTAGTTTAATAATGATCTCAAGGTTATAATCCCTACAAAGAAGTTCAGAGTGGTGTATCATAATTCTTTCGCAGTTGCCTAAATGAAGTCAATCTAACTGGCTCTTAACAAAAAAAGGACTTTGCAGATAGTTCTAAGATCATAAAGCAACAGTGCATCAGACAGAGAGGAGCAGATAGATATTTTTGTAGTTTCTCAGCAGACAGTTCTTGTTTTTCATCTGTCTCCAATTATTGTACATAGATGTCAGTTACCAGAAAGGCAAGGAGCGCTGCCTAAGGAAATATTCAGCAAAGACAAGGGCGTATCTATCACATCTGCTAAAGGAGGACATCAGCCATTGAAGAAGTATCCTGTCTTCTCTGCCAGTCTAGTCCTACTGTGCAGCTATGGATATTACAAAGCATTCTAGGAGCAGCAGGGACTAGTTGCCTTCTCCTCACAGCAGGGGAGTAACTTCTAATCTGTATAGACATTTTTCTTGAACTAGATTCTATCATGCTTCACTAAGTTTAAGTCTCTAACATTTGCTTCTGGAGAAGACTTGTGATCTCAATTTCTAGAGGTTTTTAATTATTTTCTTACTGAAGACATTTTTCTGGAGGATCACTGTATTAACTCATGGAATTCCAGAGAAAGTTTAAACCTGTTCAAAATATAATTTTTGCTCAGGTTACAACTATGTCAATTTGGGAAATGATATAATTTTTTTGTAACAGTATCATCACACCCACAGAACACTATAGTTAATGGCAGTGCTATTTGTATAGAGATATCTCATCATGATCAAGATTATTTTTCTTTTAATTTGGGAAAGATTACACTTAAGTCAAGCATAAATAACAATATTGACTACAAATGACATCACACACGGTTCATTTATTCCTTCAGTAGTCTAACCAACCCAACATACACTGTATACAAAACCTCTAAGGAACGCCAATGTCCAGCTCTGCTGGAAACTGAAGGCCAACTTTTAAAGACATTTTTACATGTGTCTGTTGGTACCTGTATGTAGGTGGGTGCAGGAGGGTATCTTCTTGAGATAGCTGAGTGCTTCAAACTTAACAGAATGTACAGAATTCATTTAAAAAAATGAGTAAATAGGGGTAAATAAACTGCTTAGAAAAACCCAGTTGCCAAGACTCTACTAGTACCAAAATACTAAAAATATTTTGCAAGTAATTGCTTTCTACAAAATAATTGATTCAAATTGGATTAGAATTATGTTGGATCTGTGTTACAAAACTGCTTATTAGCAAGTATAATTAAAGATTTCCTTTCTCTTGAAAGAATCACTTTCAGATTTTTTTTCTTGAATTTTGATCCTTTCTCGTCCAATTTTGAAGAGGGTATGGCCAAGCATCTTCAGTCTTGCAATTTCCAAACACTCATACTTTAATTATTCTGAACATAAAGCATTTCTTGCTGTTTATGCTTTGACTGGGTTCACTGATCCCTGCCTTTTCTGCTTGAATACCTGCAGCTGTGCAATACTTTCAGATCCTTGCCAGGAGCAGAAACTGAGACATCTGTTCTTGCAGGGTGAATTAGTAGAAAACGACTTCCTAGGTTAGTAGGTGAGTTGGCAGGTGGGTGTCATATAATCAAAGAATGGCAAAAAGTGGTTACCAGCATGTTCAAAACAGAGTGCTGTTAAAACTACTTTAGTGTGCTGAGCATCCTTTTGGGTTAAGTGAAGGAAGTAGTGCAGGGTTTCTTTATAAAATAGAATCATGGATTCATAGAATAGTTAGGGTTGGAAGGGACCTCAAAGATCATCTAGTTCCAGCCCCCCTACCATGGGCAGGGACATCCCACTACATCACGTTTACCCAAGGCCCCATCCAACCTGACCTTGAACACCTCCAGGGATG
Source organism: Piaya cayana (assembly GCA_013389865.1). Taxonomy (NCBI): domain Eukaryota; kingdom Metazoa; phylum Chordata; class Aves; order Cuculiformes; family Coccyzidae; genus Piaya; species Piaya cayana. The sequence continues at coordinate 68,470 of WAAB01013946.1, read as the reverse complement.
GGGCAGCCACAGCTTCCCTTGGCAACCTGTTCCAGTGCCTCACCACACTCATGGTGAAGAAATTCTTGCTTATATCAAGCCTAAATCTGCTCTTCTCCAGCTTATATCCATTCCCTTTTGTCCTATCACCATTAGCTTTTATAAAGTCCCTCTCCAGCTTTCTTGCATGCCCCTTTCAGGTACTCGAATGTTGCTATAAGGTCTCCTTGGAGCCTTCTCTTCTCCAGGCTGAACAAGCCCAACTCTCTCAGCCTGGCCTCATAAGAAAGGTGCTCCAGGCTTCTGATCATCTTTGTAGACTCCTCTGGATCCGTCCCAAGAGTTCTATATCCTTCTAATGTTGAGAATTCCAGAACTGGACATGATACTCCAGATGAGGTCTCACAAGAGAGGAACAGAGGGGCAGAATCACTTCCCTTGCCCTGCAGGCCACACTTGCGTTGATGCAGCCCAGGATACAGTTGGCCTCTGGGCTGCGAGCGCACACTGCTGGCTCATGTCGAGCTTCTCATCGACCAGCACCCCAAGTCCTTCTCTGCAGGGCAGCTCTCCATCACATCACCCCCGGTCGCGTGCCGACCTAGGGGCAGGACCTTGCCCTCGGCCGTGCTGAACCTCATGAGGTTCCCCAGGCTGTAACAGTACGGGAAATTATAAGAAGTCCCCAACACCCACAGTCTGAGAGTCTGGAATGTGCACTGGGAAGATTCTCTGGCCGAGCAGCGGCACCGCCCGGCCCTTTCGCAGCCCGGGCTTCCACTGCCACCCGGTGGGCAAACGGCTTCCAAACGGCTTCCAAACGGCTTCCAAACGGCTTCCCAGCGCCCGGGACGCGGCATCCCGGCGGCACCGGATGGCAGGAGGAAGCAAATTGCTAAACCTATATTCATGGAGGAATAAGAGGGAGGTGAAGGAGCCTATTGCTCGGTACAGATCACACGCTCATAAATCACATGGCGTATCCTAAAGCACCATGAATGTGGCTTACAAATAACGGCTGCAAGTATTTTGAAATGCTTTTTGTCTTCTGGTTTCTAGGCACGTACAATGTGCCAGGCTTTTCTGAATATCAAGGGCCATCTCCTTTTAATGGCAGGTTTTACTTGATCTCATCTTCAGATGAAAGAACTTTTGAGAGTAGCAAGTAGCACTAATCTTATAATTCAGCTGCTGAATAGTGGGGATATTTTAGTGGTGGTTGACAGTTTCCTTGTTTTAAACAAGTCTTTTTGAAGTGATAACTCTTGGTTATTCCACTACTGCGAGGTTACAAAGACAAACGATATATGCAGAAGCATCAGCACGTTCAAGATGTTCACCCACATTGCAGTCCAGATCTGAAAGCGCTCCTTATCAGAAATATATTACAGAGTATCATTTTATGTCCTAGACTTCAATTATTGTTTAGTATTTTTTTCACACTAGAGTTCCTTTATGTACTGGAAAATACAAAAAGATGTGACACCAAAGCAGCAAGAAAGAAAAACGTAAGTTCTAGATGGAAACATAAAGTGGAAATACATGGCTGAAATATGTATAATGCAAATATAGCACTTGCGTTAGGACTTCACTAAGAAGCATCCTTTAGGGTTACTGCTTTCAGGCTTTAGAAAAATTAAAACTAACTTGGTCCTAGGTGTTTACAGTCACATTTTACTCGCAAAGAAAAAACTCCTTCTAGCTGGGCACAATCAGGATTCCTGTTTTCCCCATGTGCCAGTGTAATAATTTGGATCTGGAAGTTGACAACTTGTATTCATGATGAATATTTGAGTTACCACAATGTTCCTTACTAGCCAGCTGCACCACAAAATAAATTTTTCTTCCTATCTGACCTGTTACTGGACGATTCCAAAGGCCTTCCAGGCACCTAGCAAAGGTCCTTGGTGCCCTAAGGTCCCAGTGGGCATCCTTCCGCCAAAGCAGAGAAAAGCTTTTAAGATCAAAATCCTTTTAGTCGATGTCCTTTTTCCAACAGCTCTGAAACTCATGATTACAAAACAAATAATTTATCAGGCTCTGTGATTATGTATTCCATTTCAGGCTGTAAAATAACTGCTCTGAAGCAAACATGATGTAATCTAATCTACTTTACAGCAGCTGAACTAAGCTTTGATAGTGATTTTCTTTTTGTATGCTCAATTCCTAAACTCAGACTGAAGTCTGAGCTTGTGAGGCTGCAGACTACAATGAGTGAAATCAAAGGCAACATTCATATGAATCTTAATGAAGTGAAATTCTCAAGCTCCAGGCAACTTCAAGTCTTCTGCAAGTCAGACAGAAGGTCTGCATTACACGAGAACTTGATGTAACATTATGATACTCTCACAAATACTAAAGGTCGTATTTTCCAGTACCCGATTCCCCCATGACACAGCTTTTAAAATCATGGTGATGAAAGGGTTTGGGAAGTAATGAGAGTGTATGGAAAAACAGTGCAAATTGTTTGCTCAACAGCATTTGCTTTTAGAGCACGTCTGGAAGTGTTAAAAATATGCTTCAGATGACAGCAGTGATTCATGACTAGACAGCTGCTGAGAGAGACATCACGACAGGAGAGAGAGGAAGAGAGTGTGTGTGAGGGAGAGGGATTTGACATGCAACTCACTCAGAGGAAAAGAAATTAAATACCTTTTCTTCTGAGCTTTAGAATTTAGGAATTATTTTAATCACTTTTGAATTGAAGCGCCGTTGTTGCATCTCCTGAAGCTGTCAGAACTCCAGTGCTCCTCAGACCTGTTCCACAGGCTGCAGTGTTACTCAGTGGATGTGATGACTGTCTGCCGTCACCTTCTGGTTAGAAAAAAGCAATATTCTTTTGTCCATCTGGTGGTTTGCAATATTAAAAGACTGGCTGCTGAAATTCCTGTCAAGGTCTTACTTCATAAATAATAAATTCCTACATAGGTCGATGTTTAGACAGAACATAATAAAGTTGGCTGGAAATAAGTCCCTGCTTAACAAGTATAAAGGAGACTTTCCCCATTCTTGATCCATGAAACAAATTCAGAAGGTGGCCGATACCCAAATCTGAAAGTACTGACTAAACCATTTAACATTCGTGTTTGATGTTCTAGTGATCTCTGACATTCCCCATCTAAAAAATATCATGGCAGAAGTGCTCACCTCTGGTCTACACCTATAGTCCTATTGCTTTTCCCTATACATTTAGTGTGGATCTGGTAGCACAACCCTCAGCCTGTGGACACAGGACTTTATTGTAACAGCCTACCTCTAACCAGCAAACTTCATTGATTTTATGCTTTCATATTGCTAATCTCATATGTTCCTACAGTGGTATTATGTTCCCTGGAAGTCCAAGCTTAAATTTCAGTGTTTGTCAAAACTAGTAAGCTTTAATCTCGGCCTTTTTATGACTCCACATATATGTGTCTCTCAGATGATTTAAGCTTATGGTTGTTCTCTCTAGTTTTCCTGTGAAATACTGTGCCTTACTTTTTGTGCATAGCAAATGAAAACGTGGAGGGCCTCTATTCTGAAATGTAAGTAAACTACAGTAAAATCAGCTAGAACCCGTCGTACCTAAACTTACAAAATTTCACCCACTTCAAAAATAAGCACGTCCATATATTTGCATTGAATAAGCTGATTTTAGAAAATCAATATGATTAAATCATAGGCAAATTTGTGTCGACCACCCTCTTTTTAGAAGGGGCTCTTTTAGCTTTCTTTGTTTCACCAGAATACAGATTATCTATTTGAAATACACGAACTGAATGGACTTCCCATTGAGGTTAGTGTATTCTAGCATTGTAATAAAGGTTATGAAAAGATGTCCGAGCACCAGCTGGCCTTCCTTTGATCCTCTTCATTCTTGTGATGATACATTTTCACACTTAAGATGATTCCCTTCTACCTCAAAGGCTGAGAGCTGCTTTCGTCCTTACAAATATTAACTGCAATCACAATGACCTATCTTTCTGGTTCCAGTCATCTGTTTAATATAGAGTAGAAGGTCAGAACTATGTTAAAAGAGCTTGAAAGGCTTTATTTTAGCATAACGCCCCCTGCAGAGCTTCACAAAAAGCTGGCAGACTTGTAGTTCATGCATGCACGCTCCTCAGCACTGCATTGTGCCGCTGTATTAATGGGCTTTTGTAGCCTTCCAGGAAAAATTCCCTCACCAAGAGAACAAAACTGTTGTCAGATCTGAACACATATGTGAATATCAACGACAGAAAAAAAGAAAAGGAAGAAAATTATATTTAAACAGTAGGGGTACTGTCATTATTGAAAAAAGAATGTCTGAGTCACTAGCTTGTGTCTTCACTAGGCTGTGTTTTAAAGGTAATTTTTATCTGCTTGCTAGGATGAAGATTTAATAACAGAGATGGAAACCAACTGTTTAGAGAAGGCAAATTCAATAATAGATGTCAGTAAGGATTAATGAATAAGGCTATGGACCAGAAAGCACAATCCTGTGTGTACCAATACAAAGAAATCTATTTGCAGCACAGTGGAGCACAGGTCACTTTGAAGGCATTAGCATACTGAATTACAAAATAGCTGCATCTAAGGCCCTTCAGTTCTCATTAGAACACATTTCCCAAGCTATCACATTTTCCTGCTTCAAATCTGCCTATAAAGCTCATGTTTGCTTGCTTTCTATTAAGTCTTTTGTACAAGCAAGACCATCTACATTTCTGGTCATGTTTTTTTTATGTACCACTGCTCAAACAAGTTCTTTAGCAAGAAAGCTAAATATCCCAAATCGCAGCACACATTGCAAAACACAGACAGGAGATATTTATAGTTTTATAACAATGTGGGACTCTGTTTACCTATATGCCTCTACATTTTTCCTCACTGAGCTTGAATATGTTAACCCCTGGTCTGGATTATGAGCAGTGGGTAAGTGGCATGAAGTGAGCAGCAAGAATTGAATGCAGCTGTCCACACATGAATGGAGCTACCCACAGTGGGGAGGACAATGAAAGGAAAGAAAAAAGTAGATTCCAGAAGTAAATGGCCTATGGGGCCAGTTCCACTCACTTCACACTGATTTTGTCTTAAATTTGGCTTGCTCTTGTATATGCCACTTAGATGTTTTGGGAAGACTTCATGTGTAGCAATTACTTCCTTATAAAATTATCAACAGGAGTTTAAGCCTATTTGGACTTGCAGAAGAAGCCATGGAAACAAAGCACAAGTGCTCTGTTCTAATGCCCAATCTCTGAATTAAAAAAAAATCCAAAAACAAACCTGCAAAACATCTAGTAGGCCAGTTTTAAAGAGTATGAGAGAATGCTGATAAAGTCTCAGACCACAAAAGCACTATACATGCTCAATGGCAACAGATAATAAACAAATGGCAAGTCCTTCCTAGTGAAGTTCTCCTTCCTTAAACAACTATTTTCAATTCTAACGAGACTGTAAGTCTCAAGATAAGCAAGAATATTATTTTTGAGAGGGAGCTATTTCAACCTAGACTTAGCTATATGATAAAATATTTTCCTGTGTGCACAAAGAAAATATACCCTCATAAAAAAGGCAGGTTACATTTTATACAGGTTTAACGCACTTCAATAAAAAATGCTGCTAATGCCTTCAAATGTTTAAAAACTGAACAGAAGCTCTGGACTAAAGGATAGCTATTCTAATAAATAACAATTAGCAGTCCTTTGGTTTTACTATGCCAGGTTAGTTGACTTTTTTAAAAAGCATGCCACTAACATCAATTATAACGGCACTTTAGCAGTGCCTGCTACTAGCCAAATGACTGATGCTTATTCACACCCCTCAGCATGCTGGTTATAGATATTTATAAGCAATAGCTATGGCTGTGTGTCTGCTGCTTGTCAAATACTACTGGTTCAATAATTATGTCATGGCTTCCACCTGTTCCTCAAAGTCATGGGATTGCTGTTGGTTTCCCACTGTGCTAGCTTTATGACAGCATTAGGACTATCAGACCATATTTGCTATTCCTAAGCAAATATCCTCTCCATTATGGACTGACAGGTTGGCATAAATTCGTAAGATACAGAAAAACCTCCTCTTTTCAGGTAATTTTCTAGAGAGAGGTTGCTGAGAAAAGCTCAGGCAATACTAAATCAACATCACGTACTGTATTTGATTTTGGAAACACACAGAAGGAAAATACATCTTGCAGCGATATTCTTGCTGCAAAGTGGCTGCAGAGATGGAGCTTCTTAATGCAGAACTTCTTACTTCATACATAAAAATTCCTTCTCTTCTATCTGACTCCATCTATCTACTTATCTTTTGAATCATCTCTCTTGCTTGGATCTTCCCTCAAGCCAGCTAGAAATAACAGTTCTTAGTGCTCCTGCCTGCAACTCTTGCTTTTTCTGGTTCCAGCTGCACAAATGCAGATGGACTGCTGTCTCCTATCAGTGTTTTCTCTACTTCTTTCTCAAAGATGCCACATTGCCACATGGTGTTTTATCAGACTTCCAAACTTCAAACAGTATTCGTGATCTGGTAGCAAGTTTGAGAATCCTCACGTTTCAGGTGTGAAACAATCTCACAGAAAGAAGTACTGCCAAACAAGAGAGACTATCCTCTGTGCAACACGTACTCGATACCTTGCAATCTAATCCACCTGTTTGCAAGCAGCTCAAGAGACCTTTTCCACTTTAAGACAGTCCAGCAACAACATATTCCTCCAAAACAAAGCATACAGACCTCCAATGCTCTCTTAGAGAGCCCAAAGGTTGTGACATGTTCTGTCTTAAAGCTGCCCTGTACTGACTCCACAAAATACAACAGAGAAAGTGAAACTATTGCAGAACCAGAGGCAACAAAAAGTTAGGAGATTCACAAATTGCAGATTTGTCCTTTCCAAGCCACAGAAACTATGTGGAAACAGAATCAAATTTCTGTTATTTCTTGGGATGAGTAAATCTAAAAAGTTTCTGACAGGAAAACACTATGAGCTAGTGACTGGCAGATCCCCACATTTTGCCTTAGGCACTAGTGTAAGTAAAGTGAAGTGACTGTGAACATGACCACACGTGGTCATGGACAGAACCATAATACATGGATGGTGGAATAGCATGTGAACAATTTCCATAAATATCTGTAGTGTTCAACAGTAAATAAGGTAAAAGAAAATAAATAAGAGCTAAGGGTTCAAATATACCAACTGTTGTGGAACTGTGATCTGCTAGCCTACATGCATTTTTAAAATTAGGCACTACAAAACCTTCTTCATTTTGACTTTGCTGGTTGGAAAAATATAGATGCTTTAGTTTCCTAGTCCATGTGCACTACAAGAAAAGGTAGGTGACAAAATTCCCAGCTTGCTCTCCTGTGCATCTGGATTTTTTTTTCCACTATGTTAACAGAGCAGTTAAAACTTTTTCACTACATTAAAAGACAGCTGAGAGAAGTGTGTTTCTTTCATGAGCTGCATACTCTGTTTAATGTACTGCACCTTTTGTTTTAAGGGGCACTGTGCAAAGGGGGGCCTGCAATATTATTTTTCTCATTTCAACTCAGGTTGAAACCAGTTAAGAACAGGGAAGTACAGGGCCCAAGTAAAGGAAGGCAAGCCAGAAATTGTAATGTACTGTGTTAACACAGTAAGAAACTTAACAGCTATCTTTGAATTCCTTGGGGGAAAGGGGGAGGTGGGGGTGGGTGGGGTATGTTGGAGTTGGTAGGCATTTTAAAAAATATGACAACTACTGTATTTTCCAGGCTTTGAACTTCCACAGAATGCAAGTCACCTGTGGTCTGCATTCCTGTTCTAGCAGAACTAATTCTTGCTCTACCAAGAACTGGCCAATTGTAGTAGATCTGAATTTTTGTGCTTTAATGGGATACAACTAATGATATATTTTCTAGTACCAGAAAAATGTGACATTACATATAAATTACTAGGCAAGTTCCAGCTATTGGTTTTTTAGTAATGATGTACAGTGTTATCAAAGTAGTAGCAATACCAGCCTACAAACTGCTTCTTTTCACAACAAAAATTTTATATAACCAGATGTTTGGGGTTTTTAAATCATTTTGTAATCCCAAATAAATGTTGGGCTATTTTTCATGTAAGTGCAACTTTGAATTCTCGCAGTCTTATCAAGAAATACCTGTACTCACAGCTATATTGCTAGTGGTAAACACTGAGACTCCTTATAGGAAATAAGTAGTACGTGCTTCAGACTTTCCAGCCTGTGAAGTTCAGAAAAAAAAGTTTAGCATAAGGATATTTTCATTTCAGAAACCACATTAACTAATGACATTTTTATCATACTGCTTGGCAATACACTGCTAAAACTTTTTGATGGGTTGGAAAATGTTCAGCCAGTAAAACTCATGAGACTGCAGCAAGCAGTTTTGAAATGCAACAGATCTATACTGATAATGAATACAACCATTCAAAGCACCAAAGGAAAAAAAAAAAGACCCCTATGCAAAGTTTATATACAGTAATAGGCTAATAATTCCATTAATTTATTATTTTGTTTTTCTTTTTTTTTGATATTCNAAGAGCTAAGGGTTCAAATATACCAACTGTTGTGGAACTGTGATCTGCTAGCCTACATGCATTTTTAAAATTAGGCACTACAAAACCTTCTTCATTTTGACTTTGCTGGTTGGAAAAATATAGATGCTTTAGTTTCCTAGTCCATGTGCACTACAAGAAAAGGTAGGTGACAAAATTCCCAGCTTGCTCTCCTGTGCATCTGGATTTTTTTTTTTTTTTTTTAACAGAGCAGTTAAAACTTTTTCACTACATTAAAAGTCAGCTGAGAGAAGTGTGTTTCTTTCATGAGCTGCATACTCTGTTTAATGTACTCCTTTTGTTTTAAGGGGCACTGTGCAAAGGGGGGCCTGCAATATTATTTTTCTCATTTCAACTCAGGTTGAAACCAGTTAAGAACAGGGAAGTACAGGGCCCAAGTAAAGGAAGGCAAGCCAGAAATTGTAATGTACTGTGTTAACACAGTAAGAAACTTAACAGCTATCTTTGAATTCCTTGGGGGAAAGGGGGAGGTGGGGGTGGGTGGGGTATGTTGGAGTTGGTAGGCATTTTAAAAAATATGACAACTACTGTATTTTCCAGGCTTTGAACTTCCACAGAATGCAAGTCACCTGTGGTCTGCATTCCTGTTCTAGCAGAACTAATTCTTGCTCTACCAAGAACTGGCCAATTGTAGTAGATCTGAATTTTTGTGCTTTAATGGGATACAACTAATGATATATTTTCTAGTACCAGAAAAATGTGACATTACATATAAATTACTAGGCAAGTTCCAGCTATTGGTTTTTTAGTAATGATGTACAGTGTTATCAAAGTAGTAGCAATACCAGCCTACAAACTGCTTCTTTTCACAACAAAAATTTTATATAACCAGATGTTTGGGGTTTTTAAATCATTTTGTAATCCCAAATAAATGTTGGGCTATTTTTCATGTAAGTGCAACTTTGAATTCTCGCAGTCTTATCAAGAAATACCTGTACTCACAGCTATATTGCTAGTGGTAAACACTGAGACTCCTTATAGGAAATAAGTAGTACGTGCTTCAGACTTTCCAGCCTGTGAAGTTCAGAAAAAAAAGTTTAGCATAAGGATATTTTCATTTCAGAAACCACATTAACTAATGACATTTTTATCATACTGCTTGGCAATACACTGCTAAAACTTTTTGATGGGTTGGAAAATGTTCAGCCAGTAAAACTCATGGGACTGCAGCAAGCAGTTTTAAAATGCAACAGATCTATACTGATAATGAATACAACCATTCAAAGCACCAAAGGAAAAAAAAAAAAGGCCTCTAGGCAAAGTTTCTATCCTGTAAGAGTCTATTAATTCCATTAATTAACCAGCGTTCTACACTAGCTCACTGAAATGCAAGACAATCTACTGGTCTATAGATTGCCCTTATTTTATAGTGTAGCTCTTCTTATGGTGGTATCCCCATTAGCACTGAAAAGATACATGGAATAGATAGAATTATGTTACTGAAAACTTTTTTATGAAAGATGAAACACATTGAGCAATTCAGATACAATGTAAAACAAAATCCCTTTATTTGCATTTCCTGATCTTGACCTTCATTTTACAAATAATCTGCTGTGCAAAATAGTTTAAAAAATACTAAAAAAAGAGCTTTTATTGTAAAAAAAATAAAGTCTCTAGATATACAGTTACTTTGCACTATCACAAATATTGCCAAGTATTTAATATTTAAATTTAATATCACAATACTCAAGTCATGTAAACCAATGATTCTACCAGTAAGAAAGCCACTACTGAAACTCAGGTTCACTAGGGATTTGTTAGATATTTGCCTCTTTCCATACCTATACCCTTACACAACTCTGATGACTCATACTTGGAATTGCACCAATATCATGAAATTAGGCATTGGGCCATCCTTTCCTTCATTATCAGGTAAAAAATAGCAAGTTAAACAGTAAATTTACTAAATGGCAAATTTTAGTAAATCATGGCAACAAATGAGCTACACAGTGCAGTCACAGAACAGCAAAGGGCCCTGAAACCAGATCTGAGCTTTGCTGAGAAGCAGTGTAAAGGCAGCCTACACTGGATTCTGGGCATAAGCATCTGGATTTCTACCAGTATCCAAGCAAGCTGGCTTTAAAACTATCTCTGACCTCTCTACACTGCAGTGCAATTGTAATCATTTAGCATTAAGTGCCCCTAAGAACTTTTGATACAGTCACCTGAGCTGTCACTGTTCCAATTCACTTTCATTCTGCAAGGTCTTCATAGCTAAACCCCAGAGAGTCATGCTGGAGAAGAAGGGTCCTTCATTACTCTTGTATACAGCAGATGATGTTCGACTGCTGAGTGGATCATTACAATGACTGTCCAAGCTAACCATAGATGAACGAATCATGGGAACATTATCAGAATGTAAGGGCTCTTCTGCAGAAGATACATCTACATCTGCATAAGCATATGGTGGTGGTGGTGGTGGATTTGGCTGTGCCTGAGCTTTTGGGAGTTTAGCAGAATCCATGTTCAGTTTCTGATGGTTTGGCGAGTCATGGTGTTGAATCATTGATTGCAACTTACAGTATGAATCTGCAGAACTATCAAATTCTGCTGAATCTGCAGTTGGACGAATGGGAAATTTAACAGACACTGGTAACAACGTAACAGACATTTCTTGGCCAAAGGAGTCAGAACTCTGAGATCTGTCAAGGTCAGAAGTTTCAATCCCTTCAGTAAATTCATCTAGTGTGTTTGGACCTTCATCAGTAGATCTACAATGCATTTTCTTGTGCCGCCGCAGAACAGCTGAGCGAGTGAAGCATTTGTTACAGGTTTCACAGGTATAGGGTTTTTCTCCTGTATGAGTCCTCACGTGTCTGCGCAGATCACCAGAGCCTGCAAAACATTTCCCTACAAGACAAAAGTGACAGATTAAGATTTTGTTCCTGACACAAGTACATAAACATGTTTTAAATAGAGAAAATATCAAGTGAGAAGGTATGGTATGTCCATGGTACTTTGTTTATTTACAACAGGTTCAAACAAGTTCCATGAAACAGTTCAACGACTAGTTTCTTCTTCTTGATCTGAGTTTCTAACTTGTGCTTCCCAGTGCTTTAGTTTTTGTCTCAAGAGATAGGAGTATACATTAGTATTTGAAAGTTATGAGTGCTCTCAGTTTGCATCAATCTTCATGGAAGAAAAAAATATAAAAATAATCAATTTAATTCATCTGCCTAGAAAAACAGTCCGCTGATAAACTTCCAAATATATTTTTCCAGTAAGAACTGCATCACATGGTTTGTTCATTACCAGGGAACTATTCTTAAAGTGCTGACAATTTTTTTTTTGTTAACTTTGAGCTAGAGTAATGCTGCAGATAATTTTTTTATATTCTAGCCAGAGAATCTGTCAAAACTGTAATTTTCTGTTGCTATAAATAGTAGAATACAATAAAATTATAGAATTATAGAAAGGTTTGGGCTGGAAGGAACTTTAAAGATCATCTAGTTCCAACCCCACTGCAACCGGCAGGGACACCTTCAGTAGACCAAGCTTCTCAAAGCCCCATCCAATCTGGCTTTGAACACCTTCAGGGAGGGGTTATCCAGGACTTCTCTGGGCAACCTGTTCCTGTGCCTTACCACTCAAATTTCTTCCTAATATCTAATATAAATCTATCCTCTTTCAGCTTAATCTACCCTCTTTCAGCTTGAAAATATTCAACATGTTTTCCTGTGTTCTGAACCACAGGCTCAAATAAGCTCAGTTACCACACTGCAAAGAAAAAAAGCATCTGAGGCCAACCCAAAGCAAAGTGGAGAAGAAGCAGAATAAGAGAGCATCAAGATCCAGAACTCTGCATGATTCAAACATCTCATATGCTTTAGGCCAGTAGAAATAAGCTGGTACTTATTTGTGATTTTCTCTCAATTTACCTAGGTTAAAGATTATGTTATTTTGCATGGACAGATACCAACAGAAATTAACGGTATTATCTGAAAGCCCAGTAAAACTGCTGTCTCAATTTTTGGCAGAATATATTTCATTCTACTGCTCAGATTTCTCTTCAGAAAACCCATTAAACAGTAAGATTACAATTTACTGGAATAATACACAGGGATTTTTTGCCTAATGTGAAGATGAACATTTTAATTGCGTTGTTCTTAATGCTTGATCAGACCCTCTTTGTACAATTTTTGCCTTCTCTTTTACCTGCCCAAAATGAAAAATTATCAAAACTCACTACAAAACAAGATGAAAACAAGCTTATTTTAAAAACAGTAACAAAAACGTTTATTTATACTTTCATATCCTGCATGTCTATATTTCTTCCATCAGATGCAAGACCTCCTGATAATATTAGCTTTCCTTGTGCCTCAAGACATTACAAATAAAACATACTGCAGTTGGACATTATTGTATGGAGTTATCTTCCTCCAAAATGGATTCCTCAGAGCATGAAATAAATTATACTAAAATAGCACTTAAAGGCTTAAGTAGTATGCAGGATACTAAGTAGCGTATGAGACAACACGGTTTCTGAGAACTATGATATATAGGTATGAATCATTGATCAAAGAACCATTTTGAGACCACTTCAAAGCATGACTTATCTAGCACATTTTGAAACTTGATGTTCTCTGGTATGAAGCACTGACCAAGTTTTGATTTTATTACAGAGATTACAGAGACTGAAGCAAAGTAGCAAATGGTTGTAATTATCAAGCTCTATGAATGCAGTTATATCTGAAGAGTACTCAACTGGAAACAAAAAAAAGGAAGGAAGAAAAAAGATTCCATTGCCAGGCAAGTGATGCCAAACCCTGCTTTCCATCAGAAAGGATTACACTGAAAATAAAACAATTTTTGAAGAAGATGGTATCAGTACTTCTCTAGCAAAAATGTATGTGTGTTGATTCCTCTTATTTTCTTTCTCTATTCATCAACATAAATTCACTTCTACACTTATTTACAACAAAGAAGTTTTAATACACCAAATAAAAGGACTACAACAGACACAAGACAGCAGATTTTGTGGAAAACTTTCACAATATGGTATTTCAATTTAAAATAATTTTGGTTAATTGTTATTCTGCTGACACAGGAACTTCTACTTATCATTTAAAAAGCAAGGACACAACCAATCTGTGCACAGTAAATCTTACCACATGCTGAACAGCTGTATGGTCTCTCTCCGGTGTGCCTAATTCTGTGCTTTACTAATTTTCGTTGCATGTTGAATGACTTCCCACATTCATCACAGGTGAATACTTTATCTGCTGTATGGGTCTTTTTGTGCTCTTTTAAATTACTGAAGTTACTGAATCCTAGAAATATATGACAGACACTGAGATGAAAAATGACTACTCGCACTTCTATCAAAAAACCTCAGAGGTAGAAACCTTGGCTTTTGCATACCTCTGCCACAGATATCACACAGATGAGGCTTTTCTCCAGAATGAATAATAATATGACGCTGAACATCACCAGAAGCAGCAAATCTGCAACAGAAGACACAAATACAATTACTTTCTTCTAAGCCCTGTAATTCTCCTAAACTATCATGTGGAAATCAACTATAAAGAAAGTGCGATGTTCTGAACAAAGGTTAAAATCTGAAACACAGATAAATAGATGCATTTAAGAGAAAATATTTTGAAGTGACATTTTGGCAGTGTCTAATTAAATATATGCTAGGAAAAGAAACAAATATGAAAAAAATATTTTCAATATTAACGTTACTAATTTTTTCTGCATTTAACTTAAGTATGAATCCCCTCCTAGATGACTGTATTTCCTGACACCTGTTAGCAGAAGGCAGAAATATTTAATGCTTTGCTTGAATTCATAAGGTTTCCCATACCTCATTATTTCCTTAAAATGTAATAAAAATTATATGACCAAATAATGAAAAAAAATCTAAAGGAAAGGTACAAAACTAGGCGACTTATTGTGACTCACACTGTTCAAAATACATGTAACAGCATAACCTTAACTAAAGACAAATACACAGCAAACTGATTAATCAAGACCCTAGACCATATATGTGGTAACACGTTTATCTTATTATAGTGATTTGCAACAAGACATTCGCAGACACACGTGTCTTTTAATTCTATCAGTATTAAACCTGAAGTATTTTTAACAAAATTGATCAGCATGCTGCCTTAGCCCTTAGTTTATCACGAAGATTAAAGAAAACATGATCAAGTTTTATAATGTTATCATGAACAATTCTACTCACCTTTTCCCACAGATTTCACAAATGTATGGCTTTTCACCAGAATGTCGACGTAAGTGTGTCTGGAGATTACCTGCCTTAAGCAACAGTAATTCAAACATTTAAATTGAGCTAGCCTGTTGTTGCATACAGATAAAAAGACAATGATGGGAATTATGAGACTGGCTTTTTATTCCTAATTCTAAGGCAGTGAAAACTACAAAGCATGTATAAATTCAAGCATTCTTATCTAGTAAACACAGGCTACCATGTACTTCAAAATCACATTGCTTATGTATGCAAGTTTACGTTGAATAAATAAAAAAGAAGCCTGGAATCAAATGCTAAGGAAAAAGACCTATAGTTGAAAACAGATCCAATTATAAATTACACAATCTAGATAGCAGTGAAAAAGAAAACTTAATAGTAATATGGTTAATGTTAGTGTAATTTTCCCTGCCCTACAAATAAAATATTGTTACATCAAAATATCTGAATTTACATATCAGGAGGTTAAAAAGAAAAGGATAGGGTAAACAATTCAATTTAAAAAATACTCTGTACCAACTGCTCCAAACCTGGAATTAACTGGCAACTAATTTTTATTACATATCTTTTCTCTCCTAGTCCAGTAAAAAACATACTAGTCTAGCAGGCAAACCAGATAACAACCAGACAAAACCATCTTACCCATCACAACTTTTACAAAATATATATTTTTAAAGCCACTGGTGCTTCTGAATGGCTGATCCACTGAAAGTTCATTTCTCAAACCACAAGATGCAGCTAGTCTGGACAGAAGAGCTGCAGATGTTCCGTAAACAGTGCATATTTCAATGGTCAGTTTTTAACACTTCCGTTCTCTTTGATGGATAACTGCCTGGTTTTATCTAAGCACAGCAAAGGAACATTAAGTCCTTTCAATTAGGAAAGAAAATTGGGGATGCAAAGATTACCACATTTTCCTTGGTCACAGGAGGACAATAAAAATAAGACCCATTAGTAATTTCTCATGACTCCTTTAGATAATAAACTACCTGTGACGATCAATCACTGTAATCACAGCTTATAATATACCAGAACTGAATTAGTGCAGACACAGAGAACAGTATTAAATGGATCACTGTGTGAACCCTTAGAGGGTTCTTTAACCTCTCCAAAGTTTTTCAGACAGAAGACTGAGCCACTGTTCTTTCAGGCCAAACTTTACAATACTGAAATCCATTCAGAGAGAGACATTAGATATCTATTTCTAAGGAAGGAGACGACTAAGCGGAATTCTTTATGGAGCAATTTGTGCTTTGCAGAGGATTTTATGCAGAGGTGCATTTAAGAGAAACATACAAAACACAAAACCTTTACCTCTACCCACATCACAAAACAAACTATAATAGGCATTTGAAAGTGACTCTGGAAAAGGACAGAATTTGAAGTGAGAGAATTATTCTGAAACAGTTCCTATACAGGTGTTTTTAGCAAGAAACATTTTACAGCGTAACAAAAAGAGCCATTTCTTCACTACAAGCCTATGTCACTCCTAATGAAGGGAAAAGTTATTAACTACGCTGAGACAAAAAAAAAAAAAAAAGGTAAAAACATCAGTAACTTGTATTCTTCCTAAGCTTTTAAGGTCATCCCTGTGTAAAAGTATGAGGACTTCTACCAGGATTTCAGTGAAAGGAAAGAAATGTGTGGAGGAATCCTCTTACTGCTGCTGGCTGCATAACACTCCTTGCAAATTCACAGACTAGAGATACACTTAGACTTAATCCATATAATGTATATAGTCCCCCAAAAGAAGATCTACAGAAGGAGGTAGTCAGGGGGTAAAGCATGATATCCTAGCTCACCAACCACAGAATGGCCACATAGCAACAGGCTGTGTACTAGCAGTAAGGATAGACGCAACCTTGGAAGTAGAAAAGGAACCCTCTTCTCCAAAACTCAAAGACATTTACAGTTTTTGTTCCTGACTGAGCTCCTATGTCAATCCCTACTTTCTTCATTTTTTGTTTCACATTCCAACAGAAAGTATCAGTCACATCCTGCAGGAGCAGGCATACTGCCAGGCATAACTCCACTCTCCCAAAAGCAGAAAATGTCAGGTTTGGATAAGAAGTGTTACTATTTCTGTGCCCACAGACGGAGAAGGATCAAGAGCAAGAACAGAGATAATATCTTAAACAAAAAGTAGATTATAACTATCCTTGCCTCTTTCTTTCTGGTAGGTAGAGTCTTACTTATTTGTGTGATTCGAAAGAAGTACCTCAGAGGTATGCAAGTTCTCTTTTATGACCAGAAGGAGAACTGCAGAAGACAAGCTGAACGCTACAGCTCACTGTCTGGACATGCAGGAATTGTCCCTCAATATGTATTTCTTGGTACTTTCAGGCAAGTGAAGTAATAGGGATGAAAGGGGAAGGAAGTTGTTTTAAGACTGCTTAATGAAAAAGCAGAAATGTCCAGTTTTGTTGGGTTTTTGTTTGTTTCTAAATACAGAGGCACAATGTGTGCTACATGAGGAGGCTGTTATGCCCATCATGTACTCTGAGGTTGTGAAGCTTTTTTATTCCTTCTTCCTCCGTAGTAGTGGTACAGACTATCACTTCATTTGCGACAAGTGCTTTTAATGAAATTTGGAAATATCCACTTTCTAATAACTAAAAGTTCAACCATCAAAATTAATGAAAATGTACTTTCTTTGCTTAATAAGCAGACCCAGTTTTGCCCAAGTACAAGCACTGTTGGGTGGGTAGACAAAGGTCATATAATTCTAATTCTTAAGCCATAAGAAAGACCAAAGTCATTCAGCAATAATTATAATTTAATCTTAGTATAAAATTATTCACCTATCTATTGTCTCCTGTACTTAAATGTACATATTCCAACAAGGAAAACAGAAAATAAATAGACATTTAGGAAATATGAGACAATTAGGCACCAAATTTGTATAAACACAAATGAATTGCTGTACCTAGAGCAGTAAGCAAGAATTGGAGGGCAAATTAAGTCAGCTAAAGCTTAGGCCCTGCATGTAAGTAGGGAATTTCACAAGAGTATCCTTTTAAATCAGAGCTGAGTTTTGTCCCTTCAGACAGGCTGTGCTGTTGTTCTTCACAGAAGGAAACTGACTAAAAAATTCTGCTTAATAATTTATGACATTTAGGAAGATGAAGCTGCACCGTGAATAAAACATTATCTAAAATTCTACCCTGTATTTTTTTCAGACACTATAAAAGTGCTATTAACAACACATCCCTAAAGCATAAGGCAAAAGCACAGTCTAAAAATAAGGCTTTTTGTATTTCAAATACAGTTGTGGCTCTGTATAGTTAAATATCCATTTGAAGGTAAAATACATAACACATCTACCGAGAACAGACAGAATCAAAGGCACAAAACCTATCAAAGAAAACTAAAATACTTAACAAGTTATTTTCAACTAAGACATTTCAATATTTTATCCCTGAAGTTGTCTTTGAAAAAACAATACCTATGGACTTAAAACCAAGCTTATTTTTAGAATCAACACATAGATGCATTTCATTTTCAAGTGTAAGGACCATAATATAAAATATTCCCACCTGTGAGAAGTGTTTCCCACAAATGTTACATTCAAAAGGTTTCTCACCTAAAAGGAGAAGAAACAGAACATAGACCTTCTAGTAGTTGCAATAAAAGACAAATGTTTTACATTGGTAGGCTTCCCTTTAAAACATGTAATATAATAGTAAAAATATCCCCCAAAGGACACTTACCCATATATTTAAAGGGAAATTCAAGGGGGAAATACAGCATTTATCATTAAGCCTGAAAACTGGACTTGCTCAGAAAGAGAAATTCTCTTTCAAAACAAGCAGGTAGAAGAGTTTTCATAACAATGGGAATGTTTTGTAATTTTTTTCCCCAGATGAAAGGGGTACCATACCTCCAGGAAAAACAGAATACATGATGAGGTCCAACAATAACAATAGCTATGAGAAGTGCACTAGTTTTTCCATTTGTATACAGAAAGGACCCACTCTTAGAAAGCATAGAGAATGCAGAGAAGCTAATTTGGAAGGATTCCGTTTCCTCTATGATGTGTACTGTACATCTCTGATCAGTATGTAGCTGTTCACTTCCAGTAAATACATATTTGTCTTCGAATTCTCAGCCTATATAAAAGTATCTGATAATTAACCCAAGTATTGTGCTCAAAAATTCTGAATTTATATATATGAAACTGGTATTCTTCCATCTCAAAAACATGAGCAGCTTTAGTAAAAAAAACTAGTGCAGCCCACTGTAACTTAAAAATAACTCAATTCTCAATCTAGAATGTGATTGCACAATACTTAGTTCTCTAGCTGTCAAACTGAGGCAAATACCTTTTTCTAATCCCTTCTCCTCTACAGCATTTCATAAAAGCCTTTTTTTCCCCTGCTCAATTCTTGGTTTCCTAATTTTCACACTGTTGATAAAAATCTCTGTGCATTTTCTAGAATTTTTAAAACAATAATAATGCTCAAATACCACTGAATTCAATGACAGTCAGACTTCTAATGTTGTCATGAGTCTAACTATACATACAAGAACATCATATAATCTGACCCACAGATACAGGGAAACAAAATTAGTGATTCTGAGCATGGATATTTCCAGAAGGAAAAAGATCTTACACTGTGTTACTTCTTGGTGCTGATGCAAAATCTGCCTAAAGACTTTTATTTGCTTTTTAATTGTAATTTCCCTGATTTTGCAGAAGACCTCTTGGCTATTTGTAGCCTTCTCTTTAAGCAAGAATTCTGTACATCAGTGTTATTCCTCTGTCCTTTGAAGTGTAACAAGCAACACGTACAATATCCAGGTGCTGAGGTTCCATTTTCTTTCTCTGATGCCAAATACACACAATATTCTTTCAAAATATTTGAGGATCAAGGACTAAATGCAATTCTCTTAAGATACTAAAACACAGAATAAAATAGTCACATGGCTTCACAGACAGAAACCCTGCAGTCTGACAACTGAGGCTAAATCTACTTTTTCTACTTAATGAAGAATAGAAATGATACAGTAGTTTCAAGAAAGCTTTTATTCAATTAAATATAAAAATTAAGAAACCAATTACTCAACTATCCAATACCTCAACTATAAGGAACACTGAAGCCTGATTTCATTATGCCTATAAATTTGCAAAAATTCTGGCACTGACTACATAAATATAAATGAAACCAACAAGTGACAGTTGGGAAGGCTTCTGACAACCATAAAAGCACCAAGGCAATTTGAAATGGAGGATAAAAAACACTAGTAGTAATTTCTGCAGAAATTTCCTACACCAAATAAAAGAAAGCTACTGTTGATACAAAGACTATTCAAACAGAAATCTACTCTGAAATAACTAGAGGGGCAGGAAAGCTTAGATTTCTCAATTGTAGGTTGTAATGCAGCCTCGTTTTAACTGTACTGATGCACAAAGAATTGGAGGTGTTTTCCCCGATGATAGAGATAAAACAAAAAAAGTTTTGCTTGAAAAGAAACAACTAAATTTTTGGAGAACAATTCTGCATCTGCATAAAATTCCAAACCACTGGGCATATCAAGTAGCTTATTCCAAGAATGAATTCTATCAGAAAAACCAAATTATTCAATGTTGTAGCATCCCTCAGGTAGAGCGAGGCTAATTGCTTCCTAAAGTTTACTAGTACAAGTGCAGCTAGTAAGCCAAAGATGATCGTTCTCTGCCTATCACTGGTGAGACCATATCTGGAGCCTTAAAAAACTAACAGGAAATCTTACTGCCACCTACATGGAATGGGAAGACAGACATAAACAGGTTGTTCTGGAAGGTATACAGCAATGGGACAGGAGGCAGCAGATGCAAGTTAGATCATGAGAAATTCTGACTAGATATAGAAAAAAACCCAACTTTTACACCATAAGGGTGGTCAAACACTGGAACTGATTGCCTGGAGTTTGTGGAATCTGTGTCCTCAGAGATAGCTAAAATTTGACTAAACAAGGTCATAAGCAAACCTACCCAATGTAATTTGATCTGCCTTGAGCAGAGGTCTGGAATAGATGAAGTCAGGACTACTCTAAGCAAATTATTCTATGACTGTCATTAAATTTGAAACAAAAAAACCCCTTTATCCAAGAACACTGATCTTCTCAAAGACCATGCCAGATCAACAGCAATAGAGAAAAGTTGGGAAAAAGTAGTAACTGAGCCACAGTTAAGACAGTGCTTAAAACAGACATCCATGGAATTTCTCCTTTTTAACCCTCAGACTGACTTGTGCTTTCTATCTTCTGTTGCACCCTTCTTGTTTGATGCGCTGCAAGAGATGAAGATGATGGCATCACAGCAGTGGGATCAAAGCAATGGCGTGTGAGCTCCAGAAGAGAAAGGCATGAAGGCAGAAGTGATATTCCTGAAGAGATCACAAAGGCGAGGATCAGAACCCACTAGGGTACGGAATGCTGGCAACTTGCTCAAGCAAAGCTTGGAATTAAAAGGCTGGAGATCAGCACTGTATTACATAACAGTGTGATGCTGCTCACATTGTATTCCATCCTGCCAAGAGTTCTTTCCAAAGGGTCAGGGTGTAGGTGGGGTTGAGATGTTTCCTGAAAGTATGTTTAAAAAAAACCAAAACACTGGATGTTCCTGGATAGGCAATAAGAGAGCTATGCTTGCTTCCTTCTTTTTTTTTTTCAGAAAGGTCAATCTAATAAAAAACAAATTATAACATTCAGTCAAGTAAAAATCAATCTTAAAGTCAGTGCAGTAAGCTCTATTTAGAGATTCCTTTAAATATCCACTACCAATAAACCAAAACAGCTAGGCAACCCAATAGAATGACTTACTGAACATAACATGCCTGTCTTCACACAACTTATCAATGCAACCATGCTAATCTCTAAATTCTTCAGTAGTTCCTAGTGTTCAAGTACAGAGAATTTCACATGTGCTTTTTCTTGATGAGCAAGCCACAGCTCTTGTGTTTAAAGAGCTGTCATTTGTGGATTAAAAACTGGCTTGCCAGTGCAAACAGTCCATTTTAGTAACTTGCTTCCTTCACCTCTTCAGCAAAGCCAGATTTAGGGGACTTTCAGTGAGCACCGTAATATTTAAGTGCTTGCTAAACCTTTGGTTCAGTTCTAGAAAATTAATGTTTTTAAATAAAATTGATTAGATAGTAATCTGCTTTGTTCTCTGAAATAGCAGATGAATGGAAATGGCTTTTACTATGCACTTACATTACTTAACTCCCAGTATACCTAGTATTAATGATGCAGATGTGTCCTCTATCTTCAGCTACAGATCCTTCCTATATTAACATCCTACTCGCTATCCACTGTAATTTTCCAAGTGTTCTTTTTGCAATAGTTGGATATTTAAAAACAAATTAACATGACCCCCTCCAAAAATGCAGGCAAGCAACCAGGCCTATTAAGTCATACGTCTCCGTTTTCCCATCCTTCTTTGATGTGTTTATTATTTGTTAAACTTATGCTCTTAAACTTTGTCAATTTAACATATCAATGTCACTTTAAGTAGCATTCAAGTCCAGAATTTTTTGAAAACTATTGGAAGAACATGGTGGATGAAAAGCAGCATGGAACTCCTGAATCCAATGTATACTGATTAGTAGAAGACAGTGACAATAACAAAACCAAGTCTAGGATCACTTTTCTTAGGAAAGGCATAAAGCTAGTTTGTAGCAGGCAGTGCTGTGGAACATGAAACAACATCTACCAAAGCTTAAGTAGGGTGCAAGCATGTATAAATACACAGATCTAAAATATCAAGAAAGAAATTAGCTGCGACACACAAACAGCTTTGCAAAGCTACTGCAACCCTTTTCCTCTCCATCCATTTCCTACGTTTTTAACTATTTGCTGGTCCTGCCTTGTCTAAAGATAAAAAATAATTTGTAAAACACTTGTAGCATGCCTCCTCTTTCTTCCATAAAGCTTAGTATCTAATTTGCTCTTCTGACCTTTAAGTTACAATGCATTAAAAAAGGTAAACTAAACTGTGAACCTCATTTTTAAATGATTTAGTAGACTTGGAAACTTACAGTAACTAAATCTACTACTTGGGCAATACACTCTTAAAAAAACAAGTAGTTTAATGGGCAATAGAACTCTTGAAATCAGGATTTCCTCCAGTAATTGTGATGTCTAAGGAAGGGAAAATTCTAACAGATTTCTCATAATTGGGGGTCTCTCTTTCACACACATTGCCTAGCACAAACTTACACGCTATTGACTTCAGAGTTTCATCCTCATTTGGGAACCTTCTAGATGCTTTATATTCTATATCTGATCACTTATTTTCCTGAAATTTCTAAGATATTAAAATATACCTGATAACATCATTTCAGATTAGACAACAGATTAAAAAAGAAATGCAAGACAGAGAGGATCCAGGCAAGAGACACATGCAACTCTTTCACAGGAGATCAAATTATAAAAAACAGTAGTATTAGTAATGTGGGCATACAGATGCAGCCAAAAACATCAAATGAAAACTTCAGAAACCTAAAGCAAAACGTCCATATATTCAGGTTCTGGAAAGATTTATTTTTTTTTTTTTACTAAAAACATGGAAGAATAAATTCTTAATACTAAGGATCAATTAACCAAAGAAATTGTCTGCTAAGACAGATTCCCATTTACTGTCAAAGTGCTGATATATGTATGCTCATTTGCAAAGTGACATTTGTTTAACAAGACAGAGAGATGCATATGAATATTTAATATAGGGAAAAAGAAATTCAAAACATATTCAATAGCTTAATCAGGAATAATGCCATCTCAGGGACTTCAAATCAATGTTGTTACTTGACTAACGAAGGTAATTCTTAAAAAACCTTTTAAAAAAGCATATCTAAAGTTGTAGAAATATAATAGGACACGCTGGTTAAATGTAACAGACAAATTAGTTAATTTGAAGTTAAACTAGGTCTCGTGTTTCACTACAATAAAAAGATCCTTAGAAATAAGTTTATGCTACTGTAAGAAGAATGCTACCTGTGAGGTTTTAAAAAAAGGTAAATGAATTCAAAATTCCCAATTGCTCTGCAGCCTATTTTTTTTGCAAGAGCATTACTCTCTAAGGAAATGCAAAGAAAGTTGTTCACACTAGGAAAAAAGTGTAAATTAATTATAGACTAGATTTCTACAGGTTAAAAAGAAATGACCACCAAGCCCTAATCCTTTATGTCTTACAATGAATATATGAGCACAGAGAACTGAAGTCATCTAGAATATCTGTAGTATAGTCTTCTATCCATGTACACTTAATTTTCATTGAGATATCACACAACGTTCTTTAAAAAATAGCCATGAAAAAAGAAACAGAAGGCTAAATCTTTTATAAAACTAAAACTCTCAGCTAAACTCAGTCTTAAGGTCTACTCCTGTATGATTATTCATTTAAAAAAAAAAGACGAAACCACACCCTTTTGAAAGCAGACCCATAAGCATCAGCTCTCCATCAAGAGATCCTGCAAGACCATCCTCTTTAACTGCAATATTTGGCCTGCAGACCAAGTTATTGATAACTGTACCTGTATGAGACCTTTTATGGAGCTCCAAATTGCTTGGATGTTTGAAAGCCTTCCCACATAATTCACAAGTATATTGCCTCTGTGACTGAAGAGTCTGTGATTGCCCTTCTTGTTCCAAAGGACCTTGAGATCTTTCAATTTCAACAGTTTGTTCAATATTTTCAGAATCTGCTACATCTTCCGTTTCCTTTTCTTCAGTAACTCTAACACTTGTCATGTCCATGGTACTTTCATTTACAGGTTCAACTACTTCTGTTATTCTGCTGTTATCTCTCTTAGGCTCAGGTGGTTCCTCTGCAGATTTCTGAGATCTTAGAAAATTTAACTTTTTGAGGTGTACTGCCTTTTTCAGCCGCATCTGTTTGGTGGGCTGCATAAGCACGCTGCCTGCATCTTGGTCTGGAGCAGCTTCATTCACAGTCTGAACCAGAAAGTTTGGTGGTAAATGATCAGAGGTTTCAAGAATGCACTCAGAGTGACTGACGGTACAAGAATTATTCTCTACTGTATTTATTTCTGTAGATGTGTTGTAAGAAAAGGATTGTTCTGCTGCTCTCTCATGATTAGAGCAAGTGCTTTGCTTATAGAACTGTTTACTGTAAAAGTTGCGTAGTTTATAATAGTAATTTGGTTGCTTAAATGGAAGGTCTGTGCAGTTGCCATCTAAGGGGTCTTGTGATTGTTTCTGTATCTCACCTGAGGCTGTGTGAAGATTAAGAGACTGCGATGTGTGAGAATGTTGGTCAGCCAAGACTTTATTAGCTTGCGTGTCAGATGAGCATTCGTGCAATAGGTTTGTTCCATAACTGTCATTGGCACAGCTGGTATCTGCACTCAAACTACTCTGCAGCGAAAAAATGTTATTACAAGGCATGTTGGCTGTTTGCTCTACAGCTGTAGAAGATTTTAAAAAGGTATGGCAAATGTTCAGCACATTTTGCACTTGGAGACACTGTGCAATATCCAACATAGCTTGCACATTGTCCTGGCTGAGATCCAGGTGAGAGGTGTACATGAAGTCCAAAATCTGGCCTATCCCACCTACATTTTTAATGTCCAAGTGAAAGACATCGTTCTTCTGGCCTGAAGAATTCTGGAAAAGGGTCCTGACAAAATAAGGCAAATATTCAAACACAAATAATTCACAAGCACTTTTATAAAAAATACACCTGAAATAGACTGTCTGGTCTGCAATAACCATTTACACTATATGTTCTTATCTAGATTGCTGTGATTTTGCAGATGAATCTTCCATGTTTCCAAACTGCTTGATTACTGGTCTTATGTACGAGTGCTACACTAGTGCACTTAAAGTATAGCTCAAAGCAAATGAACCTTGGTATAACTTTAATCTTCTGCTTTTTAATGTTTTGAAAACACATCCTATATGTGTGGTTTCCTAACCAATGTTCCTTACATAGTAGGTGCAGTGGTGTATTTATGGACTATTTGCAAAAGCTGTTTGACTAAGAATGATGATTGTTCTTCCAGTATGGCAAATAAAACAGGACATGAGACACTTTTTAGTTAAAAAGGAGAAGACAGCTAAACTATTCTCATCGGGCAACTCAGTTTTTCTATCAAGCTTTACCAGTAATCCTTATTAAAGTTATTATTATTAGTTCTTTCTCCCCAAGTAGGTGAGAGAACAGTGATAATAAACAAGAGATTTTATTCTATTATCTCACAACCACAAAAAGTATATTTGTTACTGTATGAGAATCAAGCAAATAAATAATGAAGAGGACAGATATATGAACCTGAAACAGCAATCCAACCAATACCCACTGAATTGTCACCGAATCCTTGAAGTTTCTGATTTTGCTAGACTTCTTAGTTTTTTATGTAATGTATACTTAGCATCAGGGCTGTAGTTCTTCACATGCTAGATTAAGAGGGTTTATACTCTGCATCAGTCAGGAACTTCACACCTTTACTAAAACTCCAGTGTCTAACCTGATACTCTCACAGTAAATGATGCTATATACAAATAGGGTCAGGTCACTCCTATGCAGCTGTATTCCTACATCAGGAAGTACCCTCAACTTGATAAATCCTCTCTGTGGGTTAAATCTCAACTTGGGTTCTGTTTAAAGGTGGGCATAATATGCCCATGGCAGGGGGGTTGGAATTAGGGGATCTTTAAGGTCCCTTCCAATACAAATGATTCTATGATAAATATTTATGAGCTCTGAATGTCAAGCAAATGAGAGTCCAAGCTTAAAATTTAGAAATGCAGAGTTTCAGATGCATTCCCATACTTCAGCTGTCCTATCCTCTTATTTTCATGCTACACTGAAGTCAGTGCCTACATCCAAATTCCCTCATACATCCAGGTCACACTATCTTAATTAAAACCAGAACTATAACAAACAGATCTGGGTTGCGAGTCTAAATTAATTAGTCACTTATATCCAACTGAATTTTAATAAGAGCTGAACATCTTCAATTACTCTGAAAATTCAGTCTTTGAACATAGTTTCACTTCATCATCAGGATTACAACACTAGAAAAGAAAAAGGAAAAACAGCCTCTTATAATTTTTCCCTGGTCATAACAAAAGTAATTTTCTCACACAAGAATTTGTAGTCAAGCTTTGAAGATGTTTCAGGAAGAAGGTCTATAAAATTCCAGATCTAGCAACTTATTCATAACTAATGTAAAACACTAAGTTAGGGGATCCAGCATCCCCCAAAATCTGGAGGATCAATGAAGGCTGTACAGAGGGGAAAGAAACCAGTGATGTGGCTCCATGGGCTTTAAAACTTAAAAATATAGATGTTGTCTCCCTAAGAACCTGTTCTAAATAAAACCTATACATTTAGATTTTAGTTTGAACATTTAATTGATGAAACAGTTCACGTTATCCAAAACTAGATAATTACATCAATTATATCCCTTATGTGCCTTTGTTCATATACTCTAATATGCAACTTGTAAACAGTTATCTTTTCATATTCAAATACTGAAAGGTACCTTAAGCAACTGAGATAAATGCCAAACTCAAACACTGTAGCATTTAACTATGTATATCTAGAAAATAAATTAGGATTGCCATAGTTTTTAATTAGATTACGTATTTGATACAGATTTATCTCTGCACAAACTAACTTCTCCCCTTACACTCTGATAGTTAGTCTGTAACTACCAGAAAAAAAAACCAACACAACTTCTCAGAGAAAACCTCAACCAACAACATATAGTTCATTTTTGAAAAAGAAAAATTTTCCGTCACTTACCTGAAATATTGACTGAAAGCAGCTAATACATTTTTGTGTGCTTTGAAGCAGACACCTTTTACCACCAGCATGCAGTCACAGAGAAGACCTTGAATGCGTTGTTCATGTAGCTGCTGGAGAAGATGACAACTATGGCTAGCAACAGTGTCCATGCTAGAAAATCACTTAAATTACCTACAACAAAATAAAAAGCTAAGATGAATTCCAAATATTAAACTGCAAAATTAATTTAGAACATGAAGAACATTTTTACTATTTCTATTTAAGTTCCCCACCAAAAACAGACTTCAGTTTACACCTGCAATGTGAACTCAAAAGGCATTTCTCTGATTCAGGATGAGCCACAGTATTGCTCACCAGTAGAAATCCATCAACATATATAGGAAATACTGATTTTAATGAAGTTTTGCTTACAACATAGAGCTTCTGCAAAGATGTGCTAACGGCCCTGCAAATAAATTGAACTCCACAGCCACGTAAAAAAAAAAGGCAATTTAGACAACCTCAACAGTAATTAGATTCTAAGGCAAAAACGTATCACACCTACAAAATCAGCAGTAACCGTATAGGAAAACCTCAGCTTCTTTAACCTCTAAACTGAAAAGGGAAAACACTGTACCACACTGTACCACCATTATTTATGCCATGTTTTTGCTGTTGTAGCTAAGCATATTTCCCACATGGATCATATACATTAGTATGGTAACTTTTTTTTTATATAATAAAATGTAAAGTCTCTTTCAAAAATCACTTTTCTGAACAGGTTGAAGGGAAGACAAGTAACATTCCCACATAACACATTCACATTCTATACTTCCTCTGTCTGGAAGAAAGATGCAACACTTCCCCTATGCATTTGTAAATACAAAAGGAAAATTCCAACTATTATGGTGAATAGAACTTCTAGTCTTTTAACTAGTGAATGGAGCAGAAAAATCACTTCAGGTTAAACCTGAGAAAAACACAGCTGTCCATATTCTCAATTCTCATGAGTGCTAAAGGCTCCATGCTTTAATTTATTCTGTTATTCTGTGAGATTCACTGCCTCCTGTTGCATTTGATACCAAAAATGCCAGCAAATAAACTCTCCAAGACTTGTTTTGGAGTTTCAGAAAGCAAACATCCTTCAATCAGGCCTGGGAAACATGAGGGAGTGATCAAAGTTGGGGACAGAATATATTTCCCACTTACATGCATATATATATATATATAAAAATATCACTTCCCAGAAATCTTATGCGTATTCTGTTACTTTCCAAGGACTAATTTTAATGATTATGAACTTCACAACAGCGAAAACTCTTGCTAATTTGGAACATGCTCCAGTTCTCTGCTTGACCCTGCCTTTAAGATAGGGAGAGACTCCAAACAGTGATTACAAAAGACATCTGTACAGTACAGATCACACTTGCCACAAGGTGTTGTTATTTTCAAAGAATGAACAGTGTCTGAAAAAACACTGTTCATTAAGAAAACATGCTATCTGAGGAACATTCTGCCTAACTTTCAAAAAATACAATTACTTAGATGAAACTTAACTCTGCTTTGATTTAAATAAAAAATATTCCACTTGTGATAGTAGCTACTTCTCGTATCAGATTATGGTGAGTAATACATTGTACCTTTCCCCTATTTATTCTTAGGACATTTACCAGGCTTTAATATGAAGAAACCACATCTGTTTGCCAGATAACTGATTGTTCTGTTTACGTCCCCCATCACGGCATCTTGGCAGCAGTTTAACAACCTGTGAGCTCAGAGTCTCTCAGCCACCAAGTGCCTGTCTCCTAGCGGGAAAGACAGCCGACATGCCGAGCTGCTCCCGAAGGAAAGGGACCCCAGAGGCAGCCACTTAAGCTGCCATTTCAAGTTAACCCTCGGCCTTGCCAAGGTACAGCTCAGAATCCAGGCGTTCACGGAGGGAGGAGTTTCCCTCAGAAGGCCGGGCAGGGAGGGCGGAGCGGGGTCCGAGGGGCCGGGCCTGCCCCGGGAGGATGGCGGCCCAGCAGAGGGACAGAGGCCGGCCCCGCTCAGCCCGGTGCTTACCGGCTCCGAGCACCTCCTAGCTCCATCCCCGCGCGGCCGCACAGCAGCAGCCACTACCCCCACTTCCGCCTCCGCTTCCCCTCCTTCCGCTTCCGGGGCGGGGCCTGCGCGCGCCGGGGCGGCGCGGGGAGCGCGGCGTGTGGCGGCGGGTGAGGCGGAGGCGCGGGCGGAGGCGCGGGGGCGGCAGCGGGTACTGGTTCCCCTCATGCTCCCAGTATCCTGCGAAATGTTCTTAGAATCATAGAATGGTTTTGGGTTGGAAGGGACCTTAAAGATCACCCAGTTCCAAACCTCCTGCCATGAGCTGGGGCACCTTCTGCTAGATCAGGCTGCCCAAGGCCCCATCCAGCCTGGTCTTGAGCACCTCCAGGGATGGAGCAGTCACAGCTTCCCTGGGCAACCCGTTCCTCATCACTCATCGTGAAGAAATTCGTCTTTATGTCTAGTCTAAATCTTTCCCTCTCCGGTTTATCCCCATCACCCCGTGCCCTGTCGCTATAAGCCTTTGTAAACAGTCCCTCCCCAGCTTTCCTGAAGCCCCTTCAGGTACTGGAAGGTCACTAAAGGGTCTCCCCAGAGCCGTCTACGGGCAGAACAATCCCTGCTTTCTCAGTCTGGAGGTGCTCCACCCCTTCCTTCAGAGCTTTAACGCGTGTCTAAAGCAGAAACGCTGAGGTTTTCTGCTGGAGATGCGCGACCGCGTTTCTCCTCTGCTGCCCTAGGGTGGCTTTCATGCTGTAAATGTCAGATCTTTGTCTTTCCAGGACTGCGCGCATCTGGGGAAGGAAGAGACTGCGGCCGCTGCGCTGGAGCTCCAGGCCGCCCGCCAGCATGGTTGTGTTCACGTGCAATGCGTGTGGAGAGTCCGTGAAGAAAGCGCAGGTTGAAAAACATGTGGGCATCTGCAGGAACTGTGAGTGCCTCTCCTGCATGGACTGTGGGAAGGATTTCTGGTAGGTGAAGGGTGGGAATAAGCCTTGCTCACTCTGCAGTGGCTGTCACAAATACAGGACTTTCCTGAAGTGTTTGAGAAATAAATTTGGGAATTTCTGATTAATTCATATTGGTGTTTAAAAGTTATCCATGTTTTTAGTATAATTTAAAGCTTAATCATACAGGTTTGAACCACAAGGATGGCTAAACCACATGGTAGACAGAGCTGCAGTTTCTTCTTTTACAGTCATAAGTGACAGTGCTTTCAGCTCTCGATCATTAACAGCTGTTGCTTATTGTGCTACTGCAGAGAGAGAGATTAGCAAGAACATCAGAAATGGAATTTGGTTGTCACTTCTCAAAAGTCAGAAGAAAGCAGTGCTACTATCTGCTTGTGAAATATAATTATATGAATTCGCATAAGAAAATAAGGTTGTCCGTAGATAATGATATTCTGCTATACTTCACTGACAAAAGTTCCCTGTTATTAATTCATTGGGGGGGCGTTCTTACACATTGATGAGAACTACACTACCACATTGTATGCTGAAATTAGGCTTTTGCAAACGTTTTTCACCTGTTTTTCTAATTTTAAAACACGTCAGCGTGAGTGGTAAACCACAGACTGGCATTAATAGCTGTCTGTATGTTATGTGTACAAAAGTGCTTCAGTTGTTAGTCATCCATAAGAGCAGTAGTTGAAGACTCAATCTGAAATTTTCACTGAAGGTTCTAGTGTGACAGAAATGTGAGCAGTCTTTATACACATACCCTTTAAGCATATCAAACTTTACTTTTAAATGCATTGACAGTATTAAGTTTTACATGTCAGATGCTGTCATCTGTTACATTAGTTTGTTGATAGCATAAGTTTTGCTTACTCTGAAGGACTGAAACACTTTAGTGAATTACAGTTAAAAATTCCCTGTGTTCAGGGGTGACGATTATAAGGAACATGTGAGGTGCATTAGTGAAGATCAGAAATACGGTGGAAAAGATTTTGAAGCCAAAACTAACAAAGGAGATGCTAAACAACAGGAGTGGATTCAGGTAAGGATTGTACTATATATAGATATGATAAATAACTATTGTTTATAACTGTTAAAGACACGAGGTTATATTGGATCCTATTTTTCCCAATATCCACAGCTTTCTTTTGGCAATTCCTTGGTCTATTGCTTATCCTGGTAAGAAAGACACCTTTTATTTTGAGTCTCTTTTCTACTAGTTTGATTATATTTCCTAGTTCTTGCATACAAAGAGGCACTGATCATTGTCCACCTTCTTCATGCCACATATGACCTCTGTCAGGTATACCTCCCCATCTCAGCGGTTCCATGCTGCCTGTCCTGCTGAGTTGTTTTTTATATGAAAATGACATCTTTGGTCCTCTAAAGTCTTCCCAGTTCTACTCTATTCTCGTGAAGTGAGATTACAAGAACTACATAGACTGTTCAAGCCATGGATGAGCCATAGATTTACTGTGTCATAATGATGTTTTCTGTGTCCTTTACTCCTTTCTTACTGATTTTTGACTGCTGCAGATCATTGTACTGGAGTTTTCATGGAATTGGCTATCTCAACCCAAAGTGATCAACTTAAAGCCTGACATTTTACATGCAAAGATTCGTTTTCCTATGCATGCTGCCTTATATGAATTTGTGTTGAATTTAATTCACCTAGTCACTCAGTCTCTTAAGATCTTTCTGGAATTCACAGCCCTTATCCTGAATAGCTTCCTATTGCCAGGACAATTTTCCTGCCCTCTTTTCAGGTATTTTATATATATTTTGAACAGTAGAGAGTGCACTGTAGATCACAGGAAATATCTCCTAACTCTTCTGTTCTACCCTTCACGTAGTTAGTTATCCTATGCCAGAATCTACCTTCATATGGCTGGTAGTTTCCTTTAAGAGATTTAGGAAGGAACTCCCAAATGCATTTTTAAAACCTCACTAGATATAATTGGTTAGATCACCTTTTCCCACAGATTTGTTGATTTCTATTTCACGTAGAATATGATCTAATGAAGTAGTCAGCTACATGGATAGTCAAGGTATGTACTATTGAAGATTAGTGCCATTAATGAGATTGAACGTTGTTTGATAGCATTGATCAAAGGTGGTATGGCATGAAGGCTATTACTTGTGAAAATTCTTAGCCTTCTTCAATAGTAAGTACTTTCTACAGAGAAAGGTGAGGGATTATTACAGAGCATCCTTTTCTGGTAGTCCTAAAAAACCTGTAGTCTAAAAAGGAGTCTAAAAAACCTTCCAGTAAACAGATTTGCAAAAGCAGAGGAAGGCACTCCAGTGTCTAGTGGCTACATCATTAAATGGTGGGAAGGTCCGAGCTGTTTTCCCCCATGAAGGCAGTGGCGCAGTTCAAGTAACTGTCACAAGGTCCTGGCTTTACCTCTTTTGTGCTGGCACCCATAGTGTAGGAATATGCCTGATCTGTCTTTTGAGTAGCCTGTACAGTCAGTGAGTACTGGGTGATTTTGGTCCAGCGTGTTTCCAATTTGCATACCTTACATGTATTATTTGATCATTATTGCTTCTTTGCTGATTTAATTCTGTTTTACTTCGTTTAGAAAATCCATGAAGTAATGAAGAAGCCAAACATAAATCCTAAAGTGCGAAACATTCTGGAGCAAATGCGCGTCTTTGACAATATTCCAAGAAAAAAAGTAAAGTTTCAGGTGTGTTTTAATAGAGTTTTGTAGTAATCAATGCATTGAGTTTGAAAGTAGAGCTTTTTTGTGAGTGCTACTCTCTTGTAACAAAGGTGGGACATGGTGCTTACTTTGGGCATTGGTAAATAGTTGGTGTAATAGCTGGGTTTCATGTAGGCAATGTTGGTAGAATACGTCTTGTTTACAAAGACTCTGTGCCATTTTAGTTGGGTATTAAGCCAGATTCAGCATTCAAGCTTCATCTCCATGTGTAGGCTTGTTCTTTTTTTAATACCTTTCTTTTATTCTATTTGCAGTTTCCACTGAATGTCCAAAGTCTTAAACATACTTTTAACAGATTCTTATTTCTGTGGCTTTGCTTTTTCGTGGTGAGGCAAGATACTCTTCTGAGGGTTTTCCTATTGCTCAGTATTACGACAAGATCTCCCACACTGGGTTATTCACTAAGCCTTGCATCATAGTCAAAGCAAATTCCAAATGTTTTATGTGATATTAGTAAGGATAAGTGAGAAATTGGCTTTTTTTTTGTCTGTTATGTGCCTCAGATTGTGAGGCTGAGAGATGATTACAATTACTTCCAAAGTGCTCACATGGAATCTAATAGAACTGTGGTGAAATTGCTGCTAGTGAGCTGAAGGTTAGAATACTTTCATACAAAATTAATGTTCTAAGCAGAGAAAGTGATTTTTTAGAGAAGCCTTTTTGGTTTTGGTAAGACACATAGCAGTGGAAGATCAAAAGTTTTTGCAGTTCATTGTTCCAATTTACTAACATAACTTTCCTGGAGTTTTTATTGCAGTGCAAAAATCTTTACATTAGGTTTTAAAGTTCCACATAGTGTGAGCATATTGTAAGCAGAAATTCACTGCTTTGTTTTCATTTTCAGCAGGAACTCCTGCAGTAGCAGAAACAACTTTCAAATGCTTGCATTGGGATATTTGCTTTAATTTTACTTTTCTGTAACAAACTAAGGTAGCTATTTAGGAGCATGACCATCTGTCCAGTACACAAATAGATAAGATCAGATCCCTAATGTTTCAACTCATGGAAATGTCAGAAAATTTTGTGGGGCATTAACATAACTAGCTGTATTCAAAAGCTTGAGGATTTTTTTAAATATATATTTACCTCTTATAGAATGGTGAGACAGTTTATAGACATGGTGTAGCCTCAGTACAGTCATTATGTGAAACAATTTAACAAGGAGGTTTAAGACCATGTCTTAATCAGAGCAAGTGATTAAATTCTTAAGTGGAAAATAAAAACTAGAACCAAATATATCACAATCAAGACAAAAATCAGAGATCTGTCTTTTCAGTTGTTTCTTATTTTCCTGCACAGAATTGGATGAAGAACAGTTTGAGAATTAATGACAGCACTTTGCAAGACCAGGTGTGGAATATTTTCTCTGAAGCAACCAGAAATGTAAGTTAAGTTAGAGGTACAACATTTTAGAACAAGAATGCATTCAAAAATGCTGGAAGGAAAACCTTTCAGGCTTTGCTTGTAGGTGCTAGCAGAAATATTGTCTTCCGTTTTTACAGTGGATTATGCTATAATATAATATTCTTAGACTAAATTGCTAATTTGTTAAACATAATGTTTTTGAAGTAGTTGTGCATGCTGGGCAGGTTGTGATTAAAAACTTGGACACAGTGACACAATTGTACTAATCAGACTGCTAATTTAACTTTATTCTGTGCTACTAGTACATAAGGAAAGGGAAAACTCTAGCTTTATCTTTGATTCCAGTCTTTTATTATGCCTTAAGAAGGAATAAAACAACCTCTTCAGAACTTTATTGGCCTCAAATTAACATAGAATCATATGTAGTGGAGTAGGAAATTAACAGCACCTAGTTAAGCTATTTTATTATTGGAGAGAGATGAGATCTTCCCATTTGTGGGGTAAATCCCTTCTGTTTCTGTGTCAAAATCATGGATTGACCCTGACCTTTCTTTTTTCTTGGCGTTAAATTCTTTGCTATTTTAATACTAATTTAGTATGTTTTGGTAGGGTGGTGTTTTAATTTTTTGTTGACATCTGTTACTGCTATTAGAAAGTTGTAACTGAAGCTTACGTATTTGTTAATGTAAAGATCGCTCTTCTCTTTTCCCTGGCTTCATTTGAGGAAACGTGCAGGCATAGCTTTGACATTTATCACTTGTTGATTATGCTTCATTTGCTGATTTGATGATTTCAGTTAAATCTATTTGTATTTTTTTTCTAAAGAATCCAAATATAAGAGTCAGGGAGGAAATAAATATTTAACACAAACTCTAGGAACTGAATTTCAAGTACATTGTCTTGCTGGAACATTAATCCTGAATCAATACAGATTCACTAAAGCCATAAGCAGTTCCATCTTGATTTAAACAGTTTTTTAAAAAATCTTGAATCTGAACCATTATTTTATTAAAACACAAGTAAATAGTTGATTTTTTCCATATAATAGACCATTGAAGTAAAGTATGTAACACAGATTTCTTGCTCAGATCATTATTGTTTCAAATAAAAATTGTATATGTTTTAAGATAGCATTTCTTCTGTGATGTTTAGGTAATTAGCCTTTAGGCTGTAAAGCTAAAAGACAAATCAGACATACTAAATAGAGCTATTTCTGAGGTGACGGGTGTCACCACTTGCAAACAGTTTAATTGAATTCAGGATGTTAGTGTTCTTCATGAATGATATAGTAGAGGAAAGTTGCAGTGTCAAGAAAGGCAAGTAAAATTGTAATAAAATGTCTTTCAACAAAAGATTTCAAGTGAAAAAAAACAAGACAAACCACAACAGAAAGAAGAGGAACAATCTGCAGAAACTGAGGAGAAAGCTAAGGCAGAAGAAAATGGAATTACAGATGATAAAACTGAGAGGAAAAAGAATAAGAGAGAACGAAAAGAAGAGAGACAGAAGAACAAAAAGAAGGAGAAAAAAGACTTGAAATTAGAAAACCAGTCAGAAGTTAAGAAGAGTAAGAAGTCCAAAAAAGGAAAGGAGAGCTTGGAGAATGAATTTGAAATAAACGGAAATGGCCATCAAAATGAAACAGAAGAGGAAAGAACTGTAAAGAAACGCAAACACAAACATGCAGAAGGTATCTATCCTATTTCTTATATTCTTGTCTCTTTTCAAGATGCTTTTTCTCAGTGTCTTAGATGTCAATAATCATGTTAGTAGAGTTTTTAATAACTTACATATTCAAGTTAGATTATTTTTTTAGCACCGTGGTTGCTGTCCTTTATAAAATCTGAATCTCTTAGCAAATGTAAACAAATGTTACTAGAAAAAACCTTTTAAGTCATGTCCGAAGTTTTCTTCTAGTTTTATAACTTTATGTTTTTTCAATTCCATCTTTAGAGGAAACTCATACCACAGCAAAGAAAATGAAAACTGAAAAGATTTCTGAAGACATGGAAACAGAAAACACCAATGAAAATGAAGAAAATGTTGGAATAGATAAAGGTATTTTTAAAGGGGGAGTTCAGATAGTTATGAAACTGTTCTGCCAAAGACCTAGTTCAGAGCATAAACACAGTGCCCTTGCAGCAAGTCGTGAAGTAAATTGTGCCTCAGTATATATGTTCATATACATATGTATATTCAATACACATATGTGTGCCAGAGTAGGAACCTCTGCTACACTTTACATCTGAACACCACTTTTCTTATTTATTGCTTCTGGTGTGCTGACAGCCTTTGGCTACACTTGCTTTCCTGGGGCATTGAGGAATTTGGCATGTTTGTTTTGCTGCCACAGCAGGTCTCTCCCATGCTGCCATGCTCATTAGCCAACATAGAGTCAAAAGGGTAACAGCTCCCTTGGATCTTTTTGTATCTCTTAGATCCCTATTTTTTTCTCAGTAAATCATAAATTGGACCTTAGCTGTGTTTGACCTTAGTTTATGCTTAGATAAACCTACTTACACTTATCCAACACCAGTACTGTTGGGGAATGTCTGTACTAGAACATAGAGGTTGTTTATTTGGAAAACTACCAATTACTGACCTCTGAAGTTGAGTGCTGTGCAAAATCCACTGCTTGTACTCTAAGGGTGAGCAGACTATTCCTGTATTATGGAAGAGCTGTAGCTTAACAGCTGAAGCACAAAAGTTAAGTAAAAGCAACCCTGACCCTAGTTGTTCAAGTAGGATGTTAGTTCTTCATGCATATCCTATTGTAATCTTCGGAAATAGCCTTTATGCTTAAGACACCCTGTTGTTGTAGGGTCACTAAGATAACAGTGAACTGCTATGATAGTTGAATTGGTTCCAAAATTAGGAGATTGAAAGCTAGCTTTGATTAGAGAAGACGACCTCAAAATACCTAATTTTACTAATGATGTTGTACCCCTAATTATTTCTAGGTAAATTCAACTGGAAGGGAACTATCAAAGCTGTTCTGAAACAGGCTCCAGACAATGAAATTTCAATTAAGAAACTAAGAAAAAAGGTATTGTGCATAGTGGATTTTTAATATCTCCTTTGGTCTTGTGAATTGTTGAGTTGAAAATTGGGCTAACAGTTGGACTTGATCTTAGAGGTCTTTTCTAACCATAATAATTTCATGATTCTGTTCTGTGATTCTCTGAATGTCTTTCTGTAATGCCTAGGTTCATAAAACCCTGTCCCACATAAGCAAAAAAAGTATGACATTATTTAATGGAATATCAGTTGGCAGATTGTCAGCTGAAGGACATGTTTATTGCTTATTGGAATGCAGGAGAAATTCAGTTCTAATTCTGCAAAGGAATAATAGCATAATAGATTCCATGCTACTTTAGTACAGTGACACAAATATATTGTTGCTAAAAGTGGAATTATCTTTACTAATTCAGAACTGTTTCTTTGTCTTTGTGCAGGTTATAGCTCAGTACTATGCAGTAGCTGGTGAACATCACAGATCTGAAGAGGATATTCTAGTCATATTTAATAAGAAAGTGAATAACAATCCCAAATTTAAAGTTTTAAAAGACAAAGTTAAACTCCTGAAATAAAAGTTCGCATACTTTTAATAACCTTTGCATTTCAGTCTTGCAGATTGAGTCAAGTTCTTCTGTCAGCTGTACAAATATCTTGCATTGGTCTCAATTTGAATTGTGTATGTGAGAGAAGAATTTGACTACTAAGACTTGATTCCTCTTTTCTAGATTTATTAGAAAACACTTTCAGATATTATATTTTTTGATTTTATGGCAAATGTGTATTTTTTTCTACAAATTTTAAGATGCATTGAAGATTTTTGCTGCCTACTGTATTAATATTCTTCCCGTAATGGATATAATTTATGGGCATGACTGTTTATCAGGACCTGGGTTTGTGGATTTTTGCAGAATCTATTCTGAGAGAAAATAGAATTTTCATATTCAAAACCACACCAGGCTTTAAAAACCTGTTATTTTTTGTGTTGTAAAATGCGTAATTAAAGTGTCTGTCAAGTTTGTGTTTGTAATACTGCATGTTCGGTGAAAATCTAAAGACTGAGTTAACTGTATATCTGCAGCTGCTGAATGTTTTAGCAATGCATCTGACTTCAGTATAAGTGGTCTCATGGACTAAACACTGATGAAATAAATTACTTTTAAACACCACCTTATGTATAATAAATCTTGCCACTTTGACTGTACACTTGATCAACAACGTACGCAAAATTTGAAGAGACCGTTACACTGCAGTCACTGAAATAATTTAGGCAGGCCAGAAATCTTATACAAACATAAATGTCAGAGTTGCCTGGGGAAATTTACTTGAATTTTATAGGTTGTAATGAAATGCAAAGTACTTGCAGATAAGGAGTT
Source organism: Piaya cayana (assembly GCA_013389865.1). Taxonomy (NCBI): domain Eukaryota; kingdom Metazoa; phylum Chordata; class Aves; order Cuculiformes; family Coccyzidae; genus Piaya; species Piaya cayana. The sequence continues at coordinate 29,518 of WAAB01013946.1, read as the reverse complement.
TCCTCCCGTGGAATAATATGTTTAAAGCAGTCTGAGAAAGCAGTGAAAATTTCTTGCTGTAGATAGCATGGTGCTTTGGGAAATTGCATCGTGATTTCAAGCAGATATACTTTTATAACACTCCATAATTAAAATATCTTTGTATAAATATTGAATGTATTAGAAGTATAACTATGAAAAAATGACTGTCATACACTGGGTCCATATTTTCCAAGTACCTATTTGTCTTGTTATTAATAAATTTGTAATAAAAATATCTAATAATTTTAAAATCTCTTCAACAAGTGTTGTTAATTCATGAAAATGGCTTTACAAATAAATAGAATGAAATTTAGATACAGACATGAAAAGACTTCAAGAAGTAGTTTGAACATATTTTAAAATCTTAGAATTTTTTAATTTTACTTTAGGAAAGGACATAGAATAACTTCTGGTCAGTGAAATTATTAATACAGTGCTTTTAATCTTTTTGCTGTCTTTATCTTACAGCAAATATTGTTACACTAATATCCTAAATAGTTTTGTTCAATAATTGTTACAGGTTTTATTTATTTATTTATTTTAGAATTCATTCCAAGTGATGCCGTTCTCTTGCACTTTTTGTCTTCCGTTGTTGTTGACCACAACATGTTTAACACAACTGCATTTGTGAAACTTTTGCTGATGTTACTCTAAGTTTTTGTGGCGTTAGCAGAAGCTGTGGGTGCACTCAGCAGCTGCTACAGTTGTGACTAATTCTGTGCCGTGCCTCCATCCTCTTCTCCCTACCCTCAAACTAGGGTCCCATGTCCGCAAGCCAGGATTGCTTTCCTGTGTGTCTGCCTCTGCTCCTGTCAGCCAGCTGGTTCCAGGTGCCTTGTGGGAGCATATCCCGTAGCTCGGGTCAGCTTCTGAGCAGCAGCAGAAACTCACTCTGCCCAGTGGATTGTGCCGTAGCACTACTGGCCATGTTAGCGCTGGCAGCCTGCATTATCTGCACATTTTTTCCATAAAGGTTGCCTGTTGACATGCTCATGGACTCATAGGCTGCACCTTTTTTCTTTTCAGACTGCTAAGGGCAGTTCAGATTGTTTATGCTATACATTTAAAAATAAACATTCACAGCAAATTCTTACTTTGGAGTGTTGCCATTTACCTTTCAGGGCTTGGGAGAATGACAGTTTCTGCTCATGAAAACAATTGATGTTTTCTAATCTGTGGACAAAGCAGCTGATCTACATAGAAACAATAATGTAAAAGAACCTTTGAAGTTATACAACAGTTGGTTTTATTCAGTCTAGCAGATAACCAGGTAGTTCTGGTTCATGTCATTGCAAAGTTCTGGTGTCTGATGTTCAGGGTTTACTTTGCTGATCGTTATGGACATCTCTGAAGCAAAGCAACAGGCTGAATGTTCAGAAAGACCACACACTAGTTTAAAGCTGAAACTAAGGAATAGCAAATTGACAGTACACAGATGAGCTATCTGAGTAGGACTTGGCCCTGGCATTTTTTCCCACAGTAACTGTTGTGATTCTTCGTAGTTCAAATACTTGATTCCACTCTGCTCTGCATGGTCATGGTTATATTAGTAGTGCCTGCCTGAGGTAGCAAACGTGAGGTTCGCATCGTCCCTTCTCTGTGTAAAGGGCAAAGCAACACCACCTGCCATTCAGTTTTCTCCTAATGATTTGTCAGACAGAAAATTAATGCCTCTATTGATGGTCACTAGCGGGAGCATTTGAGTCAGTGCTGTTACAATTACAGTAGTAATACCTCACTATACATCATTGCAGTAGTATTACCTTTTCCTAGTCTGCTGGCAGAAAGAAAGAACAGGGGAGCAAAATACATTGTAGATGTGTTTTTCTTTCTGAACATTCCTGGGAGTACTGTAGCATGGCAGAAGTCTATTGAAGTCCGCACATGGCAGCATTATTGACATGCAGCTGTCCGGAAAAAGAAAAAAAAGATCAAACCTCTGATTTTTCATTAGATAATTATTATATTCTTCAGAGGACTGAAATAGGCTTTTCCACTTACAACATATTCAAACTTTAATTTACTGCTTATAGCTAATAATATCTCAATCAGATTGAAGTTACCCTGTTCTTTAAAGCCACCAATTCAGGGGTAATAATTTCAGAGGGAGGAACAGTCCTTTGCAGACTGTTCAAGCACATTTCATGAAGACAGAAAAACAGTAAGGCTGATACAATTTCTGTGCAATGACTAACCAGCATATTTATCAGTATTTTTAAAAATCTCATAGATCTGTTGAAACAGTTACATAACTTGGATGCTCCTTTGGTTTTAAGTTTGAGGCAAGATATAAGATTTACCAAATGAAACCGAGCAACTGCATCAGTTTCCCTGATTGCATTTAGACAGAATATAATGTTTAAAAATTATTCCTACAGACAGTGTCAGGGAACAGCAAGGCATGACCCACAGTGGCAATGTGGAAACTTGCTGAGCACCTGTTTGTAGCTTAATTAATGTGTTCCTTAAGCATTATTATCTGATCCCAGCTTCTAGGGCTGGGATCCAGTTTCATTAAGCAGCTCTTAAATTCTCAACTGAGTGACTTCGGGGTCTGTCACTTTCCAGAACAAATAGCAGGACTGACATCCACGCATTCACACATGTATTTGAAGACAGAAGACCTAGCTCATGGTGATTACAGTGGTTCTGGGTGTTGTGCAGACACCGATCACATGGCTGATCCCTCCTTTTTGTGCTGTCTTTTAGTATCTACATCAACTACTGCAAGACGCTGCCATTGAAGACAAGTCCCACAGAAAATTAGCTGACACATCCACAACTGACATTTTAAATACATATGACAACAGGCACGTGGTGAATGAGAAAGTTCATCATCTTTGATCCAGGTTGTCAGCAGCAAAGTTAATTGATTATGGTTATGCACAGACAGGATAGTTTTGGGTGCGTTTACCAAGCACGTTACTGACCTCCAGCTCAAAAATATATGCAAAGTACAGAATATTTAAAACAATATAATGACAGTATTAAGTAGCCTTTTTTTTTTTTTTTACCTGACAGAATAGCTGTGGTATTGGACTATATTTTCAGCATGCCATTGTACTGGGTTTGTGTTGCCATATACTGAATCACTGAATTAGTTTCTTGTAGCATTTGGTCAGGAAGCCATCAAAACCACATCTGAGTAATGAGTTCACTTCTATACATGGAGAGATTCAGCAAAATTTAGCACATGCTGCAGTCATACAATTATAAAAAAACCCACAAACCTAACAGCAAACTAGAGACCACTGAGCTGTTGTAGATCCTTGAAATCAAAATTGCTAGCTTACAACATTTCCACTTTTTATTCTGGTATCTTTCCAGTTCTAAGAGCTTCCATCTTTTGGTACATGATCTTGCTGTGCAGCTCAGATATTAGTGTTATGCAGGTAATTAAGTAGTAAGTGTTTGGACATAAATTACAACAGCAAAAAAAAGAACCTGAAGGTCAGCAACACCTCTTCAAGTTCTTTCGGTGAGATATTTTTGGAGCAGCATCACCTTTCCCGCTATTATTTCTTTTTGTTCTTTCAGGAGAAAGGGGCATTGCGTAATATTGATTCTGCAGCATGGCAGAAACATGCAGCTGATGGCCATGCAGCTTTTGTTGCATTTTTCTCACTTGCAATCAGCCACCAGTAATATTCAGAAAGGGATTTTACTGTCTTGCAGCTGCCACTCTAGATCTGAGGAAAACAAAGGGAGCCCTTCTAAACTTATGCAGAGGCAGAAAAGCTACTGAATAATCACGTAATTTAGAATAAGGAGATAGAATAGCAGAAGTGTAAATTGTATTTTAGTGCATTTCCTAGTTTCGTTGCATTAATTTTTACCCTTAAAGCCATTATTTTAATATAGTTTGTACAGATGTACCTCAATAAATGAGAATGTAAATAGAGTTCTGATTTCGCTAGCCAGAGCTGGGTATTTAAATGTTATAGTATGAAAAAATGTCATAACATTAAACATTTATTTTGTAACTACATATTTTATGCTTGTTCTGTTTCAACTTGAGATGTGAAAACAGATAAAATTAATGTTACCAATTTGCAGTTTTCCAGTATCCACTCAGTAATGTAACCATGGAAATTTTTTTGTTGCAACAAGGGTCAGGGTACTGAAAAATGTGAGCAAGATAATGCTTATATAAAGCTTCATTTAGCTATTAATACAAAATGACAAAATCATGCAGTTTTTTAAAATTTGCTTTTCCACAAATTGTATGTTCAGCAGTTATTGCAAATGCCAACAGTCACAATAAATTGATGAGAAAACATCAGATGTTAGTTACATAGCATTACGAAATGTTGCAGAATGTTTGTTTTGCTGATTTTCTAAATAGTGTTATATATCTCCATAATAAAATATGTCTTAACTGTTAAAATTTTTGTTTCTAAAACAGTGTCTTAGAAATTGAGTGTCCACGTGGTGGTGGGGGAAGTACCATAAATTAGAAAACTGGTTAAAGCTAGTGGCTTTCTTGATAAGTATAGCATGAGCATTTAAGCATGGAGTTTAACCACTGAAAGAAAAAAAACTTCAAAGGACAGGTAGTTATTTGTTGTGCTCAGCACTCCACTGCACTAGTGCATTAGAGGAGTTCATTCTTCTTTCAGTGAAAACCAATCCTCCCACCTGGTGCAATAATCTGATTGTATGAGTACAATGTAGTCAGACACTGACATGAGTAGTGGCTTCTCACTGATGACCACAGGATACAGAGACCCAATACATGATTTTGTTCGGCAACTTTTAAAGCTGTAACACTCACCCTTATTAAGGAAATAAGAGAGCAAATATTAAAGTTTTTGTGTGAGATAAGCCAAAAAGGCATATTGTTCTATGCATTGAGCTGTATTCACAGGTTACAAGATATCTCAGTCAATATAGTCAACATTTATCCCTTTCTTCTCCCATTTTAGCTTTTAAGAAAGAACAAGAACAACTGCTCTTAAGTTTCTTTCCTGCTTTATAAGCCAAGAAAAGCAGTGTATCATGTTTTCCTTTAATACTTTCACAGGAAGTGTTATTTTATATTGAATTCTAAAATTCACTTGGAGTACAAGAAGTTTTATTAGTAGCCTTTTTTTTTTTTTGCACTTGTTAAGATACAATTTCTTTCATACCTGTAACCAATGACTTCACATTCCTGAGATGTAATTTTTTTTGTGCCTGTACCCTCATGCTTTTACACTCTCACAAGGTAAGGGCTGAAAAACCTTCAAGATTTTTGCTTAGACTGGACTTCTTTTTTTGCAGGGCTGCAAATCACAGAGCTTAGTTCTTTCTCAAATATATCTTCAGCTTATGTTTTTTATTTATCTTTCCTTTCAAAGTTTATTCTAGAAGACTTAGAATTGTCCAGTCTTCAAACAGAAACTATGTTTTGCCCTCCCCATTAGATCTTTTGTATCAAAACTGCCCTTGCTACTCAATTCCATATCTGAGTTACAGGTGAAGCAAAATCACTGACTTCCTACAGAAGTAGTTTTGCAGTTCCTGAAATAACTACTTTTGAATGTTTAGCTTTTTTGGTAAATTTTCAGAACTTGAGTGGTTTCAGGACTAGAATTGCATAAGTTTTCTATGACAAGAAAAAATATTGACTCTGTCTGTGTTTTTAAAGACCTGTTCACATTAAGCAGATTAGCTAAAACAGCAACAGGAATTGTGCAACAATCCCCCAGCTAAAATTTTAAATGGAGATATTGCTGAATTTAGTTTCCATATCAGCAAACACCTTTCTCTCTTCCTTCCTCTCTCTGACAGTGTAGCACTTTGTCATCATTCTCTCTACCTCTGCTGTCTAGTTACAATACCAGGTCAAAACATTTGAAAAATTGATCATACAAGTGGCAATGGACTCTGAAGGATGATGGGAAAGGAAACCTGCTAACAAACTTGAATGAAGTGTGTAAGAGTTTTGTTTCATATTTATTTTTGTCAGGACTCCACAGAAAAATTACCCAGGCAAACAGCACGCCCTGAATTCCACATTATGTACATCAGTGGGATGCTCCTATGCTGACCACATTATGAAAATTATCAGTACTTTCTGATCTTGTAACACTGAGGTCCACGTGCCCAGGGCAGCTTTGTCCCTGCTTCATTACTGCAGTCAAACTACAGGCAGTGTGGACATGAGACCATATCCAAAACAGTAGCTAATATGCTATCACAGCCTAAAAAAAAGCTAATCTCTATCAATACAGGAATAGTGTCATGCCTAAAGACAACGATACTCCTGTAAATCAAATATTTGATGAATTATGAACTTGAATACCCATTGCCAAAACCAATAGGTTTTTTTTTTTCTGTGTGAATTGGATCTGTGACTTCATTACTCTAAAAAACCCCAAACAACTTAAGCACGTTCCTTAATGCCCCAAGTATGAAATTCTTGTCATATTATTACAGTTACATGGTTGCACAGACTTTTTCCTCAGTGAGGAAATCAGTTTCAGTAATACACAAATGTTCCTTTTCCCACCCTCCCACATCTGGCCATTTGTTTTTGCCTCTCCACTGCCCTCTGCATTTTTGCAGGCTTTTAAAACCAGATCAAATCCTCGAACTGAGAGGTATTATATACCACTACTGGGAATAGAGTAGTTGAGAACAATTACAGCTGGAGTATTGCTGCCAATTGCTTTGTATCATTAAACTGCAGTCTTAGGAAAACATTTTGAAAGCCATTGTACTCCCTAAGAAAATACGCATAGTTAAGTGAAACTAAAATCAAGAAATTAATTAGGAGAGAAAGAAGGTTTCCTTAGCAACATCTAGGAGAATAGTTTATCCAGATTAATTTCATTGGCTTTTTTTACATGTTTGAAGATCCAAGCTGGAATGAAGAGTCTTCTAATTTTATATTTTGAAAGCCAATCACAGCAAAAGGCAAGAGTTAAACATTGAAGCTACCTAACATTTTTAGTCGGGACAACTGAGGGTGTTGAAATGGTCTTCCATCAAAGAGATACTTCAACTAAAGCTAGTTCTGGATGAGATACTTATTTGTAATTTGTAGACAACTTTCAAGGTGAAGAACAGCATAGCTGGATAAATCAGATGACATTATGTGGTGTGCTCTTTTCCTGCTCTCTTAGATGCCACTTTTGCCTTTTTAACTGCCTTTATCTTTTCTGCTTTCTTATCCTTCATGATGTCCAAATGCTTGTATGCTCATATAGAGCTCATTCTTAGTATCAAACACGCTATTATATGTATTGTTTCCTTCCTAAAGGGTCAGCTCAGGGCTGCACTGTAATTTAATATTTGCATGAGAACTCAACTTGAGTTCAATAGTTTGTGTATTTACAACATTGTGATACAATGGCGTTTGAACCTTTGGTTGTTTTTCAGATCTGCATTAAGTTATTCATATCAAGTGCTTTCAAGCCATTTGGTGATATTTCTCCATTGTACTATATTTAAAGGAATGATAGATGAAAGCAAGAGAACTGTAGTGCTATTTGAAGGCTTTTTTCTGAACCTAGATGACTGAGACAATGCATTTATTTTTTCACTTAGTGTAAGACCAGATATGCAATGCTGTACCCCAAGAACAACATTCATTCAGAAAAGATTAAGAATTTCTACCGATCTGATCATTTTACTCCTGATGGCGGAAGATAAGCAGTAGGTTACTATTCACTTAATTATTTCTTAATTCATTGACAGAAAGCACTGACTATACTGTTCAATCATTTTCAAAATTAAGAATATGCATACAGTGTAGCCAACCTCTTTCAGCTAAAACTAAGCACAGTGAGAGAGGAGACAGCCCTACTTAGAAAAAAAACATTAAGAATATTCCAGTCAGGTCTTTCATGAACAGACAACATTTGGGTAAATTTAGCTACTGACTTCTGTAATCGAGAAAAAAATATGAATATTTACTGGAATACTAGAAAACTAATTTGACCTTCTAAAAATGAGATTTTAAATGAGAAGCCCATCTCCCATTCAAGGAACATCAAAAGTTGCTTCTTTTGTGTCTTACTAAGTGTTATCTGAAAATCAGTGTAAAACCGACTCATCACTAAATGGCAAATACTCAGAGAGCAACAAGGAAATTAATTTTTAAAATATCCAACTAGCTTGCAAAATTCAGCTTTCATTTATAACTGCAAAACCAGAATATTTAAAAACATTTCAATAACTTACAAAGCATTCTTTTTTTATGTAAAAGAACACAATGGTGTTGAAGTCAGTTTCTGAAAATGTTGGAAGAAGTCATATTATTTAGGAGACAAGAAATACATTTGACAAAAAAACTGCTTCACCCTCTTCTCTTTGTACATTTCCTTCACTGAATCTTCAAATTCACAAATCTGTTTCACATACATTTATCAGATCAAGCATCACATTTTAAAATTCTTCCTAACATTTCTACAGTAATTAATCAACTTTCACTTGGAAGAATTAACTATCATAACAGGCTGGTTGTTTAGATGCTTTATTGATTATGTTGTTCATTTTGTAACAGTCTCAGTTCATCTCCTGATCTTTATCTACTTTGTAACAACTGATCAATAATTTCTGAATCAGAGAAGCCCTGTGTAAAGATCACAGAAAACATCTCAGCTCTACAAACAATGACCATGAGCGGTCTAGGTTAAGGTCAATAGTGAGTCAGGGAAGGGAAGCTCTTATTTCAGCTCTTTGCACAATAAGTACTCTGTAGGTAAACAGGAGCCTTCAGTCTACAACACTAACAGATCTTAACCTTTTCAGGCATACATATTGATGTAATTTCCATATTTAAATCAAAGATATTTCCTATGAATAGCTTTTGCAAAGATGAAGATTTCCTTTGTTTCTTCTGAATCACTAGTATGAAAGTGAAGGCTAAGGTAATAAAATTTCACTCACAGGAAATAAAACAAAGAAACCTCTATTTCATCACCAAGAAAGCAGAGCTCAGAGGTTCCCACAAGCTGTTAACATCAAATTATTCAACCAAATTGAATTTAAAAAATCACTGTAGTCACTAATGACTATGATGTGATTAGCCTTTATGTGAGACATTCTAATGCTGGAAAAAAACAATTTCTACTCACTATGACATGGCTCATAATGTGATGAGCAAAGTATTTGTATGCACCCAGTTTTTCTCTTTTTCCTCATTATTTTCACAAAGCAATCCTCACTCTGGAGCTTCAGTTTGCATCATGTTGTTTATCATTTACAATTTTTCAATGGGGATTAGTGCGATTTATGATACTGTTGATCTGTAATACATAACTGGGCCAGTCCAGGGCCACCGCTTGCTATAGCAGTGGTACAGCCAGGGGAGTGATACAGACCAGGGCAGTGATTCTACTTAGCATTGGTGAGGCTGCAACTTGAATACTGTGTTCAGTTTTGGGACTCTCATTACAAGACAGACATTGAGATCCTGCAGTGTGTCCAGAGAACTGATGGAGAACAAGTGTTATGAAGAGAGGCTGAGGGAACTGGAGTTGTTCAGCCTGTAGAAAAGGAGGATGAGAGGAAACCTTAGCACTATCTACAACTGCCTGAAAGGAGATTGTACAGAGATGGGTGTTGGTCTCTTCTCCCAAGTGAAAGGTGATGGGATGAGAGGAAATGGCCTCACGTTGTGCCAGGGGAAGTTCTAATTGGACATTAGGAAAGGTTTCTTCAACAACAGGTTTATCAGGCACTGAAGCTGCCCAGGGAGGTGGTTGAGTCACCATCCCTGGAGGTGTTTAAAAGACAAGTAGATTAAGTGCTTAGGGAAATGATTTAGTAGTGGACAGGTATGGTTGAACTCTACAATCTCAAAAGATCTTTTCCAACCCAGCAGTTCTACGAGTCTGTGATTCTATAGCGGTGCTGCGAGGGTAGTTACTATTGCAAAAAGCAGCATTTTTTTTTATTTAAGTAAAATTTTGCCTAAGTGTGGTTTTTTGAAAGTTAAAGACAGAACATCCCTCTGATTGCTTGTTTTCTTTCTCTGACAGCATGTTTTTAGTCAGTATTTTTTCAGACACTGTTCATGCTTTGAAGATGATAATATCTTGTGTGAAGCGTGATCCCAGTTGCACAGATCCACCTTCTGTCATCACNCGCCCTGCCGCGGCGTCACTGCCGGAGCGGCCCAAGATGGAGCGCGAGGCCGCGCCGCTGCCACGGCTCAGGCGCGCGCTACCGCGGGGGCCGGAGCCGCGAGACACGGGGCCGCCCAGGCCGCCCCGCGGGGGCAGCGACACGGGCGGTGCGTGGGGACCGGCACCGGGACAGGGACGGGAGTGGGGATAGGGGTAGGGACAGGGACAGGGACGGGATACGGGTGGGATAGGTTGGCATAGGATGGGGACAGGGATGGGGTAGATTGGGCTGGGCTGGGATGGGATTGGGACAAGTTGGGATGGGATCAGACAGGATGCAGTGGGGATCGGGTGGAATGGGATGAGAACGGAATGGGACAGGACATGATGGGATGGGATTANAGGGGTAGGGACAGGGACAGGGACGGGATACGGGTGGGATAGGTTGGCATAGGATGGGGACAGGGATGGGGTAGGTTGGGGTGGGATGGGATTGGGACAAGTTGGGATGGGATCAGACAGGATGCAGTGGGGATCGGGTGGAATGGGATGAGAACGGAATGGGACAGGACATGATGGGATGGGATTAGAATTGGAATGGGATGGGGATGGGACAGGATGTTTCCCAGTCCTGGCAGGAGAGTGTTGGCCTGCAGGGGGGATGCAGCTCGAGCTGCATTTGCCTTCGGGTGTCTGGTGGTTCACAGCGAGTTGGAGGCAGAAAAAGAGATGTGAGTTGTGCAAAAGTCTTGTCTTGCAACCGTGGATTTCATGATTTCATTTCATGATGATGGCTTAATTGCTCCTGAGCCAGGCTGTAGCCTGCTAGGTTCATAAAAATGCTTTGAAAACACCAGGAGATTTTTAATAAACCATGAGGGGTTTAATTTGTTAGGTAACACTTTCATAATTTAGTCAGCTATTCATTTCCTAAAAAGGTGCACAGACACAATATGTGCTGATCGTTATTGCTTTATAGTTTTATAGAATCATAAAATAGTTTGGGCTGGGAGGGGCCTTAAAGATCATTCAGTTCCTAACCCCTGCCATGGGCAGGGACACCTCCCACTAGATCAGGCTGCTCAAGGCCCCATCCAACCTGTCCTTGAACACCTGCAGGGATAGGGCAGCCACAACTGCCTCACTACCCTCATTGTGAAGAGTTTCCTTCTTATGTCTAGTCTAAATCTTTCCCTTTCCAATTTATAGCTATTGTCCCTTGTCCTATCACTACATGCCTTTGCAAGAAGTCCCTCCCCAATTTTCTTGCAGGTACTGAAAGGTCGCTGTAAGGTCTCCTCTGAGCTTGCTTTTCTCTAGGCTGAACAACCTCAACTCTCTCAGCCTGTTTTATGGGGAAAACTCTGGGAAATAAAAGCCCAAAATGTGTCTGAACTCCAGCCAAGCTACTGGCACGCATGGTGATGTCTGTGGAGTAGCCAGGGCTGGAGGCATTTAGGTCACTTTATCATTTAGTGATAAAGTTCAAAGTATGAAACATTCGAGACACCTTTCACACCTTTTTTTTGGCAGTGTTGAATGTGTTAGGTGGTTACTGTTGTGCACAAAAATAAGGTTTCAAGTCTGTTGTCTTGCTTTCTCTAAAATGACATACACTTACGAGAGTAAAGAGAAAAGATATTTTTCTGTGTAATGGTAGTTTTTATTCATTTGCTGAAGGTCAGAGTGTGAATCAAACTGGCTTCTGAAACTACAGTTGAGTACAAGAAAATTATTTATGGGTGAAATTGTTTTGCAAATATTACAGTTAACAGAAAAGGATACAAATAAATCGGTAATTGGCAATGCCAACGTGACTTTTTATATGCCAGATTCATAGAAAAGCTTTAGCAACACAGGATATTTTTAATAAACCGCAAGTGTTTTAATTTGTTAAGTAACACTTTCATAATCTAGTCAGCTGTTAATAAAAAGGTACACAAGCACAGTATATGCTGATCGTTAACTGCTTCACTGTTTTATGAAAGGGTACCTTCCTTTATCTGTTTTATTTCAGGTAATGTGCAGAGCTTTTTTAGAATACTTCCTTTGTAATACAAAGTGTACTATACTGAGTATAATAATCTCCAAAGAGAAATGAATTAAAAGGATAAAGCATCATGTTTTACGTAACTATAATCATACTCCATTTAATGACTGGCTTTACTGCTATAATTATGTTCTTATTTACAGAAGAGTCTGCAGCTGTGGAGAAGAAAAGGACGCCTGTTACCCGACTCAATATTCATTCTGCATTCTGGATTTTGGCGTCGTTTGCTGTGACATACTACTTTGATTTTTTTAAAAATGTGAAAGAAACTTTTCAAGCGGATAGGTAAGGTACTTTTTTTCTTGCAAAGAAAGCTGTGTTTTCATCTTACAGTCATATTCAAGGTCTATGATGGGAATGGAGAGAGTTGTGACTGTTCAGCAAGGAGAAGAGAAGGCTTAGGGAGATCTTACTAATGTCTGTAGACACCTGAAGGGAGGGTGCATTGTGATCAGAGCCATGCTTTTTCAGTGGTGCCCAGTGACAGGACCTAAGGCAGTGAGTGCAAAATGAAACACAGGAGGTTCCCTCTGAACATCGCAAAAATTTTTTTTACTGTGAGGGTGACTGAGCCACTGGCACAGGTTGCTGAGGGAGGTTGTGGAGTCTTCATCCTAGGAGATACTCAAAAGCTGTCTGATGACTCTACTTGAGCAAAGAAAGTGGATCAGATGACCACCTAAGTCATTATTATTAAACTATTTTTTAAGTAAATACAATGCTTGTCATTCTTCTATAATTATTTTTTTCTTTAGGTTTTGCTCAGCCACCTGTGTACATGCAAAATTAGTTCTAATAGCAGGATGTTTTAATACTGTGCCTTCAAGTTTACATTTAAGTACAAGAAGTCACTGCCTGTTTGGCTGAAAGTGGGGTTTGATTTTATTTTAATCAAAAAAAGCTGAAATTAATCTTTAAATGTCAAAATTTCATTTCTCTATAAGTTCTTTAGACTTCTTTGAGTAAAACAATGAAAGTTCAGTGAAGTAATTTATATTAAATAATTTCTATTTCTCTTCTATTTATTTTCTATTAAATTATTTTCTATGGGATTGATGGATGTTAAATATTTTAGATAGCATCATCCCCCATCCTGTATTGAAACTGTGGATTGCCCAGACCCAGGATTTTCACACAGGTCCACTTCTCCAGCTTGTCCAGGCCCCTCTGGACGACATCTCGTCCTTCTGGTGTGGCAACTACACCACTCAGCTTGGTGTCACCTGCAAACTTGCTGAAGGTGCACTCAATGTTGCTATTTATCATTGATGAAGATGATAAACAACACCGGTCCTAGTAAGGACCCGAGGGACACTGCTTGTCATGGATCTCCATCTGGACATCAAGCCAATGACCACTACTCTCTGGATGCAACCGTCCAACCAACTTCTTAACCATCAGACAGTCCATCCATCAAATCCATATCTCTCCAGTCTAGACAGAAGGATATTGTGGGGGACAATACAGAAGTCCAGATAGATTACATCTGTTGGTTTTCCTGTGTCCACTGATATGGTTACCCCATCATATGAAGCCACTAGATTAGTCAGACAGGACTTTTGCCCCTGGTGAAACTGTGCTGGCTGCCACTATTCACCTCCCTGTCCTTCATGTGCTTTAGCAGAGACTCTAGGAGGATCTGTTCCATAATCTTCTCAGGCACAGAGGTGAGGCTGAAAGGTCAAGAGTTCCCAGGCTCCTCTTTTGTACACCTCTTAAAAATGGGGACAGTTTTGCCCTGCTTCTAGTCACCAGGGACTTGCCCTGACTGCCATGACTTTTCAGATATCATGGAGAGTGGCTTGGCAACCTCATTAACCAATTCCCTCAGGACTCTGGGATGCATCTCATCAGGTCCCCTAGACTTATGTTCAGCTTCCTCAGGTGGTTATGAACCTGATCATCCTCTGCAGTGGGAGGGGCTTTACCGCCCTGGTCCCCATCTTGTTGTCCATTGATCCAGGAGGGGATGTGATCAAGGTTTCTGGTAGCCCCATCAGCCCCCTACACGATCCTGTCTTCTTGCCTTGCTTGTTTATGTAGACTATGGCAACTTCTCTTAATGTAGATTTCTTGATGGGTAGTACTGAGGTAACAAAATAGCATGTGGTATTTGTTTTACAATATCAGAGCAAATGTCACCTGAATAGGAAGATCCTTGATTACCTTTTGTAATTTACTATCTTATTACTACAGTAATAAAAATTTACTTTTAAAGTTTTTAATTGCTAAATAAACATTCAGGTAAGTATAAGGTTTACTAAAGTGCATCTTCCTCCCAAGTTGTCTTTCCCATCTTACTCTTGAAGTATGTCCTCAAAGAGGCCCAAAAGTACATTCTCCTAAATAAACATATACCCTGTGTTTTCTGAGTTTGAAATCCTGGATTTCTATGTGGTTTTCTTCAGCTGTTGTAAAGAAAAATCTTTGTGCTTCTCATTGGTTAAATTTGAGAGTTTGTAAACTTGAAACTTTATAAAGCTTTCTGCAGCATTTCCATTACACAAAATTCATTGGTCTAATTTACAACGAGAAGCACAGTTGCAATGGTGACAACTTTATTTCATAACTGACAAAGTGGTTTTGGTTTATTTTTGGTGTGGTAGCAGAACACTGACAAGGTCTGTTGCATTGGATTTTGAAAATATTTGAGGGGAGAAAAGTGACAGTAACGATGCATTACAAAATTAAACTCAATTAGCTATGTATATTAGCTTTAGAAGGACAAAATTGTTTTATAGAAGTAATTTTAGAAAAACAAGACAGGGTCTTTAAGCTGATCTGTAGAATTAACAGCTATTGTCTGTTCTGTTTCTAGACTAGAATGAAAATTACGGCATGAACTGCTGTATGACTGTGCTTAACATGCTTTCTCTCTACAGCTGGTGGTTTGCCTCAGGCAGCTGTTTATTGATTGCATGTTCATCTGTTGCCTTTTACTGCATACTATATCTTGAGTGGTATTGTGGAATTCAGGACTATGATGCACAGTATCCAGCACTGATACCTATCACAGTAGCTACCTTTATTGCAGCAGCAATTTGGTAAGTATGAACACCACGTAGAAACTCCTGCTAAACATGTGTAAGTCTGTTAATAGGCTCATGTTATAGAAAAATACAATTTCTCTAATTCTACCAAGTATATTCATGACAATGCTAGTTCCAGGCAGCATAATTTCTTCCACTTTCAACTGTCAAAATAGTATATTAAGTGTACTTGCAGATGTACCGAGTCTTCTCTGTCTTGGTAATTTGTGGGAATGCTGAAGTCCTTAGCCATTTTAGTCTAAATTGCTAACCTCTGACAACTATTTGTGAGATTCACAAATTAAGACAAAGGTAGCTGATTAAAAATAATACCTGATCAGTTTCTAATACAGAGGTCTTAATTATCAAGCCATCTATAAATAGCAAACATATCCTGGAATCCATGCTTTGAATTATTGTTATATAAACTGTGAGGGTTTATATCTTGTCAGAGAACATACTTTTAGTAAGAACTGCTTTGGTTTTCCCTCTTTCTGTTCAGTTAACTCAAATCTACTTGGCTAGAAGTACAAATTAAGGCTTTTCTCAATTGCCATGTATGGCTGTGGAAAAGTTGAGTAGTTAATTTTCAGGTGCTTCATATACAGAGATTCTGAAAATAAAAGGAATATTTATCCTCCTTCAGACTGAGTGTATTTGCTCAGTGTAAAATTTGCAGCAGCTACTGAAGTTCTAGGATGAGTTGTTAGTAAATAAAAAGTGAACTAAACTACCAATTTAATAAGTAGTTTCTGGGGTCTTTGTGTTTTGTTTTCTCTGAAGTTGTAAAGAGATAAGTATTCTTCCAGGGTGAGTAATTTAGATCTTGTTTTCTCTTGTGCCGTATTTTCTTTGTGTGGCTGATGTTTCCGTAATATGACAATTGAACTTACTGAAAACCTCTTGCTTTTATTCCCAGTTTCAATGTTGCCTTTTGGCCTGTCTGGTCATTCATGACACCTTTGTTGCTCTTCATTCAGTTTATGGGTGTTGTGATGCTTGTGTCACTCCTGGGATAAGTCCTCCAGGTAAATAATTGAATTGTTTAAGCACATGAAGATATTTATCTTGTTGCATGAACTGCTTTGTTAGACATTTAAGTATTTTAAGTCTACGATGTGGGCAAAGGACACATTTTGATCTGTTAGAGCTGATGGCATTAACAAAGTAAACCAACCATTCTGCATTAATTTGTACTTAGAAAGTAAGAAGTACAGTGAATTACAGATATCCTGAATAGCTGACCCTTACTGGTTTTCTACATGTCCAACCAAGTAAATTCTGTTACACAGAATGTATTAATTCTGTATCGGGCCAGATAATTATTTGCCTAATAATTAGGGTCGAATTACTATTTTGTGATGCAGAATCATTAACTGATCAGTATTGAATTAGTACAAGATACAACTTGCACAGTATATGTAACCTTATGGCTCTTTGTTAAAGTTGGATTTGTGTTTTCTTTTTTTTTTTTTCAGCTTATGTGAAGGACCCAAGTATACTGCAAAGTGGATGTCACTTCTGTAACATTCCAGTATTTATTATTTTCCAATACTGCTTGTTTGCTCTAACTGATACCATAATTCTTAGACTACCTGATTAATAAATGATATGGACATAACCTATGACAGGTCAACCAGTAGATGGGAAAAAAGCAACTGATCAGTGACTAATTGAAAGATAGACAAGTTTTACCTCTCTTGGTAACGCAAAACTCTTATATAACTTCAGTTCTTATTCCAGTATTAAGCAGATCAGTTCAACAAGACCAAGTGCGGGGTGCGGGGTCCCCAACACAACAACCCCATGTGATGCTACAGGTTTGGGGAAGAGTGGCAGGAAACCTGCCCAGCAGAAAGGGACCTGATTGTGTTGATTGACAGCCAGCTGAACATGTGCCAGTATTGTGCCTAGGTGGCCAAAAAGGCCAGTGTCATCCTGATAGGTATGAGAAACTGTGTCCAGCAGGAGTAGGGAAGTGATTGTGCCCCTGTACTCACCACTGGTGAGGCTGTACTTCAAATACTGTGTTCAGTTTTGGGCCCCTCATTACAAGAAAGACATTGTGGTGCCGGAGTGTGTCCAGAGAAGAGCAGCAAAGCTCTTTGTGAAAGTTCTGGAGCACAAGTCTTATGAGGAGCAACTGAGAGAACTGGGGCTGTTTAGTCTGGAAGAAAGGAGGCTGAGAAGAGACCTTATCACTCTCTACAGCTACTTGAAAGGAGGTTGTGATGAGATGAATGTCAGTCTCTTTTCCCAAGTAACAAGTAATAGCACGAGAGGAAATGACCTCAAGTTGTACCAGGGGAGGTTTAAACTGGATATTATGAAATATTAGTTCAATGAAGGGGTTGTCGAGCATTGAAACAGGCTGCCCAGGGAAGTGGAGGAGTCCCCTTCTATGGAGATATTTTAAAGGCTTGTAGATGTGGCATTTGGGGACTTGGTTTAGTAGTGGACTTGGCAGTGATAGGTTTACAGTTAGATTCTATGATCTTAAAGATCTTTTCCAACCTAAATGTTTCTGTGATTCTGTGTTAATAAGTCAGTTATATAGACCTAAATCCTATTTCGGGACTCCAGAGGTCACCTAGTCCAACTCCCTCTTCAAAGCAGATTGTTTCGTTTGAAAGTACTCGATTGATAAGTAGGGGGGTTTTTAATACTATCATTGGAATTGACAGGTAAAATATCGTTATATTTAATCTGTGTTTGTATTTGTAATTTTGCTTATAGATAACACTGGAGACATCTCAGATCTATTACATTTCTAATGTTATATTTCCTATGTGATAACACACATTTTGTTACTTAACCTCTTGACTTCATATCTGCTAGTGTTTAAAAAATGATACAGATCGTGGTAAGGGCCTAGAAAGCTGGTTCATGTTTACATCATTGTTAATTAGGCAAGTGCCATCAGTAAAATAAATAGATTCTACTTGTGCTGATGCAGTTTATCCACAGCCAAAGGTGGATGATCAAGCTGTGAATAACCAGCAATATAATGATCAATATTAACACTATATAAGAAATGAAGAGCACAAAGTAAATTTTTGTGATTTATGCACTGTTCTTCAGTATTCAGTTTTTTCTTCTGTATATAATTTTTCATTCTTAGCATTGCCTGTTAGTTAAGTTGCCATTTTTCTTCCTCAGCAATAAGGAGGCTGATACTAACTTAAATGCTACCAGTCATACACAGTTGGAAAACCAACATTTTCTGTCTGTTCAACTTGGCTAAGCTACTTAAGTGTCTGGAAGCCTGAGCACCATCTAGTTGTTAGACCATTTTATTTAGATGTTTGTGTTAAATACTTTCACACTTGCACCTTTTGGAAGACAGGAGAATGTAGACGCTGGGTGTTGAAACTTGGTAAAATTTACTCCTAGTGACTTGCTTAAGTGTGGACTGTTAAAGGAGACTGTTCTTCATTCTGACTTTCAAATTCACACCATTGCTGAATCCAAAATAAGTGAAAACTTTAGTAGTGAGAAATATACATTGTCTTCAGCTGCTACTGTTTCATGCTGTCAGTTTGCAATACAAAGGATCAGTCAAACCAAAATAAAATACATTTAGTGCTACTGTTAAGTAGCTTGTAGAGTGAGTTAACAGCTTGATTTGTTTAAATGTAATATTCAAGTTTTCCAGAACCAATTGTACTTCACATGTTCAAGTTGCTTGTCTTCATCTTTTAACAAATTGTAACATTTTAATGCCTGCATACATAGGTACATTTGAGTAACTTTGTTTATTATGAATTTGAAATACACCGTTGCTCAGGGACAGTAATTATTACTGTGTTTTTTTCTGTCAAACGTATAAATGCTGTAGGTGTTTTAAGTTGCCTTGTACTCTTTAATTAAAGTTATTACTATTTGCTACATTTTTTCAGATTTATTCTTCTGGACATCTTAATAAACTTTGTATAAAAGTGATCATTTATTGTTCAGTGCTCGTTGTTTACTGTCTTAGGGACTGTCAGACCATCTATTTGGCTAGAAAATAGATGTTCATATAGATTTTAAATACTATACTTCACTTGAAGTATGTTTGTCTTTCATGACCTCTCAGGTGGGTTTATTGAAGGTGTAATACTATCCTGTGTGCCTTTGGAGAGCTATTTGCCTTCTGATTGCTCTTGATGCCTTTTTCTGAAAATCGCAGGTACATGTACTCACTGCACACAAGTCCAGCAAAGTAGAAAAGTTACGAGTGTTGAATTAGGATAATTTGGTCTCCTCCTGAAATACTGCACCCCATGGGAGGAAGCCAGACTGGAGCAGTTCATGAAGAACTGCAGCTAGCGGGAAGGACTCATGTTGGACATGTTCATGGTGACTGTCTCCTGTGGGAGAGACCTCACACTGGAGCCGGGGCAGAGTGTGAAGAGTCCTCCCCCTGAGGAGGAGGCAGCAGCAGAGACAATGTGTGGTGAAATGACTGTAAGCCCCCATTCCTCTGTGCTGTGCAGCAGAGAGGAGCTATCGAGAAAATCAGAAACAAAGTTGTGCCCGGGAAGAGGGGACAGGTCATGGGAGGGCGTTTTTTAGATATGGCTTTATTTCTCATTACCCTACTCTGATTTGATGGGTAATAAACTAAACTGATTTCCCCAAGTTGTGTCTATTTTGCCTGTGATGGCAATTGGTGAATGATATTTCCCCGTCCTTATCTTGACCCCTTGTCTTGCTGAGGAAGGGAGTGACATAGTGGCTTTGGTGGGCACCTGGCAACCAGGCAGGTGAGCTAAATCCTGCAGAAGTCTTTGTTACCTTAAGCTCAGTAGTTGCTACTACACTGTAATTGCTAGAATATTGTCTTGTCAGAATGGAACTTACGAAAAGCAAGAGATGATAGAATCATAGAATAACCAGGTTGGAAGAGGCTCACCAGATCATCGAGTCCAACCATTCCCACCAAACACTAAACCACGCCCCTTAGCACCTCGTCCACCCGTGACTTAAACACCTCCAGGGAAGGCGACTGAACTACCTCCCTGGACAGCCTGTTCCTGTGCCCAATGACCCTTTCTGTGAAAACTGTTTTCCTAATGTCAAGCCTAAACCTCCCCTAGCGGAGCTTGAGGCCATTCCCTCTTGTCCTGTCCCCTGTCACTTGGGAGAAGAGACCAGCTCCCTCCTCTCCACAACCTCCCTTCAGGTAGTTGTAGAGAGCAATGAGGTCTCCTCTCAGCCTCCTCTTCTCTAGGCTAAACAACCCCAGCTCTCTC
>WAAB01013945.1:0-26547 GCA_013389865.1 Piaya cayana | reverse complement strand
TTTTTTTTAACAGCAGGCTCCAGACATTTAAATGTGTCAAGAGTTGATGATAAATTGACGTAATCTGTAATAATGGCATACTAAGAAGAGTAAGTACCTTTAGAATTCAAAAGGGATTCTGATCTTACTAGTTCTTAAGCATCCCTGCCTGATTTCAGCCTTTGGATATTTGTGAAGCTAGAAGATGGTTGCCAACTCAACAATTCTATTAAAATGACAAATTAGNAGCAGGCTCCAGACATTTAAATGTGTCAAGAGTTGATGATAAATTGACGTAATCTGTAATAATGGCATACTAAGAAGAGTAAGTACCTTTAGAATTCAAAAGGGATTCTGATCTTACTAGTTCTTAAGCATCCCTGCCTGATTTCAGCCTTTGGATATTTGTGAAGCTAGAAGATGGTTGCCAACTCAACAATTCTATTAAAATGACAAATTAGTTTCCTTGGAGAAAAAGAAGTACTTAAAACCCATTTGTTTTTATCTTCCCTCCTTCAGATCCGATGAAGACAATGCAGACGACAGGAGTTCCAGGGTGACCAGACTTTGCACTTACTTTCAGCAGAAATACAAGCATCTCTGCCGCCTGGAGCAGGCAGAATCTCATCAGAAGAAATGCCAGCAAACACTCCGGAAAGCCTTGCTGCAGGCGGCCAGCAGAGAGCCGGAGCGTGCTGGGCAACTGATACAAGAACTCTGAAGAGCTACGTCTGCTCATACCAGGTTAGATCTTGCTGTGTGACGGCAGTAACCCAGGGCCTGCACAGGGTGGAGATGGGCAGGGCATCTAGCAGCTGAAATGCTGAACTCTGAAGCTGGTAGGCATGCACAATGCAGACAGACCATGACAGACTAATGCCTATCAGTGGACTAAAATAAACACATCATATAGCGTATTCCATGAAAAAAGACATTCTCCAGCTTTGTGTTTTAAAATGTAGATTGATTGTTCAGCGGTATCTGGGGCCAGTTTCTTAAATGTCACTAAAAAATGTAGTGACCTGCTGAAATTAATTCTTATTAATCTATATATTTTAAGTGCATTTGAATATGTGATACTTTATTAATTCTAGTTCTTTAGAAAGTTTGCATCTGGTCTGCAGTTCACTGAGTCAATGTAGCTTTCATTTTTCAGACAGCTTTTCTTGAAAAGTCTGTGGGCTAGATATGGACAGGGAGATCACTCACTGATTTCCATCACTGGCAGAGCAGGTTCAGCTTGGAGAAAAATTAATTTAATTTATTATCAATCAAATCAAAGTAGGGTAATGATAAATAAACCCAAGTCTTAAAACACCTTTCAGCCACCCTTCCTTTCCTAGGCTCAACTTCATTCCTGAATTCTCTACCTCTTCCCCCACAGTGGTGCAGGGGAATAGGAAATGGGGATTATGGTCAATTCATCACATGTTGTCTGTGCCACTCCTTTCTCCTCAAGGGCAGGACTCCTTATGCTGTTCCCCTGCTCCAGAATGGGTCCCCGCACTAGAGACAGTCTAACACTAACTTCTCCAACCGGAGTCCTTCTTGTGGGCTGCAGTTCCTCAGGAATTGCTCCTGTATGGGTCCCTTCCATGTGGTGCAGTCATTCAGGAACAGACTGCTCCAACCTTGCCCTCCACATGGTCACAAAGAGCGCCAGCAAGCCCACACCAGTCTGGGCTCCTCTCTCTGTGGGTCTGCAGGTCCCCACTGTTCTTATCTGGAGCCCTTTGAGCCCTATGTTGGGTGCTGAGAAGGACCGTCATGATTTAACCTCAACCAGCAATTAAACCCTACACAGCCGCTTGCTGTCTCCCCCTCAGTGTGTAGGGGAGAGAATCAGAAAAGTCGGAAAACTTGTGAATTGAGTCAAAGAGAGTTTAATAGGTAAAGCAAAAGCTGCGCACAGAAGCAAAGCAAAACAAGGAAATCAGTCACTAGTTCCCATTGGCAGGCAGGTGTTCAGTCATGTCCAGGAAACCAGGGCTCCATCGTGCATTACCGTTACTCGGAAGACAAAATGCCATCATTCTGAATGTGCTCCTCTTCCAGCTTTATGTGCTGAGCACAGTGCCATATAATGTGGAATATCTGTTTGCTCAGTTGCGATCAACTGCACTGGCTGTGTCCCCTCCCAGCTTCTTGTGCACCCTTAGCTACTCTGGTGGTGTGAGGAGCAGAAAAGGCCTTGCTTCTGTGGAAACGCTGCTCAGCAATAAGGAAAACATCCCTGTGTTATCCCTGTGTTTCCAGCACAAATGTGAAACAGCCTCATACCAGCTACTACGAAGAAAATTAACTCTGTCCTAGCCAAAACCAGCACAACAACAAAATAACTTCTAACAACTATGAAGGGGCTAATTCTTTTTAGATAATATCAAATTCCCTCCAGTTCTTGCCTTACTGTGAGTTGGTTGATTTATGTTTGTGCAGAAATGCAGTAAGTCTGAACTGCGGCGTTATGTCTGGGGTCTCAGCAGCATCCTTTTGCTGTTGTAGTTTGGCTTTATACGATGCATCACTGAGAGGGGAAGGGGTTCTACCATGAGAAGCAGGCTGGAGCAAGGTACTGAGTATATTCTGGTTAGGGAGTACCTTTGTTCTTGGGCAGTGGGCTGTGGTTTATGACATTTGGAGGGTTTCCTGTTGGGGAGGTAGAGCAAAGCTGAGGAGCTGCTCAGAAGTGTGTATTATAGGTACATTACTTGCTTACAAGGTCACATGGATGTCTCCAGATTTAAATCTTGCAGAAATGTCAAGCTATTGCTGGTTTTTTTTCCCCATTATTTTTGCTTTTTATTGCACAAAAGACATTAAGTTGTTTGGGGTAGACTGACAGGTATGCCTGCCACCACTGCTCTGGTTAATTTAAGTAACCACAGAGTCTTTTTCAGTTATAAAATTTTTCACAGGAGTAGTATTACTAACTAGAACTTTGCTCAGTCGAAGTGCAGTCGATGACAGAAATGGCTGAAGGAGAACAGTCAGGCTACAGAAAGCTTTCTGTCAACCTAGAAAACAGCGTGTACAGAGGTGAAATTCAGCCCTGGAAGCACCAGCTTTATCTACATGAAGGTGACAAATGCCTTGAGAGCAGGCCGGCACCAAGCGAGCTGTGTTATGCTTGCAATACTCATCCACACTGCTGACTGGTTGCCTGCTTGCAGCTCAGGCTCAAAGCATTGAGGCTGTGCTGAGGAAGCGCTCAGCTCTGGGCACCTGCTGGTGGATTGGGCTGTAGCACGTTGATGAAGGAGAGCTTTTACCCATGTGGAGCACGCTCAGGCTCTGTCCTCTAGAGCTCAGTATAAGTTTGTCTGAGCACGTGCTTGCATGTTAGCTCTGGGGACGCTCGGCATGTTTTGATTTATGAACAGACTTGGAAGTGCACTTGACTGCCTGTCCAGGCATACCAAATACATTGTATTCTAAAGACCAACCTCATTCTAAGGGTCACCTGTGTTGACACTCACCTACCTGTCCTTGGGTCTATTGCAGGGTGTCATAATATTTATTACATGGTAGTAGCACACAGCACCTCTCATTACAAATAAGGCCCTGTGAAATAAACAATAATCCTTTTACTGCAGTCACACCTTCACCTGTCATTGACATCTATTCTGTATCCCTGTGTAGAGCGTGGTAGTAGTGTGCACCCATCTGGATCATGACACACACATGTGTTATAATTTTTCATCCTACTGTTCCACATTCAGTACAAAACTTGTGCTAAGTAATCACCTGAGACTGGCGTTTTGTCTAATTTCTTATGTTGTTGGGGGTCTTTTTCAGCACAAGCCAAACGAGGCAGAGAGATGCAGAACCAACAACCTGTAGTGGGACTTCAAAGGGAGAACAGTGCACTAACAAGGCCCTTCCGTTCACCAGGCATTGTTTTCAGCGTATCCTCTTAATTCTGCGTGGGAGTCGTATTCATGCATGGAAGCTGTTCTGTTTAAGGGTCTAGGTTTTTGCATTGACAAGTACGTTTTCACAAGGAAATACCTATTTGTTAGCATACTGTCAACTACTTTCCTTTCAATTTGTCTGTGTGATTTGGGTCTGTAGACAGTGAAGATGAGTAGTTTGCCACTGGTGGCTATCGCAGTCATGTCATTTTACTTTGTAAGCTGTGTTTAGCAGGTGCAGGAAGCCTTTACAAAAATGATTATCATTCATGGGTGACTTGGTGCAAACCATGTACTTTCAGCCTCATGGCTTTCCTACAGTTCTTGGTAGGTAATAGGCTAACTTTCTGTGAAGAGTTTATGGGAACAAGTTTTTGCACATAGCATAAGTAGATGGCTTACACTGACTTAAACAGTGGAAATTTGATACTTTGCATTGTTCAAAGAAGCAGAATAGGAGGACTCACAGATCCACATTCTGGATAAAGAAGAGTTCCCAGTGTTGGGAATTTCAAGCTAAGTCTGAAAAGAATGTTATAGTCAGTGCATGAAGGTTGTAGAAACTAGGGACTTAATAAGATATGAGATTTGATTCTGAGGATGATAAACAGACCGACCCCTAACCTGGGATATGTAAGAATTCTGCAGACTGTCTTTTTTATTTTTAGCTGAAGAGTTGTTGGTGCTTTGTTGGAGCGACTACTTTTGGTTGAGCTTTTGGTTTTAAGTGGCTAGAGCTTGTCTGTTCCACTTGCTATCAAAATGCAGCACCAGTCTTTTTTGGTTTGCACACACCTTGTTTTTCCTGGCTGATATTTACAGGCCCCTTAAAAGTAGTGTGCAGAGCAGTTCAAAACCTCTCTATGAGAGAACACCATGGTGTGCAGCTATGTTAGGGATTTGCCTCATGATTCTGATTTTTTTTTTTTTTTAAATATAGGTGGTCTTGCTTGTTGGTGTGCCTAGAGCAGGGAAATAAGACAACTGGTTTTGCATTTGTGCCCTTTTTTCCTGTCTGCACTTTCTTCTCAGTGGAAACAGTCTCTCCTAAAGTGTTGCAGGCTCTTGGTTGTCACCCATCTGTCCAAGTCTGCCATCTGGACTGTTCTGCAGCTTTTCCATTTTCTTTGTCCTTTCTTTTGTGCTGTAATATTTTCTGAATATACATAGTGATGTTGGGGTCTGAGAACTGTTTAAGATATAAGGAGTGTTCCTAATGTTGTTTGAAAAAATCACAGTGAAATATCTGTTTGATTTCCTCTAAGTCTGGAAGCATTTTCACTCCTGCAGGGGATTTTTCTGAAGGAAATCTCAGCAAGCTTTGTTTGGATTTACTTGACCTTTCTGTCTGATTTCACATCTTTTTTTCAGAGGAGCAGGAAGGATCTTGAAACTTCTTTGTCTGTACTCTAAAGATAAATGCCAAGAATGTACCTTAAAAGATCGAATTAAGAAATACTCTTTCTTTAATGTTTTGGTATGGATTGTCATTAGTCTGTAAGGAAATAGTCCTGTTGACTACACTGTTCCAACTGCTACTATTGATCTATTGATTAAGACTCCAGGAAAAGGCTTCTTTTTGCTAAGAACTCATTAGTGAAATGGCTGCTCCCATAAAACTATCTCAATATATAATAAAATCATTAGAGATTCTGCATGAATGCAGTTTTCCACTTTAAAAGTTGGGTTTGAGCTTTACCTAGCTTTGAACTTGAATAACAAAGTTAAGGTACTCATTAAAAATAGCATCTGTGGACAGATAAAGTTGAAGGCTCTGATCTTCATCAGACTGATAAATCAAAGGGCGTTGCTTCACCATTGCCTGGTGTTATTCCTGATACAGAAATGCACAGATATCTTATTGAACCGTTCTCAGCAGCTCTTCTCAAGTTGCACAGCCAAGTTTGCAGATGGTCAACAGTGCTCTGTGCCAGTTTTTGACATTACACATCAGACACCTCTGTGTGAAGAACATGCCAAAAAAATGGTGAGTACAAAGCCAAAACTATAATTATTTATATACTGGGATGATCAGGTGTTTTAACCCATCTTTCTATGAACTCTTACTTCATAACTAGCAAGTTTACAAACTTAAGAGCTTGTTCCATTTTATTTTTCTGAAGAGGGTAAAACTTGCCAAACATTTCCAATTAGCATAAAGTATGTTGTGAAAATCTTTTACATACTTTTGATGATGTAATAAATGTATATGTGAGAACTTCATTCACTGGAAGAAATTTGATTCTTCTCTTGAACCAGGAAACTGAAATCGTTGTGAGAGATCCTGTGGTCATTTTATTTTATCCTGCTCCTTGCATCTGAATATAGTATGAATGGTGTAAGAACACTGCACCTCAAACAGTCATGGGGCCCAAAATACTTTATAGAGGGAGACAGCTGGGAGTGTATGAATAATGGTTTTGCTACTTTATTATAGCTATTGGTGACTATTAGAATCTTTAACCTCATTCAGGGATTGGTGTATCTCAGAGGAAAAGCAGTGGGTTACTGCAAGTTTGGAGAATGCAGAAATTATGATTATAACATCTGCTCTCTTTTTTGCCTCACATCTTCCAGAACAAAACTTTCAGGATAATTCACAAGCCCACTTCAGTCTTGCCCCTCCTTCATGGCATTAGGTGTAAAACTGTGGGTTTTTTCTTTTGTGGTTGAGTTATTGTCAGTTACAGTTTTTGTCCAGCCTCTCCAATACATGCCAGTTATGTAGTTTTCTGAATTAATATGTGGTGATTTGCACTATACAGATTTGTATTGGATTTTCTCCCTCTCCTAGGCAATCTTTGGTGTGAATCTCAAGATTTACTTCTATAACATATACTACCTCTGCCATTTTCAGTATGATGGCAGCTGAAAACTGATGATAGTTTGATTTATTTTTCAATTGGTCAATGATTGCTTTTCAAAAGCAATGAGGCCTTAGTCGTTTAACCAAATGCTTACCCTATGCTTACATTATTAATCACATTTCCACAGATCTGTCCTTCCATAATGGCAGTGGACACTTGAGGGTGCTGGCTTTAACTGCTGCACGCTAACCCCATTATTGCCACCTCGTGATGGCATCTGTCTTTAGTGCTTATAGGAATACTGACAAAGGTTACAGTTTTGCACTGATTTAGTTAGGGTTTGCTGTGATGATTTTCAAAGTGACGTTGTGTGATCTCCTACTTAGCATATCTCACAATTTGGTATATGTGATTTTTGCCATTTGAATCAGTGAAGAGGGAAACAGCTTAATTTTTGTAACCTTACCCGGGTGTAAATTAGCAGTCTTTCCTGTCTTTTGTTACATGTGAATGGCTGGAATGTCCAGGAGGAAAAAGCAAGGAAAGTAATACTTGTTCTTAATTTGCTTTCACTGCTATTGTTTTATTCCCAAAGGACAATTTCTTGAGAGGGGACAGTTCCCGTAAAGTTCAGCACCAGCAGCAGCGGAAACCCAGGAAAAAAACGAAGCCACCTGCACTTACCAAAAAACATAAGAAGAAGAGAAGGCGAGGCCCACGCCGGCCCCAGAAACCCATTCCTCCTGCAGTGCCCCAAGGGAACCTCACCATGCCTGCCAGTGTCTCACTGCCAGTAGAGATCCCCCACATACGGTCAGTGGTAGCCCTGCCCAGGTCTGCCTGCTGCTGGTTTGAATGTTGTCAATGAGCAGTGTAGAAACATGTGATGCTGCTGTACTGATCGGCATCTGGAGCAGGGCTAGAAATTCCATCGAATATACCTTAGTGTGGGTTATTTTAGATTTCAGTAGTTACTGAGTTTGATGGGTAAAATGTCTTGCTCCTGATGCCCTATCAGACATATTTAATCAATAGGCTAAGTGTAAGCTTCCTAAAGACACTTTCTAAAATCATGTTTTTCCTAGATGATGGGGGGAAAAAAGGTTGTGGGGAAACATCTGTTATAGATGAATATGCATTCAAAGTTATTATTTGAAGGAATCAACATTGAATGCCCAAGACTAACAGTACTTTCTGTCCAGGAGCCCCTCAACGCCAGAGCTGAGTGCTGATGAGCTGCCTGATGATATCGCCAATGAAATCACAGACATTCCACATGATTTGGAATTGAATCAGGAGGACTTTGCAGATGTCCTGCCACGGCTGCCTGATGACTTGCAAGATTTTGATTTCTTTGAAGGTACCATTTTTATTTTATTTTTATGCTAATGTGAACACAGTCAGTGAACTGAAGAAGAAAGTGTTTCTACAATGCATTGTGAGGAGTTGCTTGCTTTTCTGCAGAGGTAATAACTTTAGCTGAGAGAGTGTGTGTTTGCTCTATTGTTTGTTTATGAGCTCTGAAGTAAAGTAGGCTTTAAGAAGACTTGTGTGTGTAGTTCTCTGCTTGCTCTTA
Organism: Piaya cayana; assembly: GCA_013389865.1. Taxonomy (NCBI): domain Eukaryota; kingdom Metazoa; phylum Chordata; class Aves; order Cuculiformes; family Coccyzidae; genus Piaya; species Piaya cayana. The sequence continues at coordinate 18,274 of WAAB01013945.1, read as the reverse complement.
AAATTACTGCTCTGGTTTAGTATTTTAATAATTAATTTTGGTTTTTACTGCCTGTCAGTGTTGCACTTTAATCAGGAATAGTCTCAGTAATGGCATCTTTCTACCATTGAGTGGGGCTGGAGTCACTGTCAATGTTGGCCTTTGATAAGAGAAGAAGAGAGTGAGAATAAAATCTTTACATACATTTTTTTAAAAATAGCTTTTGATCAGAACTGTGCCTGAATTCCTGGATTCTAAAGCTCATTACCTATCACAGATAGCAAAGAAATTAGAAGAACCCAGAGTTGCAGTATGTGATTTCTTTGGTCATTTTCTGATATGGTGTGACATCAGACTATGTTTGAGTTGAAATGAACCTAAATTATACTGTGTGAACTTTAGGCGCAGGCTGTAATATGGTAAGTAGAAGGGAGTTTGTGGACCATTTGTGTTACTGCACCATTGAAGAAAGTCTTATTTAAACCTCATTAGTTTCAGTCTAATGAGTTTTGGAGGCATCTTATACTGTATTATGTCAAAGAGGAGGGTGGAGAGAGGGAATTCCATTGAAGAGGAAGGAGTAATTTCTCAGTTTTCTTTCCTTGCTTACCTATTGAACACTGGTGAAGGAAATTTTCAGTGTACTGCAAGCCATTCTTGAATGTTGTCATACACTGCAGCTCTGTATTGAACTGTCTGTACATCCGTGTCCTTAGAGAGCCAGTGCCAGGCTTATCTGCGAGGAGTGCACTAAGTTCTGTTTTTCCTGTTTCTGCAGGTAAAAACGGAGATCTGCTTCCGACTACAGAAGAGGCTGAAGAACTGGAACGAGCCCTACAGGCTGTAACTTCTCTTGAGTGCCTGAGTACCATTGGAGTACTAACACAGACAGATGGTGTGCCAGTTCAGGAGCTGTCGGATAGAGGGCTGGGGGTGTTCTCTACAGGTGCTGGAGCTCCAGGAATGCAGTCCTTGAGTCGAGAGGTTAACACGGATCTGGGGGAGCTGTTGAATGGGCGTATAGTACATGATAATTTCTCCGGTCTGGAGCTGGATGAGAACTTGCTCCGTTCTGCTACCTTATCCAACCCACCTACGCCCCTGGCAGGGCAGATCCAGGGGCAGTTCTCAGCCCCAGCCAACGTTGGCCTTACTTCTGCCACTCTGATAAGCCAGAGTGGCCTTGGGGAGAGAGCCTTCCCAGGACAGTTTCATGGACTTCATGATGGCAGCCATGCCTCCCAGAGGCCCCACCCTGCCCAGCTGCTGAGCAAGGCAGATGACCTGATCACCTCACGACAGCAATACAGCAGTGACCATTCACACTCCTCACCCCATGGAAGCCATTATGATAGTGAGCATGTGCCGTCTCCCTACAGTGACCATATCACATCCCCTCACACCACATCCTTTTCTGGTGATAACTTGGCAGCTACCTTCTCAGCAGAGATGCCCATGATGGCACAGCACTTGCTCCCAACTCAGCTGGATGTGCCACTTAGCGGGGTGGTCAACCCCAGAACTCACTGGGGAAATCTTCCTGTCAATCTTGGGGACCCCTCTCCGTTTAGCAACCTTCTTGGTGCAGATGGACACCTCCTGTCCACCTCCCTTTCCACACCACCTACCACCTCGCACTCAGAGACCACACAGCCTGCCTTCGCCACTGTGACCCCCAACAGCTCCAGTGTGCTTCCGGGGTTGCCGCAGACCAGTTTTAGTGGCATGGGTCCTGCCTCCGCTGAACTCATGGCCTCCACCTCCCCTAAACAGCAGCTCCCTCAGTTCAGTGCAGCCTTTGGGCACCAGCTGAGCTCCCACAGTGGCATCCCCAAGGACCTGCAGCCCAGCCACAGTTCCATAGCTCCTCCCACGGGCTTTGCAGTGACTGGTGCCACCACTACCAGTACCAATAACGCATCTGCACCCTTCACCACCTCTAGCTGAGCTTGTCTGCCTGGCTCTGCAGGTAGATGGGGGGGACCTGTGTTTTGTATCTTTCCTTTTCCCCTTTTTTATTTTTTTCTGTCCTCCCTTCCCTTTTTTAAAGAGGGGGTCGAGAAGGAAACCCCTGCTTCAGTACTGACCAGGGTTAGCCCTCTGTGAACCTTGCTGTAGCGTTCACATGTGCTTGTTACGCACTGGTGCTCATTTATTGCAGGCAGGTTCACTGTTCCCCAGTAATTCCTTAAGGATACAGCACAGTTACTGGATTTAATTGATCTTGGCAGTAAGACCTAGAAATGGGAAGATACCTCAGATTACTGATGCACGTTACTGTTTCCTAGGGTTTGGATCAGTGCTTGCCATCCCATTAGCATCTGGTAAAAGTTTTCCAGTGGGCAAAAGTCTCTTGATTTTTTTTTTAATTTACTTTTTTTCCCCAAAGGTAGCATCTGACATGGAAAAATTGGCTGCACACATTGATTTGAGAGTGGTGCACCAAATTCCTAAAATAAGATCTTGGTTCAAGGATGAGTTTGGCAGTTTCTTAAAATAGTGTCTTGACCTCTGTGTGCATGTGTGGTTGAAGCATATTGAGCAGCAGTTCCTTTTCCTCTTTTGATGAAGATGTGGGATTTGTCCCCTTGCAAGACTGGTCACTGGTCTTACTGCATTCTGATTTTTTATATTATTTTGATGATTTTTAGTTCATTGGGCAGTAAGGGAATCAGTTGACTGGTTGCCCAGAAATCTAAAAGCTGATACGAAGTTAGTCCAGGGAAAAAAAAAGAAAGAAAAACGGAGGGTCTGAAATAGATCATGGATTAGTGAAGATTCCTTTGCAAAAATTCCCTCCCTTGCTGAATCACTGTGGCCTTGTAGCATTGATGATTTGCCTTTTTAAGTGTGGCTTTGTCCGGAACTCCTTGCCTGACTGGCTGACAGGTATTTCCCAGCTGAAACTGGAAGAATTCAGTTGGTCTTCTGCCCATCCACACAAGTCTAGGTCAGACCCTTTGGTAAGTTTCAGATGGATAAATTTCTCAAATTATGTCCAGCTTCTGAGAATTTCTTGGGTGGTTTTTGCCACCCTGAGAGCCATAAGGTTGTTTTGATACTTGTAGGGTTTGATGCTCTGTATGGGAAGCTGAATGTATGTAAGGAACTAGCAGGTACTTATCAGCAGTCATGGCCAACCAAAAGAGAAATCACTAAAGCAAAATAGATAGAATTCCTTCTTTCGGCAGGGCAATTTTATTGCCCATCAGCTTAAAATAGTATTCAGACTCTTTGGTAGTGATTTCACTTCTTAAAGAAAGGAGTCTGATAGCTTTTAGATTATAAATTTTTTTTAGAATTTTAGGATTTTAATCCAAGAAAGAACAGCAGCAGGAATTGTGAGGTGTTTACTTCCATCTCTTTATCAGGAAGGGAAAAAAGGAATTTGCTTGTGACTTTATAGGGCTCAAACTTGCTACTGTACTCTGACTGTAAAAGTAGCTCTTACTTAATAAACACATCTACTCTTCTTGGTTTGTTTCTGAGACACAGGTGAGAGAAAATCCCACATTTCAGTCTCTTACTGCAGAAAAGAGATTTCATTCTACTTTGCAGTCCTATCTGCATGTATTCTTGTCTAATTCAGGAAATGAAGAGATACCAGGCACGTGTGATAGGGAGGCCTAATAAATTGTTTGAGCAAGGGATCATTGAACAAAGTTTAGTTGCTACAGAAATTTTGCTAGCAGTCAGGTCCACACCAAAATCTCTGACCCAAACCTCTACTTCCATCTTGCTAAGGAACAGATAAATGGGGTAGGTCTTGTATCTTCTTACTATCGTAGCAATCATACTATCCCTCTTTTCTTGTAAGATTTGTCCTTAAATATAAAGGAGTATGGATTATGCATAAGTTCTTTTCTGAAATTACAAGTACATGTGGGTGGAGGAAGCAAAAATTTTCACGTGTCTGTTGTTATGAAGTCCTTATTTCATACTTGGTAAAATAGATCTTAATAATATAAGCAGAATATTTTTTAAGTGGTGATTTAAATATGTTTGTAACATTTAAATGTTTTAAAATCATGTAAAAAGTTGAATTGAAGCCTATGAAATCCTGCTTGTGATTGTCCTGCTGATTGAGGAATGCCCAGTGGTATTGTCAAATGAGGCAAATCTGACAATGCATTTATTTATTTTTGTATTATGTTCCCCATACTTTCTTGAGGAGACAACTGTTTGCTTTGCAGATNAGGGGGTCGAGAAGGAAACCCCTGCTTCAGTACTGACCAGGGTTAGCCCTCTGTGAACCTTGCTGTAGCGTTCACATGTGCTTGTTACGCACTGGTGCTCATTTATTGCAGGCAGGTTCACTGTTCCCCAGTAATTCCTTAAGGATACAGCACAGTTACTGGATTTAATTGATCTTGGCAGTAAGACCTAGAAATGGGAAGATACCTCAGATTACTGATGCACGTTACTGTTTCCTAGGGTTTGGATCAGTGCTTGCCATCCCATTAGCATCTGGTAAAAGTTTTCCAGTGGGCAAAAGTCTCTTGATTTTTTTTTTAATTTACTTTTTTTCCCCAAAGGTAGCATCTGACATGGAAAAATTGGCTGCACACATTGATTTGAGAGTGGTGCACCAAATTCCTAAAATAAGATCTTGGTTCAAGGATGAGTTTGGCAGTTTCTTAAAATAGTGTCTTGACCTCTGTGTGCATGTGTGGTTGAAGCATATTGAGCAGCAGTTCCTTTTCCTCTTTTGATGAAGATGTGGGATTTGTCCCCTTGCAAGACTGGTCACTGGTCTTACTGCATTCTGATTTTTTATATTATTTTGATGATTTTTAGTTCATTGGGCAGTAAGGGAATCAGTTGACTGGTTGCCCAGAAATCTAAAAGCTGATACGAAGTTAGTCCAGGGAAAAAAAAAGAAAGAAAAACGGAGGGTCTGAAATAGATCATGGATTAGTGAAGATTCCTTTGCAAAAATTCCCTCCCTTGCTGAATCACTGTGGCCTTGTAGCATTGATGATTTGCCTTTTTAAGTGTGGCTTTGTCCGGAACTCCTTGCCTGACTGGCTGACAGGTATTTCCCAGCTGAAACTGGAAGAATTCAGTTGGTCTTCTGCCCATCCACACAAGTCTAGGTCAGACCCTTTGGTAAGTTTCAGATGGATAAATTTCTCAAATTATGTCCAGCTTCTGAGAATTTCTTGGGTGGTTTTTGCCACCCTGAGAGCCATAAGGTTGTTTTGATACTTGTAGGGTTTGATGCTCTGTATGGGAAGCTGAATGTATGTAAGGAACTAGCAGGTACTTATCAGCAGTCATGGCCAACCAAAAGAGAAATCACTAAAGCAAAATAGATAGAATTCCTTCTTTCGGCAGGGCAATTTTATTGCCCATCAGCTTAAAATAGTATTCAGACTCTTTGGTAGTGATTTCACTTCTTAAAGAAAGGAGTCTGATAGCTTTTAGATTATAAATTTTTTTTAGAATTTTAGGATTTTAATCCAAGAAAGAACAGCAGCAGGAATTGTGAGGTGTTTACTTCCATCTCTTTATCAGGAAGGGAAAAAAGGAATTTGCTTGTGACTTTATAGGGCTCAAACTTGCTACTGTACTCTGACTGTAAAAGTAGCTCTTACTTAATAAACACATCTACTCTTCTTGGTTTGTTTCTGAGACACAGGTGAGAGAAAATCCCACATTTCAGTCTCTTACTGCAGAAAAGAGATTTCATTCTACTTTGCAGTCCTATCTGCATGTATTCTTGTCTAATTCAGGAAATGAAGAGATACCAGGCACGTGTGATAGGGAGGCCTAATAAATTGTTTGAGCAAGGGATCATTGAACAAAGTTTAGTTGCTACAGAAATTTTGCTAGCAGTCAGGTCCACACCAAAATCTCTGACCCAAACCTCTACTTCCATCTTGCTAAGGAACAGATAAATGGGGTAGGTCTTGTATCTTCTTACTATCGTAGCAATCATACTATCCCTCTTTTCTTGTAAGATTTGTCCTTAAATATAAAGGAGTATGGATTATGCATAAGTTCTTTTCTGAAATTACAAGTACATGTGGGTGGAGGAAGCAAAAATTTTCACGTGTCTGTTGTTATGAAGTCCTTATTTCATACTTGGTAAAATAGATCTTAATAATATAAGCAGAATATTTTTTAAGTGGTGATTTAAATATGTTTGTAACATTTAAATGTTTTAAAATCATGTAAAAAGTTGAATTGAAGCCTATGAAATCCTGCTTGTGATTGTCCTGCTGATTGAGGAATGCCCAGTGGTATTGTCAAATGAGGCAAATCTGACAATGCATTTATTTATTTTTGTATTATGTTCCCCATACTTTCTTGAGGAGACAACTGTTTGCTTTGCAGATTATTTTTGTTGTATCTATAAACCTTCTTCAGTGTGTTTGGATGACTGGTTGAAGAAGAGTGGAGAACTAGTGTACCAAATGGTTAATTCTTTAATCTGCTTGTGTATTCATGTCATTTTAGAGGATGTTAATTTCTGTAGATTGGTTTCAGGACTTTGGTCTTGAGGTCATTCCTATGCCCATCAAACTCTTAACAAAACTCCAGCTAGTGCAGAGTATATTTGCTCCATATCACATTTCTCTTAACAAATGCTGGGGGGAAGAGTAGATGAGAGCCAAGTTCTGCTTGCTCACATTGGTGTAAGTAACAGAGGAGATCTTTGGTCTGAGGTCAGTGTGAGTGTATACTGGTCTAACTTAGAAGAGAACCCAGCTCCTAGTTTGAACATTGATTTAGACAGGGAATTTCAAAAGCTGTCAGGCTATGCAGGTCCATAATTCGCATTTAAAATCCATGACCTTTATGTACCTGCACTCTTTAAGGCAGCCTAGGCTATTAACTCTCTTCCTCCAGTTAGACTTCAATTTTTGCATATCCCTTGATGACTCCTTCCGGAAAAATGACTACATTACATCTTTCAATTAGCAAACTAAGTTTGCAGTAAAGCTGCACTTTTAAAAATAAACTTCAGTTTCTACACTTTTGAAATAGGAATCCCTTTTTCCTGTCTGACAGAGTTCTGAAATGGGCCACCACTCTTGCCTTTTCCTGGTTCACCTCCTGTTTTTTCACTTCTGCTGGTTTCATGGTTACAACCCACCAAGCAGTTACGGGTCTTGATCTTAGTTTTACAAGGTGGATCGTCCCAGGTGGGCTTCTACACCTGCACAACCTGTTGACTTCCATGAATCTGTGTCTTAATGTTGGATTTGAGAGATCCAATCTAAGAGGTATGTGCAGCCAGAGATTTTTCACACCTCTTCCTCTGGGAAATACTGCAGGTCTGGTTAAGGTAGCCCTTGAGGCTGTTATTTTTGTGGTTCCTAAGTAGAATCCATGGCCCCGCAAAGGTTTTTCAGTATCATCTCCTTGTATAGCAATTAGCACTCTAATCACCCTTTCACCAAAGAGCAAGTGTAGCAATTTGAGTCCATTGATTTCAGGTGGTCGATGCCTGTTGTGCCCTTTCTGTGTTAGCAAATGGAATAAAGCTAGTTTAACCTAAAAGTTAATTTCTTTACATAAGAGTTGAATTTTAAAGAATTGAAAAAAAATTAGGCTTAGAATAAAATACCAGTAACATCACTTTTTAGAATAATGGCACCTAAATTAGTCTTTGTACAAAAGTACTTAACACAAGATAAACTTTGACAGTGTACAGAGGCTCATTAGGAACAGCCTTATGGTGGCCTGGTGTGTGAGACACTGTAAAACATACTTTTACGTTTCCTTTGACTTAGGAAGGATTTATGCCAATTTTGAGGGGAGCCATGTGCACTTAAGTACCTCAAAGTTGATTTGTTCTTTAGCCTCATTGTTTCTGTCATGCAAGAAATCCATCATTTTGTTTCTTTCTGCCTACCAGTTCCTCCAGATTATTGCTTATTTCTTTTCTTGTTAGTAGCATGCTTCTCTCTGTGGTTGGGCATAAAGGCTTTAAATCAACTATATTGAGAGGTAGCACAGCTGCAGGTCAACCTCAGGCACTGCAGAGAAGACAGCAGCAGCAAGATTTTCACTTCATTCAGTGGGTTAGTGAAATGAGGTTTGCAGTTCTCATTTGAAAAGCATTGGAAGAAATTTATCACCTGCTAGCTAAAAATCAGACATGGTATTGAAAGTACAAGTGCAAGTTAAAAGGGAGATGGGTATTAGTTGAAAAATTCAGAAGTTCTGTTGTGAGCTGTTAGGACAGTGTGATGCCACTGGCTTTAGGGCCATGGCCAAGGTGAAGGGAATTGGGTTGAACATGCAAATGAGTAGCAAAATTCAGTTTTAAGTTTCATTTTGCCGTTAACCCCATCTAAATAAAGTCTGCGATTGCATCTGCTTACCAGGAAAGAAGAGTGTCACAAAGGAGTACAATAAACAGTGGACAGGTGGTTTCCCTGAGAAGCTGGCCCTGGTGGTTACATACATGTTAGTCTGCTTCTGAACTCCAGTTCCTCTCTAAGCTCGTGCAGCATGGTGACTGCTGTGTTTCCTTGTAAGCATCATCGAGGCTCCAGGGATAATTCTCTGTGTGGTTGTGCTGCAGCAATCTGAATAGTGTTGAATTCTGCAACAGTATGAGCCTTTGGGCAGAGAGGAGAGAAAAATTTTTGGAATAGTCAGCTGCCTGCAGCTGAATCTTTCAGGACTTGTAAGATGCAGGGACAATGGCAGGAGGTGCTTTCAGCAGACAAACAATAGAAAACTTACCTGCAGCGAGGTGTTTGTGTGAGTGTCTGGACAGCTTCCCTGGCAGGATGTTTCATTTTTCTTTTTGTATTTTTACCATTATGTGTGAGAGGTCTCCCTTGCAAACCTGTTGCAAGGTCTGGTGGTAGAAATACTAACTGAAGGAACATGCTAATGTGCTGACCGGATCTTTAGGTTTTTCTCATCTTCTGGTCTCTTAAGTCTGTCCTGATCTTTTGAGTAACATTTAGTGATGTGGTGTTGTGGGCTGCTCATACCTCCTTTGTTTCCTTCCTCTCCACATTCTTCATTGTTCTTTCTTTTATTCCCTCATTCTCAAATACTTCTCCGATACAACTAATGCCAACCAGTAAGTCTTTCATGGTCCTGAGTGAATGTGACTGCAAAATGAAAAGGAGAAAAGACGTAACAAACATTCTGGATGCTAGAATGACAGTGCAATAGATAAAAGCATTTCTCAGAGCAGTGAGTAAGCTGATGTTTCACAGCATGCTAATATGTAATGAACTAGATGCTGAGGCTTCAATATTGACAGTGGGAGTGCACAAGGTAGCAGTGAATGTGCAGGTGTTTTCAGCAAGAGTTTAACTTCTCACAGGCTCCTTTTCTTTTAAGAATTACATCAGTAGAAAATTGTGAAGAAAAAAGGAATTATTCATTTTAATCTCAGGTCCAAATAAAAGTAAGGAGGGTTGATGGAAAAATCTGCGTTTGTGTCTACTAAGCCTAAACGTAGGCATTAGGAGAGATTTGGTCATGAGACATCTTAGCTCTATAAGGTGATATTTTGATTTTGTATTTCAAACTAGAAAAAAACCCACTATTGTTGGGGAAAAAAAAAGTTTGGTGGAGGAGGAGTTACAAAAGATGTCTTAGAATGATTTTTTCATTCATATCTTCAGCCTTTTTTTTTTTTTAGAAAAAAAAATGAAACAGTTATAGTTTTGGGAGCTTTTCCCTTTGCTGTTCTGCTACTTCTCATTGTGGTTGTTTTCTTTCCCCTATCTTATTCTGCTTTCACATACACCTTTAGCAACTGTGAAATAAGGTAACATAATAGAAGCATGAGAGGAAAAAGTGGGCTTGACCATAGCTTGACATCAATAGCTGGAGAAGGCTTTCTTTTTCTGTCTCCTTGAAGTAAGTGTTGGCACCTTTTCCATCTACTCTGGCTGGGAGAATTTGTTTTGGAAGTGTACTGGATGAAACTTGGGCTTTAGAGCTTAAAACAGTACTTAACTTGATGTAGAAAAATGCGTTTTTCCTACTCCTCCCCCTTGCTAGTTCCCCATATACATACAGAGTGAGATGTCCAGACTATCTGCGTACCGGCTGCATATATATACATGTTGAACTTGGTCCAGGGAGGCTAATGTTTTACCTGCTTTATGGTTTTTGTCAGTTGGTGCCCACAGAGATGAACTCTGGATAGGTAATATTTCCAGATATTCTCTGGAAAACTTTAACTTTGGTGCAGATTGCTCTGATGTAGCTAAGTGCGATAGCATTGGCTTCTACCTTGGAGTGGACTGATTTACCCTGAAATGACTCGCTAACCTGCATCTTAAACAGTGTAGTTGCTTCTGGTGCAAACAGATTAATTCTGAAGGGATGGACAGTTTGAATCTCATGCAAAATAGCTACATCCTACCAGAAGGGGTTGAACCAGTTTCTCTGAACAGTGATGACCTTCACTGTACAGTTATGGGTATGTCTCAGGGATTCCTTGTGGAAATAAGGGCAGTTAAAAAAAAAACACACAAAAAAACCCACAACAAAAAAAAAAGAAAGTAGTTTTACAAGTAAATAATAATTTAAGGTAGAGCGTTACCTAAGTGAGAGCACAAGAAGGAGAAATCTTTGTTCAGTTTTATAGTCCATAGTGTCTGGCTTAGGGACTCTCTCTTCTCGGGGCTCTCATCTCAAGTTCAACATACAGAATCCTTTTCATCACGCTCAGCTTTAAACTTTTATTTAAAGATACCCTTCCCCAATGAGCTTTCAGAATACTTATTGTAGTTTTTAAGAGAAATGGTATATTAATTTATGCTATTAACATCACCTCATAAATTATAAGTTTTATACTAAAGCTGTATTGAGTGTAATGAATTATGTTGCATATGTGTTTTTAATAGTATAAAATTATATACAAGCTTTTTTGGAAAAACAAACTAGTGAAGCACCTTTTTACACTGGATCTTTGCCGTGTCAAGGTGTACAGCTATTCTTTGCTACCTTGCAGATATCTATATCTTTATATAGATATATATATATATATAAATAAAATAAAATGGTATCCTGTATCAACAAGGCATAGAACTCTTTTTAACCCTTATATTACTGTTCTGTAACTCTTTAAATTTTATTTTGAGTGTTGCATTCTGCAATAATTTATCCATGGTTTGTACCTATGATTAGAAGTTTAGTTACAGGGTAAATAGATAAAATTAAGAAAATCCAACTACTGTAGCTGGAAGTTGTGAACCAAGTTTGTAAGACCTTTTTTTTTTTTTTTTTTTTTTATNTTTTTTTTTTTAATGTATTTATTTCCAGTTAGCTCTGTGAGTTGGAATCTGAAAAGTCCGAACATTAGAAATCTACAGTGTCTTATTCAGGAATTTTTCCCCTCTTTTCCTCACAAAGAAATTCCCACTGTGACTTATAAATAGAATTAGACTGCTTGTGTGCATGTATGTATTATATATACACACAAAAATTATGCATTGGGGGGGATGTATGTGCGATATGAATGTGTATATTGTATGTAGATCATAGTTTTGTAAAGAGAAAAGTAGTCAAGAGGTGATGGAATGTATTGTAGAAATGTGATTATTTAGTAGGGGGTTGTTATGTCCTCACTGTTGTATAAATAACCAAAACTCTCTACTACATAATCTTCTGTTATAAGGCTAACTCTGATATCATGTCAATTTTACTGTTTTAAAATGACTGCATTGAGCCCTGTTTAAAATGCCATGAAAATACCAAGCTCCCAAAGACAGCCTTGAAATAAAACAAATGGGGGAGGAAGAGGGAGAATGAGTGATATGTTTCAGGAGAAAATGCAAAGGGAAGGTCTGTATTTGTTTGGAAGGAGAGGCATGGGAATTACTGTATCTTTGTGAAGTAATACCTAAATTTCCAACGGTCTGACTTGGAAAATGCTGTCAATCAGTGTACTTGTGTTTTCTAATAAGGTTGTAAGGGGCACTGTTTGTGGGGTGATTTCTATTCTGTAAAAGGATCTTGTCTTCAAAGTAGATTATTTCCTTTCCTGAGGGTCTTGGTGTGTATTAATTTTGCCCCAAAATTACTGTTGTGGTGTTGCAGGACAAAATGCATTTTCAGTCCAGGGAGTTTTCTCTTGTGCTGTGAAATTTGGAATTTAATTGTAGCCACTTAACATTTTTTTTTTCGTGATTGGAGAAGGAAGATTTCTTTATAGGAGTTCTCACTTGAAATTGTGAGAAGTCAGAAACATTCTTACAGATTGACTTACTCTTCATACTGTTCTATTTAGGCTGGAGAAAGTAACCTAATTGTTATTTATTCATACAGTATCACTTTTAACGATGGTGATCCTGGTGACTTTAAAAATCTGTTTAGAAAAGCAGAGCTTCCAGTATTGCATAGACATTTGAATTTTTGAAGGCTTTTTTTAAGCATTTGCAAATCAAATCTGTTTTGGTTTTTGTTTTTTTTCCCCTCCTTATCAGTATGTTGCTGCCCCCTTTCCCCCTTCCCCGCAATTTGTTTCTGGCACATATGCATACAAGTGAAAGGGCAGGGAGGTGGAAGTTGTCAGAGGCCTTTCCTTCTGCTTATTTGATGGTAATGGGAGTTAGCAGCATAAATCTTTATGCCTTTATGGGGAAGAGTAAACCCATTTCTGTGTATACCTGTACAGAGAGATATATCTGTATATGAGATGTTGGTAGCACTTTGCTGAATGTGGATTTGCCCTGATGATGTACAATAAATACATATAAACACAATCAATCTAAATCTATATATACATGCATACAGATGTATAGATGGAATATACATTCTATGACACACGTGTACATTAGTTGTAACATAAGTCTGTGAACTAAAGAAAGAGACGAGCCACATATCGTGCGTGTAACAGGTAAGCACTTGTGCCAAACAAGGTTATTTTAATTCTTTGAGGGATTTGGATGACATTAGTGACTGATCTGAACTTGGTCACCACTGTTTTGTGTTACCTCAGCTCTCACAGTTTGGTTTCCTTGGTACATTTTTTCTTTTATTCTATATTAATACTCATTGAGGCCTCTTGCAATGCCAACCTCTTCTGCTTCATTGCCTCCTGCATCTCTACAGTTCCTCTTGCTAGCAGCAATCGGCAGCTCTACTTACGCATTAGGGAAATTCTCTTGGTGACTGTAGTGGCAGCTGAATTGGGCCCTGAGCACTTGCTTAAGCTTATGCAGAATTTCCTAACTATTCTATTGTGATTGATTTGTAGATGAACACAAGCTTCTTAGAACCTGATGCAAAGCTTCCTAGCACATTAAAAGGTTAGCCCAGCATTGACTGTTAGAGGTAAATGTTAAAATTGAGGAAAAACACATGCCAAAAATTATCTTTCGTTTTCAGCCCTAGGGAGAGAAAGGGAGTTTGGTTTGTTTCCCATAATGCAGGCAGTAAGCAGAAGGCAGCCCAGTTGCCATTAAACATATAAAGAGAAACCCAACTTGTTACATTTTACCATTAAAAACATTTTAAAAGGAGCTGCAAAGTTGACCATTAACATGCTAGCACTTTGCATCTCATTGTGTATTGAGTGATCTTACTCAAGTAAATTGTGGTTTTAAGTATTTTATTTTCTGTTTTCTGGCTAAATGGAGCTTCTGTATCCTTTTAGCAGAAAGCAGCTTTCAGAAGCCTGCTCAGTCACGCTTAAGCACTGTTGAAACTCCTGGCTTACTTAGGCTTCAGTTTCAATGGTGAATGCTGCTCCAATTCTGTCATCAAGCTGTACTGCATTCCACATTTTCTGTATGGATATGGCACAATTTTTCATGGCCAAAATTCAGCCATGGAATTTTGTCTTCCTTGCATTTCTGTTAGGAGAAGGTAACTGGTGTACTGTTCCATCTGAGCTTTCATGCAATCATGCATGAACATTTCTATAATACATATGTTTGGGCGTGTGTATGGGTATGTCTGTGTACTGTGTGTGTATAATACATATTTATACACACACATATATTATGCTATTTCGGTTTATGTATGTGGAGAGGGTACTTCTTGGTTCTCTCCTGATATATACTCATGCATACGTATATTAAATATGTATATAGAGTGTAGATGTCCTGCATATACATGTGTATATGGTATAAACCTTGGTTGGCAATTTCCCCCCCCCCCACTTCTTGCAAACTGCTGTCCCTTATGACTTATTTTTACTGAAGCTGCATTAGATAGAAGAAACGGAGAAATGTGTTATCAAAGTTTTATTTTAAAAAGAAGACTCTTAATAATCTAAAGCCATTTGTAATTGTCTTTTGAACTTTTGCTAGAAGGGTTGTTATTTAAAAAAAAAAAAAGGAGAAAAAAAAAAGAGAAAACAAAAAACCAAAAGCAAACAGGCAAGCCCTTACTCCCACCATCACTTAGATTAATGTAAGAAAGAAATGGAAACATAAGTTTCTAGGTATTTATTTCCTACCTTCAGGAGGTTCTGAGGCATACTGTAATCACATTCTGCCCCTTCCACCCTTTTGCCCTCTTATAATTAATGATTCATAATTTCTTTTGCACAGCTTTTTCCCTTATTGCTTTACTTTTGTAAAACATTATTCACCTCCTACGTTCAGTAGTACTGATATTGCTAAGGAGATTTCATGTCCTGTCGTTTTCAGGAGAAATACCAGTGCATCACCATTGTGTTACGTTTTAACATACGTTTTGGAGGATGGATGTTTTCGCTGAAGATGTTTATAACAAGTCTTTAACTTAATGTGTGAAGCCTTCATTGGAATTTATTGTTTGTTTCTTTCCAGTAAGTTTCTGCAACTGTTTTTTTTTGCCAGCATATTAAGTAGTTCCCTTCTTATTTGATGCCTGAAGTTTTAGGATCTGGGTTTATTGTTGTGGGTTTGGTTTGGGGTTATTTTCCCCTCCAGTTCCCCAAAATGTCTATCTGCAAATGGAGCAAAACATATGCCAGAAACTCAGCAAAGATCCTTTTTGCAGTTAAGAGTAAATACCCTTATCCTAGATTTAATAAAGGCAGAGATGACAAATGGACAATCTAAATGCTTACAGGGAATACTGACTCTTTTTAAGGCTGTCTCAGAGAAGTTTGTGTTTGGTGTCATTTTAAAGGTAGCTTGATCACACTTTGATATCAGAAACAGCCTTGTAACAAAGAGCCTCCTACAGTTGTTTGGCCACTAGAGTTTAAAATGTAAACAAGTTGCAGTGGGAAAGCAAAGGTGAGGTAGTGTATTTTGAACCAGTGAATTGTAGCTTGCAAACGTACCTGATTTTGAAGTAACTGCATGGTAGCAAGGATTAGCAGTCTCTTACACCCCTTCCTTCTTCCCTCTCATCTCAACATGTGTTCAGCTCACCATACATTGGGAAAAATAAACAACTTACTCCAGCAAAGCTAAATCTACTTAATGACTGCTTAAAGGGAACCTACAAACTTGCATTGCCACATCCCGTCTCGGGTATTAGCTGGAAGACTAGCTAATATGCACAAAAAGCCCAGTCCAGGTTGCTTCTGCGGATGTGTTGCTTTTGTAAAGTAGGGAACATGGGGATGCCAGAGAGGAAAGGTTCCTTCCTATATGGTCCCCAGCAGCAACAGCAACTCACACTACTGCTTCTAGTGCTGGAGGCTCAGGAACAGCATTCCAGGGGCGGGTAGGAAAGCTTGCGTTTGTACTTTCCCTTTAAATAGGAAAGGTTGGCTCACATATTCCTCATATTTCTCAATGAATGTACTGTATTACCATTTAAAAAAAAATCAATGAAATGATAATGGATTGGTCTCCTTTTGTTATCTGGTCCTTGTTTAATTTGTTTAAGGGTTTTTGTATACAGAAGTTTACATTTTTATGTATATTTTTCTTGTGTAAAAACTGATGTAATATGTGTATAAAACTGTATGTATTATCTGTATATAGTGTGACAAAATGATTTTCTTTCTTTCTTTTGGATGTATTAATAAATCTTGCTGTGAAGTAGCTGTGTTTACTATGATTAAACTCTCCTCTACAAGCCATTTTGCCAAGTCCAAGATGTATGAATATTGCCCAGGTTGAAATCTAATCCATGAAGTGATTTATTTCTTTTTTTAAGCATATCTCAAGTGTGGTTATTAAATTGTCCTTTGCTTAGGTAGCTGTAGAGTCTGATTCTGCCCTTGCTTATTTTCTGTTGCTTTCTAATAACATTAGCTAATTAGTTTTGCGAACAACCCAGGGTCTTCAGTCTTAGTCCCAATTCCAATTATAGTGCTTCTAGTTCTGGATTGCTAGCCTAGAGACCACATAGCCTTGTTTTCTGTTTTGAATTGCAGAGCTGTACTTGAAATGTAGTCTAAGGGGTATAGAATAGAATTTTGTCTTACATGTTGTTAAGTTTTCTGAGATTTAAAAAATATATTCCTGCTACATCACCAGAACTGGTAAGTTGGAGTTTGGTGTTATTTTGAGGATTAGCGTGTGAAGGAGAAAAGACGGTTCTGAGATGCCGTGGGGTTCCAGTCAGCACTTGGGCTGGATTGCGAGATCAGGGCGTGCGTGTGGTGACTCCCTGGGTCAGTCAAGCACTGTGGATCACCACTGTCTTCACACCCGGTCAGCTGTGCACTGGGGAAGAGCTCCTGTTCCTGCGCTCTGCTGCCACTGGTGCAAACTAGACTGCCTTGACTGGCACTGACCTTCCTATGCCAGACCTGCTCTCTGAGAGTGGCTTTCCGACAAAGATAGACAGAACTGCACCTTGGACACTTCACAGTGAGTAGATGGCTGCTGTATCTTCCTCTCCCTATTTGTCTTCTGAAGTCTTCCCCTTTGCTTTCTGGCATGAGTGTGTGTGCTGCAACTGGTGTTCTCTTTGCTAGTCTTCATCCCCAATGTGTTTGAAGTAGTGACTTGTGAGGGAAAAGCAGTCGTGTGCTAGGTGAGACCATCTTCCAGGTACTGTTTTCTAAGAGCAGTCTCACTTAATGCTGCCCTGATCATTAAGAGTAACTATCAGCCAAGATTGATGAGAAGGGGTTTCAGTAATTTGACTGTTACTAAAGAACAGTGGCCCAGCCATTCTAGAGAGCACAATTAGAGCAGCGTTTCACGGTGCCTGACTTTAAACTCAGGCCGAGGGGGAAGTGATGTCAGTGAAAGATGCAGTCTTCCCTGTTCCACATGCTGCAAAGGTTTCATGGCAAAGGACGAAACTAGTTTGTGCTTTAATACCTTGCCTTCCTGGGAGAAGGGAGTACACTGAAAATGCCACATCCAGACATTTGTCAAGACAGAGCGAAGACAGAAAAGATCAGACACTTAGATGAAAAAAAGGGAGAGTGCAGCAGCATAAGTTCAGTGCAAAGTAGCTGGAGAAAATCTACCCCAAGCTTGTCCATAGTAGGGAATTTTCAAGGTCAAGAACACTATAGGGGTAATGGTGACAAGGCAGTTCTAGACTGTTATTGATGCAGCTCTCAAAGTCAAGATGGTGAGAAGGGGAAGAAATTATTCTTATGGAGAAAACAGTTGTTAAAATTTTCTTTTAATGAATCAGCAAGAGTAAGTTGCTATTTGCTGTAAGGTTTGGGGCTGTGATGAGGAGTAAGAAGGTGGAAGTTAGGAAAACTGGGGCTTTTTGCTGAGAATGATTCCCTGGCAGAAGCAGAGCTGCCTAGTCTGGTCCCTAGATGGGCGTTCTTCATCACAGGCTTGATGAGTGATGGACTGAGACTCTTCTGCTGACTAAGGTAGAGAACAACTGCATCACCGAGGTTTTTTCAGCATTTCCATGAACAACAAAAAAATGCTACTCTTAGAAAATGATCACATGGCTCAGTTTGAAACTTTACAAAAATAACCAATCATGGTTCTAGTGCCACATTTCTAAATACAAATAGGTTTTGTTTGAAGTATCAGTCCAGGAAGAATGTGGTATATTTGTGTGGTGATGGTCCTCTTGAGCTCCAACAGCAGCCTTCTAATAATTGGCAGTTATTTTCTCAGGAAAGCTTGTACTTGAAGTTAGTTTGTACTTGAAAAAGCAGGTGAAACTGTTGCAAGAGCAGGAGTTGCTCTGGTATTTGGTGAAGCAATTGGAAGGAGAAACCTTTATTAAATTTGGGAGCTGGTTTCCTGCAGGAGTGAAGACAACTTCTCTCTCTTCCATGGGCAATTGTCCCATCTGCAGGAACTAATGGGGGCCATCCTCCACAGTCGCTTGCCAGACCCCACACCACAGCACAGGGCTGGTACTCTGTAGCTGTCAGGACTAAATTGGAGATACAGGATGCTTGTTTTAAGGACCTGAGAAGTGATTACCGTGTTTGCCGGCATGAGGGTAAACAGACAACAAGCTGTAGGCAGTG
>WAAB01013943.1:18103-52967 GCA_013389865.1 Piaya cayana | reverse complement strand
GATTCTGTGATTCTGTGTTAAAACCATGCAGCATCCTGGGCAACAGGAATTCCAAATTCCAACTCTTTTCCCTTTAAAAGTTCATGTCTGTCTATACTGACCTGCCTATGTCTGAAAGAAATTGATAATCAGTTCAGTTTTTGAGATCTTCGTGGTCAGTGACTACACTGAAAAAAAAAACCCCAAACCTGCAGCTTTTTTATTAAGGGCATTTTATCTGTTCCAGCCAAGTTGATACTAAGGTAGAGCTCTCCCAACATCCCTAAAATACACCTGCAAGTAAAACTGAAATCATGTCTGACAAAGAAGACATCCTATTTTGAGCTATTTCTAGTGCAATGTAATGGAAATTATTTTTGAACTCTGATTTTTTTCTGTTAATGATCTGTCTACTGCAGCTTAAAATATCTTTCAGTTGCAGGGTAAAATTGGAAATAATTTATCACTCAATAAATTACATGAAATTTGCTGATCCCAAATCATCATTGATTAAATGGTAGCTCAATTGCTGCAAGAGTATCATCAGCATAAAGCGTAGCCTTTACTGTTATTTATGAACACATTGCTCTTCTTCATGCCTTTCCTCTGCACATCATACTAAATAATGCTTTCCAATCAGGAGTCTCAGGCAATTATAGACCAAGCATTCTGACTTCTGATCTGAGAACATGCAGGGACATCTGTGTGGTGTCTAGGAAGTCACTTAAGGCTTATGCTGTCAAAATCTTGCTTACAATACATGCCTCACCAAACTGTTATGTGTGTGAATTGGTTAAGGAGACAGATTCCAAGCTGTTTGTCAAGCAGAAGCTTCTACCTCAGCTGAAGATCTGAAAAGGCAAAAGATGCAACGTCAGGACTAGCTGGTATTAGTCAAACACAGACAAAGCGTTAATACTTTCCTTTATATTCTTAGATGTACCTCAGAAGTATTAAATAACCTGTCAGAAAAATAAACCCATTAAAGAAGAATGCTTTAGAAAATTTATAGAGTTTGTTGACTGTCCCCGTTTAGAAAAATCTCTAACGGTCCTGTTGCCTGTTTAAAGGTTTGATGCTTGCGAACACTGTGTGGAGCTATAGAGCTTGTTCTCCTGGAGCTGTAAATGAGAGCTTCAAAACAGAAAAATAAAAGGGGAAGTGCTATATGAAGTTCTGGTTTTAGGCTATGTTACAGGAGTCATATTTTTTCAGTCACTCAACTATGCCACCATTTCAGCTGTTCCTTGACTGCATTTTCTTAAAAGGTAATCAAGCATTTGTTTACAGTGATATGATCATAATTTTAAAAAAGAGAAGCATTTCAGCTTTTGTAGACCTTACCCACGAAACTTCTGAGTGGGGAGCAAACTGGCTAGAATGCAGGCAGAATGAAATAAAATTCTCTATACTGATGCTTACTTATTTTGATAAGCATGTTATGTATTATTGAATGCCAGTTTTCTAACATGAAGACTGCTGTATGACTTAGCTTAATGCTTACAGTAAACAAAGGACAGGAAATGTAGAATCAGGACATGCATAGGCAGAACCTCCATTATTCATCTTTCTGGAGTCATGTGATTAACATGATGAACATAGCACCAATTGTTCTGAAACAATCCTGAGAAACACAGGTCTCAGAGTGAGTGGCATATTTAGAGTTTTATTAAGAAAATTACTAGGTTTTATTAAAGATACTTTATTTCCATATTAAGAGTTATTTTTATGTTTTACTTGTGTAGGTCAATGAAAATACATTGAAATTATCAGTGCAAGTAAAAATATGCATGCCTAGTAGAGGAACGATGCAACAAAATGTTTAATCAGAAGTCTCCAGCTTAGAAAGCATGTGGTTTAAGTGCCTCAGTGACTCACATTGGCTTCAGAAATACTTTAATACATTAAGCACTTCAGTACTTCCAGTATGCTGAACTGTAAAGATGAGAGTTTTTTATTCACATTGAAAAATCTCATGAAGCTCAACAAGGCCAAATGCAAGATCCTGCACCTTATTCAGGCAGTCCCAGGCACAAATACAGACTGGGGAGAAACTAGATGAAAGTAGCCCTGAAGAGGAGGACTTGGGAGTTTTGGTGAATGAGAAACTTCATGTGAGCCAGCAGTGTGCAAATGCAGCTCAGAAAGCCAACCACATCCTGGGCTGCATCAAAAGCAGTGTGACCAGCAGGCTAAGAAAGGTGATTCAGCTGCTCTGCTCTGCTCTTGTGAGACCCCACCTGGAGTACTGCATTCAATTCAGAAGAGCAAGGACATGGATCTGTTAGAATCTAGAGGAGGGCCACAAAATCGATTCCTTCCAACCCAAACCATTCTATGATTCTGCAGTTCTACAGTTAGTGAAGCATGTTTTTAATGCACTGCTGAACCAGAGCTACAGTACTGACTCTTAATCTATTTTTAAATTGCTGATATTTTTCCCTAATAAATGCCAGCTCCTTATTACTTTACTGCTAGTAATGAGCACATTGTTTTGTCAGTGTGTAAGCATAAGGTGTTCTTATCACTTGAACACTATGGTTTGAGGAAGACACTGTTCACAAAGGTTTGTAGTGATAGGATAGTGATACCGACCTGTCAGCCTCACCTCTGTTCCTGGGAAGATCATGGAGCAGATCGTCCTAGAAGCTATGATAAAGCACATGGAGGACATGGAGTTGATTAATGGCAGCCAGCACAGCTTCACCAGGGGCAAATCCTGTATGACCAACTTAGTGGCTTTCTATGATGAGGTGACCGCAGCAGTGCATATGGCTAAACCAACAGATACGATCTATCTAGACTTCTGTAAAGACTTTGACATGGTCCTTCACAACATCCTTCTCTCTAAATTGGAGAGATATGGATTTGTTGGGTGGACAATACCATAGATAAGAAACTGGTTGGATGGTCATATTCAGAGAGTAGTGGTCAATGGCTCAAAGTCCAGATGGAGATATGTGACGAGTGATGTCCTTCAAGGGTCTGTACTAGGACCAGTGCTGTTTAGTATCTTCACCAATGATATTGATAGTGAGATTGAGTGCATCCTCAGCAATTTTGCAGATGACACCATGCTGAATATGTAGTTGCCACAGTGGAAGGACAGGATGTCATCCAGAGGGACCTGGACAGGCTGGAGAAGTGGGTCTGTGAGAACCTCATTAGGTTCAACAAAACCAAGTACAAAGTTCTACACCTGGGTCAAGGCAATCCCCATTTTCAGTACAGGATGGGAGTTCGATACAGGATTGAGAGCAGCCCTACAGAGAAGGACTTGGAGGTGCTGGTTAGTCAGAAGCTTGACATGAGCTGGCAATATGCACTCGCAGCCCAGAAGGCCAACTGTATCCTGGGCTATGTCAAAAGAAGCCTGACCAGCGGGTTGAGGGAAGTAATTCTGCCCATCTGATCCTCTTTTGTGAGACCTCATCTGGAGTACTGTGTCCAGTTCTGGAACCCTAAACTTAAAAAGGATATGGAGCTATTGGAATGAGTCCAGAGGAGGCTACAAAGACAAGCTGAGAAAGTTTGGCTTGTTCAGCCTGGAGAAGAGAAGGCTCCAAGGAGATCTTATTGCAATCTTCCAGTACCTGAAGGGGCTACAAGAAAGTTGGGGAGGGACTGTTCACAAAGGCTTGTGATGATACGGCTAGGGGCAATGGGTATAAACTGAGGAGGAGCAGATTTAGACTAGACACAAGGAGGAATTTCTTCACCATGAGAGTGGTGAGGCATTGGCAGAGGCTGTCCAGGGAAGCTGTGGCTGCCTCATTCCTGGAGGTGTTCAGGGCCAGCCTGGATGTGGCCTTGGGCAGCCTGGACTGGTGGGAGGTATCCCTGCCCATGGCAGGGGGATGGAACTGGATGATCTTTAAGGTCTCTTCCAACCCAAACTATTCTGTGATTCTACTGTTTTCACTGTTTCATATAAAAAAGGGCACCAAGGATAGCAAGAGTGATCAAAGCCCTCAGGATGAAACTCGGTGAACAGGGTGTGGAAAACATTTGCACATGACCCAAGAAGGACTGCAAATGTGAATGTACATGTAAGATATGTAAGTGAGGGTGTATGTCTCCCTGTTGGCCTTCAGGAATGATCAACCAGAGAGGACAAACTGAACGAGGCCACTTGATCATATGTGAGTGTGGTTTGTGTTTACGTGGGAATCACAGAAAAAAAAGGGGTAAGGGGGAAACATGGCAAATTCTGTCAAACTTAACGGTATGAATAAGGATGTGGTGTTCACTGTCCTTTCCAGTCTGAGAACTAAGGAGTATCCAATGAGGCTTACCTTTGGGTAGGTACTAAATAAACAGAAGAAGGTCAGTACATCCAGATCCATGTATGAGTAGGCTGATATGTTGCAGAAACATATTTTCTCCACATTTTGTAAACTTTTCCAAAATCAGCTAATATCTATTGTTTCTTGAAGAGTATGAAGAAGATTGCATAAGGGATGAAAACCATAACACCTAGAATTAAAATCACTGTCATTTCTATGTCACCTCCATTTGGGGTGCATGCTGTGTAGTCCGTGAACTGTTCCTAACATTAAATGGGGCAAAACTGTAATGCTTCATCCACTGTATACAATGATCTTCCTAAGAACTGGATTTCAAAATAATATACTTTTTGCTGAGACAGCAAAACAAAATGCACATGTCAGAATCAGAGTCCTGTGCTATGCTGCAAATGTGGCCATAAAGGTCCAAAGAGAAGCTTCCAAATATGATGTGAGAATCTGAATTAAGGAGCTGAAAACTGAACTAACAGTAGAAGAATACAAGATTTTGCATCAAGAACAGGACAATATAATTCCATGGCTGACAAAACAGGTGTAACTACTTAGCAATCTGGTGTTTCAACATGTAAACAACAGATAAAATATAAGCCTCTCTCATGTCAAGAGAAATGAATGATACCAATGTTATGCCTTTTTTACTCCTTAAAATTGTAAGAACACTAGAAGTGGATTCTGAATCTCTTACAAAATGTGTACATGCTCCTAATGCACAACAAATAGGTTTTTATAGTGAAATAAATGAAACCAGATCTCACAGCAGTGATGTTGTTTTCCAACTAATTTTCGTACAAGAAGCAACTTGTGTTGTTCCCATGGCATTGAGAAACAGCCCTCATACATACCCAACACCCCTGAATAGACCACAGTGCTTAGACATCAAAGAGCTTACCTGATTGTATTTACAGAGTCTGACTTGAACTGGCACCTTAGTCAAACAGTGCAAAAAATTCAGATCTCTATATTTTAAAGTAAAGCCTTTAGAGACTTAGCAGCAAAAAGAAATTGTTGGAGGCACTGATGAGACAGTGCTATTCTGACTCAGTTGTTGTTAGTTATGTAGATAAAACTGTAAACAAATGTGTTATCATTATATTTTAGCTTTTTCTGTGGCTGTTGGCACATACTGCTGAAGAGAAATTTGAAACGTCAAATATGCAGAGGAGGACAAGGAAAAGGGGGAAGGAGAGGAACTAGACAGAAAATAGGACTAAAAAACATTAGTCCAGCATACAACAAAACCTTCACTAATTTGTTAACAAATTCCTGATTAGAGACCCTGTAAAAATCCTGTTGTTGTTTGAGACAGACCATATGCCAAGGTTACTTGCCCAACATAACTGAATAGTGACAGAATTAGCCTAGCTATTAATTTATTTTCTTTCCACATCCTCAAGGTTCCTTAGTAAAACAAGCTGCAGATTTTTAGCAGCCCATTCCCTGTTTTGTGGGGATAAAATTTCAGTCACCATCTGTCATTGTCTTCTTGTAACTGTGCTTGCATTGTTCTTGCATTTTACCATGTTTTCTTCTGTAATTGAGGCATTCTTATTATGAGATCTTGTTGATTAAGTCTCCGTTACTCTGTTTGCTATTAGGTCTTCTTGTAGTACTGGAACATGGTTGTTCAGTCAAAGCAGAACTGGTATAAGGTATGTCTCTACCACTTTCTATTGTGTTATCCATGCCATCCATCTTCTGATCTGCCGTGCTGTGAGAAGCAGCAAAGTTGCAAAGTCATGCCACGTGGCTACTAGAGGCTGTGATGGCATCTTGTTATATTTAACCAAGTTTGCTTTGAAAAAGTGAGAAGGTTGCTAAAGCACATAGCCAGTATGCAGAACTTGAGATAAAAACTAGTAGCAGTGTTGTGGTCAGCTCAGCAGATCTTGACTAGAGAGAAACTGGGACAACTTTTGTTTCTTGGTTACTTTCATATTTTCAGGGAGAAAAGTCAGTTTGAGTGCATACAGGGATCAAGTGATCCATAATACTGTTCAGAGTATTCGAAATCTCTAGCTGGCGCTTAGACTGTTCATGCTTTCCTAAGGAAAGAATCATTCTACTTTGCAATGAAGACCAACTGGAAGTATATCAACTTTTAATATTTGTTTATAGTTACATTTGAGTATGAATAAAATAGCTCTATGAATTTGTGCTTCCCTATTGCAAAAAAATAAAACCACCTTTAATATTTAAAAATAGGAATATGGCAGGCTGTAGTTAAACACTATGGTTAAAGCAGAAGGAGTGTAGATTTTGCAGAAGTGGCTGCTCTAAGAATAGGAGTCACAGGAGACGTCCTGCTCTTCTGCAAAGATGATTAGGACTCCCATTTAAGCTCATGTCCAGGCACCCATGCCTTGCCTGAGCTGAACTGTAGGTAAGTCTATGCCCAGCACTGTACTCCACTGTCCTGACTTAGGGCTTTCCTGGCTGGACAGACTGCCCTGTCTCCAGGCCTGTCTGGTTGCATGTAACCAGATCCCCTGGATGTGTCTTGGACCTGTTGCATCACCTTGGCTGGTGAGGAGCTGATGAGAGATTTTATCAACAGCCGTGACACCATAACACTGTGTCCTGCTGGAGAGGTGCTGACGTTACCCCCTGCTCCTAGTTCTGTGTCTTTGAGGGGCAGCCCTGCTCTCTCAGTTCACTGACACATTGCCCTGGAAGGATGGCAGAACTAGGTATAAGAGGATGGTAGGATGGTAGTGAAACCGTGGGAGATGTAGCTTTTAATCTTTTGATGTCCTTCAATCTGCTTTTACTAAGGTACCTGCTTGCCTTCTCTACCATTAAAATAGTATCATAGTGTTTACATACACTTGGAAAATAATTTTAGATTCTCAGGTACAAGATACTGTGTTGATACTAGCTTAAGAAACCATGAAGTCAGCTAATTAAATTCCTTTCTCAGGAAATTCTGTAGTTCTTACAAACTACATCAGATGACAAATTACAAAATTCAGCACTAAAATAGACCCCATCTTGAGTCTTTGTATGTGAACTCATACCCAGAGTGGAAAACAGGGCCAAAACAGGCCGCCTAGTTCCTTCAGAGAACAGTCATTTGAGTTGTCAAGGCAGTTCAGGATCATAGTCAGCTATTTTGCTACTGCTTTCAGCAGCAACTGTTTCCCAAATTTAGAAGTCCAAATAAACATGGTACAGTGACACTGGGGTGTGTGGTACAGTCTGCTGTACTTTAGTGGGCTTCCTTAAGTATATCACATCTGCTCGTACAAACCAGCTTGTAGCACTGAGATCTCCACTTCCCAGTTTTTTTGAGAAAAAGAAACACAAACTTATCATGTTGTCCCAGCCTTCCAAAAGCCAGAGGAAGACCCTCTTTTCAGGAACAAAACTGGATTTTTAAGGTACACTGTGTCCTGTTAAAACACTAATGAAAATTTAAAATCAACTTAAATCTACTGAAGAGGAAATTGACCAAAACTACAAGCCAGATTCCCTAACTCATTCCCGTTTTGTTTCTCTTATTTCCCCAAGGCTTTTTGGATCTGAAAGTTGTTCAGGGACATTCATAGTCAAAAGAAGAGGGTTAAACCATATTGTGTTACTGTTGCCACAGGCTGTTTAGCATGATTTTTTCCTGCTTGAGGGGAAGTTTAGATTAGACATTAGGAAAAATTTCTTCACATAAAGTGTTATCAAGTTCTGGAACAGACTGCCCAGGGAGGTGGTTGAGTCACCATTCCTGGAGGTGTTTAAAAGGCAAGTAGAAGAGGTGCCTGGGGACATGATTTAGTAGTAGACAGGTACAGTTGGAGCTGAGGATCTCTAAGGTCTTTTCCAAACTAATGATTCTATGATTTGTTTCAAATGCTTTGTAGCTCCTCTTCGCAGAGTGTATCTTTGTGGCTCAAAGCCCAGTTCCGCAAACAGCCATCCCGTGTTGTGCCTGCAAATGGCACATGCACACATCAGATGGCCAATGTATACAGAATCAGAGTAGCAAGCAGGGCAATAATTCATACTGGTCCTCTTTACAAGTGCTCCCACTGTCAGACAGCTATGAAGTGAAAGGCTAGTGTGAAGCATCTTGAGCATCTGCCTATGAATGGGAATAAACAGCTCACAGCAGCCACCACACAGGACTGAAGAATAGTTTAGTTTACCTTGTGAGTTACTCCTGCTGTGAAGCTTCTGTTGTCCAAACCAGCAGCACATTGCTTATCAGAGTATTTACTCCACCACACTGCAAGGTGAGAACTGTTTCTGCTGTCAAGTAAGGTTTCAGTATATATCAAAACAGCACACATCTTCTTTTTTCCTGGGAAAATCCCAGATGCGATCAAGTGTCTGGCCAGACATTACAAGCAAAACTTTTTTATTAAAACAGGCTTTTTTTTTTTTTTGGTTCAAGCCAAGGCAATCAGAGTTTCTGCTGAATAGGAACTCTGTAGGGGATGACTGCAGATTGCTAGTCTTGTTCATTAAATGGGATTATAAAAGAAAATCAATACAGGCAACAATGGGTGGAAAACAATGCCCCAAAAGTTGTAAGTCCTGGAAAGTTGATGTCCTCACAGGTATGGACCTCAGCACATGGTAAGCATGGTTTCTGTGATCTTAAAGACTTAAGGAATGCAGAATTGGCAAAGATCTCCTGAGTACCGTGTTCAGCACCCCAGTGTAACAAGACCCAAGTCATATAATCCCTTCCACAAACTTATGTGTTCTAGCTGTAAACAAATCTGTCATTTTCTCTATCACTTCCACTGAAAAGTAACTTCTGAGCCTCCCTACTCTAAAACTCTCAAGAAGTTTGATCTCTACACTGCCTTTAGAACAGAACCACTACATACCTTTGTTTCTATGCCACTATTGAATTTTAAACAACTCCTTTCAATCCTGGTGGACTGTTCTTTCCACAGCCTAAAAGTGATATTTTTTCGTAAGAGCAATCCTGTCTTCCTGCTTAGACAGGTAGTCAAAATCCAAAGAGTACTACAAAGGGAAATGACAAAAAGGACAATTATGCAGGCTTGGGAACAGGAAGCTTAATTATCTTGGTTATGATATTATTTTGAAATAATATATCAAGGAGCAAGTCATATGTGTAGCCCAGAACTGGACCTAAGTTATGTATGCTCTTGGGCTGCTGAGGCAGATCAATTAATGACACTGAAAATACACAGATTGACAAAGAATGCATTATTTATATCAAGACCCAGCACAGAGAAGATGCATGGAATGCTGACATTTTACTTGAGAAAATCCTTGTCCTTCTCTACATAGGACTGTGAGCCCATCTGTCTGGTTAATTTTGCTAATCACTTCCTACAGTTCTTCATAGCTCTCTCTATCTGAGTCAAAACCCCTTCAGCTTGTGCCTATTAGAGGTTATTCTGTCAGGCAAGATGTACAACTGAATCTCCATGTTCCAAACTGTAGCTGTTCCCCTAGAAACATCAGGAGGACTAAGTTACCTCAGTGCACAGGTCAGCTTCCACCATATTGGCACCCTTGTCTGAAGTATCAGACACTGGGAAGATCACCAATGACTAACTGAGCAGAGGTGGCTGGTACCCCTGAAATGCCTTCCAGATTATGTCTTGTTCAAGACTGTCTTGACTGATGCAAGACAATTTTTCATGCCCTCAGGCTTTCTCCACCTTTTTCTCTCCGAGGTGGTGTTCAGTTGTACAACTCAGCACTGTGGAAATCCTGGGAATACCCAACCCAACCAACTTCATCCCAGTGGAGGTGGCTGGGGCTCTGATCTTCTATTCTCTGGCAGCAAATGTAATACACATTTTCAGATTTGGAAAAAATAAAAACTTCGTAGAGGTAAAATTTGAGGCTTGTTATAAAGAACCTGAACAATCCTTCATAAACTATTACATGGAGGGAATTAAAACAGCTGATCCAGTGGTCTCTTCTGGAGTTAAACTGTAAATCTATGTCAAGAGCAGAATGTATGGGAAGGTGGAAATACTTCCTGTTCACAGCATATGCTCATCTTCATCCAGCTCTGTGAAATTTAGACTGTCATGTAAATAAGCTTCTCATCTGCTGATCCACCAGATTCTCCATCTCTGAGTTTACTGGATTAGATTCTGCTCCCAACTTTAAGCATTTAACTAAACTAGAAGCAGGCTCTATCTCTGACACCTTTCCCAATACCCCAAGGTCTACACTCTGGTTGGCATTTTAATTCAGAGCTCTTTAGAAGCATGAGGTATATGCATGGCAAACAGACAGAAAATCAAAGGCTTTTTGTGGAGATCTAAATGTGTTATTTTGCTCAGTAAGTTTATAACTGTTTTACGGTTTCAGTTTTCTCACAACTCTGATACAGGTCTGTGGATGAGGGTTGCAATATTTTGGGGATGTACAGAAGCATCCCTCAGCAGTTCTTGGCTTCTATATGATCCAGGAAATTCTTTGAGCTCACAGTCCTTCATCTCATAGAATTTCTGGGTCCTTCTTGAAACAAAAACTGTTGACCTTCTCCTGTTCCCTTTTCCCACCAAAAGCTTCTCCTTCCTCAGTGGCACTCTCAGGTTTATGTCTCTTCACCAGCATGTGGCTTCTTTGCTCTGCCAGGTTTTACTTTACTGGTCCATGAATACAAAGTGGAAAGAGTTATTTCATCATTTGTCAGCTCAGAATTTTGGTGTAGCTGTTGCCATGATGGAGCATTGTTAAACCTGACAGTTGTTTGCTTTCAGTCTGGAAACAGTATGTTAAACGTGTCACTTTAAAAAAAGTTTAATTTCTTACAAAAATGGAGTCATCCAGTAGCACAGCAGTCTTCTGGCTATCAGCATTTACATTGCAATTAGAACTGTAAATTTCTAACTAGATAGATTCCCCAGCTCACCACAGAAAGCCCTGTCTTCACCAGCTGAGACTCACATAATCATCTTGCCCCACTGCTTGTTACATGTATGTAAGGAATGCACTTAAACACACTCTTCAAATTTATCTTGTATATGGTTTGGTTTATTTCCTTTTATAAAGTGGTTTCTAATGCAGACTTTGCACAAAAGGCATTTCACTTCTCACTTGGAAAAGCCCATTAAAGAAAGAGGGCTGTGAGTAAACAAACCTCAGCTGCAGAAAAAAGGGCAGTAAACATAAAAAAAAGCAAAAGTAATTTCATCTGAATTGAATTAATGGTTCTTTCAAGTCAGCTTTTAACAGTGTTTGCACAGTGTGCTTACCAGTGTCAGCTACTTTTTACCGTATGGTTGCATATTGAAGTTGAATAAACTATTACCCTGTGTTGGCTATAAAATAATATTTCAGGGCACACCTGACAACATGCTGAGGAAAACTAGGATGCCTTGTCAAACCAGACGGCAGTTATTGATCTGAGGCTAGAATTTCAGGCCATGTTTTCATCAGAGTGTGAGAAAAGTCAGGTAATTACAAAGAATATGGGAGCCAATTTGAACAACATATTCACAGTCAAAGGTCAAATTGTATTAGAAGTACAGGTTAGTCAACCCATACATCTACAGAAAGAAAAAGCTACTTGGAAGTTAGGTCTGTTCAAGTAACATTGATTCTTTACACTATAGAGTTGCTTTGTAAAACCTTTCTCCTTTGCTGTCTTGTGAAGATGGAAGATACTGGTTTTGGTTGCAAGCAACATGTTTCTGTCAGGTGAAGGAAGAAATTCTGTAAGAAAATATAACTGCACCATTTCTTAAGACACAGATTTGTTCATTCTAAAAGGTGTTTCCAACTGCTCCCAGTAAGCCCTGTTCAGAATCAACTGGTAGTTTTCTGGCATGCAGAAGTAAGTCTTGTAAGACTGGCTGCTATCCCTCTTCCACTTCAGTCTTTTCCAAAAAATATTAGTATTCTTGATATTAACTGTTGTTTTCAGCCATGTCCATGCTAATGGAAATCAAGCAAATGGACTGGGTTTAAGCTGTTTGCCAGTATGAAAGCAAACATAGTACAAAGCAGAGCCAATCTAACTCTTGTCTGTGCTCACAGAACAAGATGCGACTCACAGATAGTGAAAGTGTTGCTGTGGTAGAAAGCCCAGAGGAAGGTACTGCACATCCTTAAAATCTATTGTATTTAGCAGAGGTGAGGAATGAGTAAGATGACTTATGACCCAGTTTGCCAGTTGCTCCTGTGCTGCAATGGCAAATGTCCCACTCATAGTAAAGCAGATCAGGGCGCTGCAGAAGCAGTGTTCCTTAGCCAGACACAAAATAATTCAGTACTTAAAAAGCTACATTTTTATACTTGTTTGCGAAAAATGGTCATCATGAAAATTCAGTGAACTATGATTTTGAGGACTCCAAAACAGTGAGTAGGTTCTTTGTGCATCTTTTCACACAAACGTTCCACCAATTTTAACTGAATCCATACCTTACGCACTAACATGATCTGCTTATCACATTGTTGGGACAAACATTGTTGGGACAAACATATGGAGATGAATAGAAAAGGTACATATCAGAAAATATAATGGAAGCTTCCTGTATGAGGTGCCCACTACACCACTCTAAAATGCCAGTTGAGAGTGTAAGTTTTAAAGTCAATCCCTAAAATTAATCTTTATATTACTTCCAAAAATATCTAATATTTTGTAGTCTCGTAATATTGACTTTTGACTCACTGTGAGCTTCAAAACTATCAAAAAACCCCACAGACGTTTCAAACATTTTGCAATTTATCTGTATCTGAAAACTCTTACTTCAGCTGTTTCAAGATAACAGCGTGTAAAACTGCAGCTGAAGCAGAAAGAGCAGCGACTCATCATATCATGCACACATCACATGACAAATGTTTTTCAGTGAAAAAGAACTCATGTATTAATTTATAAACACAAATCAAGCTGATGACAAGCTAACTTTTACATACAAAGATGTGACAATCATCCTGATACATTGTCACTGCAGTTATAAGTATCTAGTGAGAGCTGGTAAAGATAGGAGCCCATAAACCAATATATATTTCTGTATATTTTCATGGTGGTTATGGTAGAAAGTGCTATATTTCCTTTCATATGAAATGGAGTGGATAGAGCGTAGGATTGTTCTGCAAAGCTGAGCTGCCTCTGCCCAGGGATGTCAGGTGGAACCTTTCAGTGTACAGACCATTAAGAGAGAAAGCAAGGTAGTGTTTGCAGTTCCTGTAAAATGGAAAGAAAGCACTGTCTGCACCTTTTCTCCCCTGCCCACGCCAAGGCAACATTTACTCAGCAGCATAAGAAAATGTCAAAGTGACTTTTATTTCAGTATGGAACACTGATAATCACCATAATCTAATTTCAAAGGCTAGGATATACTGTTTATGTTTATGCACATAAATTCAGTTTTAATTACTTCCATTTCATGATTAAGAGGGA
This sequence comes from Piaya cayana, assembly GCA_013389865.1. Classification (NCBI taxonomy): domain Eukaryota; kingdom Metazoa; phylum Chordata; class Aves; order Cuculiformes; family Coccyzidae; genus Piaya; species Piaya cayana. Next base: position 39,341 of record WAAB01013943.1, on the reverse strand, counting down.
AAAAAAAGAAATGGAATCCTTTAGGAATACAGTGGGTTAGGTTTTTCACTGTGGCTGATAGAGCGGCTTGTAGTTCCCAGTGGAGTACAAATCTAGCATAAATTGCTTGACCTTGTGCAGTGACTTTTAAGTATTGTGAGACGGTGCAAGCCAGGGCAGTTTCCAAGCTGCTGTCCCCAAACTGCTGTTGCATCTGAAGCTAAGCAATGCTTCATGAAGCTGCCTCTGATTCTTTCATGTCTACCTGTATTACCACACCTGCAAGGACATAGTCTAGTGTGGATTTGTCTCAGCTGAATCTAAAGCACTCATACAAATGAGTATGTAAAGGTACAACACATACATATTAAAGTAGACGTGTTGACAGAGAGAGATATATTTATCTCTTCCCCATGTAAAGTCAACAGTAGCCCTGCTGTTTAAATCAGTTAGAATGGTGAAACAAGAAAAGGGTTTGAATGCTCTCTTTCTAGTCTCATAGCAGCACTGTAGGTCCACTTAATCCTGGAGTAAATGGTTGCAACATGACCCTGGATAAAGCTCCCATCTAAATGCAGAGCAAGTACTGTGAAAGAAACCTTAATATTTCTGATAATTATGTGTTTTTTGCAAAACAGATAGCACTTTTCCAAGAGCAACATAATGACAAAAGTTTCCATGTGAACACCTTTTTTTCAACCTTGTTAAGTCTACCTTAGGAGGAAGTACAGCTCACCAGAGCCAGTGCTCTTTGAAAAGAACTATGACAGGTCCTACTCAGTGCTTTTGCTTCACTAGCTGATAACTATCAAAGATGCAAAACTGTTTTCCTGTTAGGTGTTACTTCAAAACTGACACTGTCAAAGCCACACCCAGGACACAGCCTATTCAGAGTTGAATGAGGCATCTTTAAGCATTCCAGTAATAGAAAGTAAACCAGATAAGTGTATGGTATGGAAAAGACATCTTGTCCTCTGACAAAAGTTAAAATTACTGCTTAAAAATACTCAGTGGAGAAATCTGACTGAGCTTCATTTTCACTTTTGCTTCCAAAATTCCTCCCAAAGAAAATTCTGTTGAGTAATCAGTTCAAGTGTAAAACTTCTTACTGTAATACGACATAGCATCACAGTTCATGTTTTTTAACCTGATTTACTGATGGGACTTTACATAGACTGTGCATTAAAATTATCTTCTGTGACATAATGTTGATTTACTATTGGTGTGGGGATTTTTTTTTTTGTCTTTTTTTTTTGCCTTCTCCTTTTCAACCTCTGGCTATTTTTGTGATGTGAAATATATTCCATACATTGTCATGCTGGTGGTAATTGTGGTAATTTCCAGCTTAATGTGTTGGAAAGTTTGGAAATGTGATACAGGCATATAATGATGTCTCCACCTGAAAGACAACTGTTTAGACATAAGAGAGCATGTACAGCTTTTATTCAAATTCCTGCATGATATTTGGACCCAAGCAACATTCCTGAGACCAGAACAGTTAATAAAGTTGTTTTTTTAAAAAAAATTGCTTGAGTAATATTAAGTCCAAAACTAAAGTGTATCAAAGGCACTCAGATTTCTTTGCAATGGTAAACCACATTTCATGACAGCATAACTCCCAGTAACTGCAAGATACAGAGTGTGAAGAGGCATATCTTCCCATTGCTGCAGTGCCAATAAATCCCCATGAGTCCACTGTTCATCCCAAAGCTAAAGTGCTGTAACTTTTCTCTGAAGTCTCCAAAACCAGAATAAGTGCAAATGCCAGCATGTGTTTTCACAGAGCCACAGTCCCACTGTCTCTTGAAGCTGTGACAGTTGACAAATATAACACCTCAGTTTGAGAGTTAAAATCATCACCTTAAAGAAAGAGAATGGAGTAGTACTTAAAAATCTATGCAATAATTTAAGCAAATAAATATCCTTATTTTAACAATTGAATGGTAAAGAGTGTAAACTCTATCTTCATTGTATGCAATCTTTTCTGGGTTGTGCTTAAGTTACAATAGCTCCTTAAAGCTGCTATTACTTACAAAGACAACCTGTTTCAATCTTTTCAGAGGGAAGAATTCTTTTTCTTATTTGTGGCCAAAATTCTGAATTATCCATTACATCAAATCTATTACTGACTTTTAGTCATATAAATGAATTAGCAAAGCTGAAATATGGTTAGATAACATCTGTGATAGTGCTTGTTGGTAAAACCTGTACACCTGTATAAAAGTTTGCAGAACTGGGACTGCAGTCAAATGTCCTACATCTTCAGTGTTTATACAGCTTGAACTGTAAGATAAAATGGTAACATGAACAATTCTTGTTCCTGTAACCAGGGCCATGAGGGTCATTTCCAGGGTTCTCTGGTAAAGCATCTGTGGCTTCTATGCTTCAACTACCTAGTCAGCATGGAAAAAAGGGTCTTTCCAGTGTTTCTTTAAAATACATAATGCTGAGAAATACAAATGTTTGCCATATGACTTACTGCATGTTGCACAAATATTTTCAGTCATTAAAATGAAGAAGTAAAACAAAACCACAAGAAGCAGCTACCTCTCCTTTAATTTCTTCATTTCACTAAGTGAACAGAGGTGGCCAGGGCCTATAAGGTGAAAAAAATTTCTACAACAGTAATACAAAAAGCCACAGAACAATGTGCACTGGAGTTGTGTTCAGACACGTGCAAACACTGTCCATCAGATTGCTGCTTGCCTTAAGCTTCTGTTCATTTGTACACGCCATAATTCCACTGAAGTGTAACAGTATCATGTGAAAAATAAGAAAGGGCCTTTGAATACAGCAAGTGCTGATTTCTGAAAGGTGAAAATGTTTTTCTGGAAGTGTCATTTTGACTGTAACATCTACCAATGGCTGTAGATTGGACAGCTACAGGTAAGCTGCAGGAACTACAATTTGAAGTGACATCAGAATCAGTGAATTCATGGCCTCTCCATCCAATGCCTTGTTTTTCTTTCACCTACAGAGTTTTTTTTTAAGCCAATGACTTCTTGATGTATAAATAAGGTCTTGGGCTTTTTTTGTTATAAAGGCCTCTGGCCTGACCCATGCGTGTAACAGACTGTTACCACAAACATCTTGATGCCTTCCTTTCTGTGTATCCTGCTTAGCCAAGGCTACTAGAACTGCAGTTAGCATACAAACATGTAAACCAAGCTATATATGCAAGCTAATTGTATTTCAATGAGAGTGAACAAATATTTATAAATTTTACATTGCCTGTGGAAAAAAGTCATAACATTAGACACTGCATTCTTAGGAAACTGAAGGAAAGCTAAATTTAAATTAAAAACTAGCCTGTATTTCAATGTAACATTATTTAAGTTGCATCTACAGATTTATAAAGATTTTAGCTGTAAGAAGGAAAAAGCTGCAAGAATAAATACAGAAAACACTATGACTTACTCTTCTCATCTTCCATGTTCGGGTTCAGTTTTCTTTTCCTGTCTGCTGATGTAAATGTATGTAAATAAAGTAAATTTAGTTTTTCTAGATTTGAAAGAAACAATACCATTCAACAAACTTTTAGATTAACTTGAGCTTTATGCATGTTTAATTTTACTATTAGTTTGCATAAAATATGTAAACTTCTCTAAACTTGTTTTTATAGATATTGAACCAAACTCTTAAATCCTTAATGGCAAGGGTTTCATTTCACGACAATGAATATATTTATCTGAGCTTACTAGAGTCGATTCATATGCAAGAGAAGACTAGAAAAATACTTCATTATTTTTCTGCTATTGTACTTGCAAACAAGGAAAGAAAGACCATTTGTCATAATGCAGGATCATTTTGGTTATTCAGCCTTAAAGGACATAAAAACAAAAGTTCCATGTCATATGCTCTAGCCACGATGTCTTTGTAGCCATGAAGAAAAACGCCATTCAAACTATAATTTCACAGCCCTGCATAAATAAGCCAAACTTTGTTTGTGTTCTTTACAGAATAGTAAATGAATACATATAAACATTTATCTTCCCATATACCTTGTTTCGTGGAAATAACAAGGTGAGGAAAAACTCAAATGATCCAAGGAGACTTTTTAGAACACAATACAACTAGAAATCAAATGTGACCAAAGTCACACAAGTGTTCTTAGAATTACTAAAATTTCTGAAAGGTCATTCATAGAAAAAATAAAAAGATAAGTGAAAAGATCTACTATGTGAATTAAAATGTACCTTTTTTGAGTTGCCCATTCTTGAAGGATTTTTTCTTTTGAAAGATTATTAGTAGAGAGAGGACAGCTACCATCACACATGTGGGGATGACAAATGAGATCAGGAATTTTTGTCTGCTATACTGTGTACTCACTATAGCTGTCAAGAAATATGAAAAGAAAGTAAATTTATAGCTCACAGAACAGGCATAATTTATGAAGTTATCTGTTCTAACTCCCCAAAGTCTTGCTCTGACTGAACAAATGATTTTCAAAATTTATCAATGTGGTGTTTTACACTCTTTATGAATACTTTATTCTACAGTATAAGAAGCTGAGTCAAATCTCTCATCTGTGTGCCTTTTGAGTGAGCACTACTGCAATTTGTCTGTAACCCCTTTGAAGGACAACAAACTAGGATTCTAGATCCAGGAAGACACCCATGCAGATTAAATAATTTCTTTTAAATTATGAGAACTACCCTGAAAATTAAAACATATAGAAAACCAACAGACTGGCTTGCAGGAGTGCGTGTTAGTTGAGCCTTCAAATACATGAGTCATAGTGATTTGTTCCTTTCCCAGAACCTCAGTATTAAACTGTTTTCTAGAGCTAAATTTTAGTGATGGGTCATAGCACATCATGTATGTAAAAATACTCTTTGTCTTGTACAAGCTCAAGGTCGTACAAACCTGAAGTGGAAATGTGAGCTGAAGTTTCTCCATTCAGTTCTTTATTCCAGAACACACAGCTATAGTTCTCACTTATACTTGGTTTGAACGTCAGTAAGCTGGTGACATTATAGAGGCCATCTGTGGTCAGTGTATACGTGGTATTTGCAGATCCACTGAGATTGAGTTTCTCCTCATTTTGCCAGAAAACCTCTGCCAGAGGAAAGCCTTCTGACTGGCACATAAAAACAAACTTGTCTTCACCTGGTTTTCTTATTACTTGAGTGTTTATTTTCTTGTAGAATGCTGCATAAGAATGTGTTGAGTGAAATTATTTTATGCAACAATAGTCATTTGCCCACTTCCCCTCCTTCCTCTTTAATGCCATATTTTGTCTATGTCTGTATCTGAGGTACCCATCTTTGAAATTATGAAGGATGTTTCCCAAAAAAATTCAATATTTATTATCCAATCCTTCTCATGCCTAGAGTGAAAGAAACTCCTCCACTACTTTATGCAAGGCAGCAGTTGACACAGAATTTATGATTTATCAATACAGAGGAAAAAAGTTCAGCCTCGTGGGGCTTGTATTTTCACTTTTTAAACATGCCATGTCAGGAGAAAAGCCATTTTAATGGTTTTTTACTACAGCTTATAATCAAGTATGATATTTTCATCATACTAGAACAAAATGAACATAGAATTTCTGTGAAGACAGTTCAGAATAACAAATGTGGGTGTTAAAAGTGCCCGTATCATTTTTGTGTTTGACAAAGCTTGTTATTTAGATGCCTGGATGGGAAATGAATGCTGCCTTGTATCACATGGACAAATTGCAGTTAGTGGGAAACACCAAAAGCCTTTCAAAAGACTGGTCTTTCATGTTGTCCAGTAACATAGGTCTTTCTTACTAATATCTGTTTGGTTTTGATGAGCATAGAAAATCACATGTCCTTGCTTTGGGAGCTGCAATCATTTGGGCAATTCCCAGCCACTTGGGTAGTTGCAAGCAGGGCTTGTGAGTAAATCAGAGCACCTTCGAGAAACTTCTGGAGGTCAAATGAGAGGACAGGTGTGGGGGCACTGGGAAGGAGGAGGAATGAAGGACTGGTAGGGGGCAGTTTCTCTCACTTTTTGGCACAGGCTGCTTCTAGAGAAGCTCAGCTGGCCATTGAACCAAAGATTAGCTGACACAGAGACAACTGCTTTTGTTCATCTAGGGGCTGAGCACAGGGTCTTGGTGAGAGAATTAGGCACAATTAATCGATTCATCAATTAACTCTCAATTAATCAATTTCTACAAACCTGTAGGAATTTATCACAGATCCCTCACTGAGTGTATCTTACATTCAATTCAACCACTAACCTTTTACCTCCAAAGTAATGTATTTGTAGTCCACGCCCTGATACTCAATTAGACATAGGTATGATCCTCCATCCGTGACCTTCACACTGGTGATCTGAAGGATAGCTTGTCCTAATTTCAGTTCACTGTGCAGAAGTGCTGCTCTTCCCATGTAGTCATGATGTTGGGATAGAGGGAATGGCTTCCCATTACGGAGCGTGTAAACCTCTTTTGATTTTGACTGCCCCTGACTTTTTTGCTGCCAAACAACAGTCAGGAGCTCTAGGTTTAATGAACCATTCACAGGGAATCTGCATTCCATGGTCACATTGCTCCCATACTCCACAACGTATAGCTGCTGAGGAACGTCAACTGTAAATAAAGCTACAGCAGGAAAAGAAAACAATCTTGTTTGGTATATTAAAATATGTCAGTTTTTCTTTCATTTTTGGAAAGATGATGTCACATAGTTAGTCAAATAGTTACTAGTTTGGCCAGAAGTTTTAAGCATTTTTTGTTCCTATTTGCACTAACATTTTTACCATATAAGTCATATTTATAGAAAATAAACTGTATCTGGATTGATTACTGAGTCTCAAAGACAAGGACAAAACAGGCATAGGGGTTTTTTTCTTCAAATATTAGCAATAACCTAAGGCTAAGTCAGTGCCAACACAGTGAGAACTTCTATGAAACTATCATTGTATCTTATATGTCCTAAAATTCCAGTAAAAACAACAGTTCATTGTGGAAGTAGTGAATCTAATTTCATTATCCTTTAGAAAGAGAAAATCCAGTACTATCTCCTGTGAAACAGTTGCACTGAACAAGCACATGTAACTTAGAAGTATTGCTATGTGTCTATTACAGTCTTCCATGAGCCTGATACCGTGTATTATTTAATCACTTGCATCTTCTCAGATGCATGCAATAATATTACAGAAAGCATATAAAAATAATCTTCTTAGCTATTCATCAAATCTGAAATTCATATTGTTATGAATAATTAACCATTTTAAAGTGTGTTTGATAAAATGGTATCTCATTCAATATTGCTTGTTTCTACACTGGATGTACCGTATACTAGTAGGTTTAATTCAAAAGCACCTGGAATTATTGATAGTGACATTTAAAAGAGAAGTTCATGCAAGGGTTTATTCTTTCTTCTATTTCATGTGCTTGTGAAATACTTTCAGGTAAAGATTCAATTCCTCTTAGCTAGGTTTTTTATTCATTTTCGTGCAACTGTAATGAGGGAAAAAATAGTATGATGAAGTGCCTTTTCTGGTTTTTAGCCAAACTACTGCCTGCTGCAGGCAAGAGCAGGGGATTACACATGATTTTACTTCACTCTACCTCATGCTGAGATTGTTCTACTGTACTCTACTACTGGCTTAGGTTACCTTTGCCATCCTCCCTCTCACAGCCATGCCTGCTATTGCTGGGTGCTTCAGCTGTTAATATCCTATGCTTTGCAGAAGCCTCATTGTGTAAAGCGATGGACTTCCGTCCTGTGCTCAACTAGTACACAGTGCCTTCTGTAACCCATTGCAAAGCAGAGGTTCGAGGCATCACTGACTGTTCATGCAAATATCACTGGAGTTGCTGAAGCCCATTTGCTGAGGGTGTAGCAGTGTTTGCTGTATTGATTCTGCCGGTGAGTTTCTCACCTGGAACCACGGAGAACTGCATTTCTAGCAACAGCATTGTGAGGATCTGGAACATTTTCTCGGATGTATCTGAAACAAATCAGGATTTCATCAGAGCTTGCAACAACTTCCATCTCCTGCTGAAGTGAATTGTAACTGTGCTAGCCTTCAAAGCCCACTGCAGCTAAAAACCCAGCAGAAATACAAACCCCCCACTAGGCTACCCCTAGAAACAAGGAAAACCTTGATTAAAACAACCCATGCACATGCATGGAACCACTGACCTGGGGCAATGAAGGGAAGTAAAACATTTCCACAACTTGTGAGACTTTCATGATCTGTAGCTTCCAGGCAGCCTTAAACACTCTGACAGGGCAGCACTTCTACAACTTCACGTTAAAACTCTACCCATGAATAATAAACACTAATTGCAGTAAGCTTCTCACATGCACAAGCAGACTTTCTTAATTGCCTGCACTAACATCTCATCTAGTTTACAATATCGCTAACCTGATTTTGTTTCAACTCTAATTTGCATACTTTTTTTGTGGTTACCTAATTGTCTGAGTTCTTTAACCTCAAGACCAGTAGATACCTGGAATTCAATGTGGGGCACTGGGAATCTTGGGATGAGTAAATTAAAGTTTTCTTCAGAATGGATTAGAAGTGAAGGCTTACTGTTGCTAATCCATTCACTTTGCAAATGGCACTGCCTGACATGGTCAAAGTGCCTTGTAATACTGACAGTAGACCAGCAGCCCTGAAATAATGCAAAAGTAGAAAGTCCAGTTTTAGAATTAGTATCTTCCTGTTCCAGTAACAAGCAAACTTTAGTTCGTACTATTGTATGTAGATCGACATAACTAAAAAGCAAAACCAAAACAATCCCAAACCAGGGACAATATTTATAACAGAAATAATAAGACAGTAGAAGAATTACTTTTAATAAAGCATGCTAACGTATAGTATAATCTGAGAAAATACTTAAGGAGATCCAGAAATAAGCATAAGGAAGTAAAGAAAAGAAGGAACAGTTTTAGACTTCCTCAGAGCTAGACTTACTGGAGAGGGCTTCTAGCTTTACTTCCCCATTTATTTATGGCTCATCTTGAAGTATTCTGGCTTTGATTTTTCTGCATTTCTATGATTGCTTTCACCTTTGAGATTGCAGGACCTCGGAAAGTCAGGCGTAATTTTTAGCAAAGTCAGCAGCCAAAATTAAAGGACTTTTCTGGAAATTTAGATTTCAGTCTTTTGCTGCCACAGATAAAGATGACCTTTATGCCACTTTAAAAGTGACATAAAGGTCATAAGGACATAAAGACTAGTTAATATAGTGTGCATGTTCACTTTAAAGGTGGATATGCACACTAAAGTGAGCAGACTTATTGCATGTAAGTGAACAATAATTATCAGAGGGTTGGCTGAGTTGTCACTACTTAATGTGTGATAAATCTAATTATTTTAGCTGTGCAAGGATGCACTGAGAATGCAGATCATGTATCTTGCATAATGCAGGAGATGGGACTTTTTAATTATGCATATTACTGAGAGTAAAAGGACAGATTAGAAATAAAGGGATAAATAATCAGCAGATAGCATCCTAATTATTAAATATCAAACAAGAGTAAATCCTGCCTGACCACATAGATTGGTGTGAGAACAGCATGACACATACAATAAGTAAGTAGAAGAACCCAAAAGAGGAAAACATTTTCACATATGATACTGAAAGCAGTCATAGAATGCTTGTGGGGATCAGCAAGGATCTGCATTGAAAGCCACCTTTCTTTAATTCCCTGATCTTACTAGTGGATGTCAACCTGTTCTGCCATCTCAGTGCAATTTGCCCATGCAACTTACTTACATGGTTCTGTGAAACATCCTGACACACTTCCATAAAGATGCCTGTACCAGCATCTGCAAAGTGACTTTTTCATGCTGTTATAGAATAGCCCTCATATTGTTCCTACCTTTTGTAAAACATATGTCATACCTTCCTATGCAGTAGTCCTATACAACTATTCTAACAAGTTCATGCACAGAACTGTCTTTTTTTTTCCCTTTAAGCAGAAAGCCACTTTTAAAGCTTATTCATTTTCTGTCTGTTTACAACTTCGTAGGGATATAACAAAGGAATACTGCACCATAAAAATCAGCACTTACTCGTTCTGGCAGCAAAGTCAGGAATTGAAATTCATGTCTGAACACATGGGGAAGTTGCATGACATTTCAACAGCTATTCAGATCCCGTCAGTAAATGAATTTCCCAAACCAACCTGCAGAAGAAAAAGCAAGTTTTTATACAGTGCTATGTGATTATGAAAATGAAGTTGAATAAACCTCTGAAGGCTGAAATGATGAAAACCATAGCATCAGGCATCTAAAAACCATTTTATAATTTATAGTAGTTCCAGTGAAGATGTAGGGTCCAAGACTGAAAATATGAATGGGAACAATGAAAAACAAGTTGTGAAAAACGTGAATGTGAAAAGGGAGTGATATAATCTTCTCTTTTAGTACAGCGTTATTATGTTACTGAATGCAGTAAGTTGAAACTCACACTTGACTTTCTTTGGCCGAAAAGGAACCTATTCTGGTAAGTTTTCTTAGTCAATGCTGAGTGAAATCTGGTGGGCAATGATAATAAATTTCTAGAATTCCATCAAAGGTCAAAATTACACTATGTATAGTTTTCCTCCTTTTGATTCAGTTGATCATGTCTCTGACTTTAATACTCAGCTCGCATACCCACATGGAGTCTAACAGTCATCTCCAAAAAAAAAAAGTAATTTTTGGCCAATGGAATGCCCCAGGTTACATAAAGTCTCTAGCAGCCACCCAAAATTTCCTGGTAAGGAGTGAGAAAAGTATTTCTTGTTCTCTTAGAAAATTTAGCCTGAACATTCCCATTTCAAACTACATCAGCTGTACACTCTAGGCCACAATATTGTTTTAAACATATTCAATTTTCAATATAAAGTATAGACTTAATTCAGTTCTACAGACATAAATTAAGGGGTGTTTGTCCTAACAGAACTGTATTTTATAAGGATGCTTTCAGGAGGTAAAAGTGGTGGCAAAAGGAGGACATCAAACTCTGTTATATGTTTGAACCATGGAGCTTCTGGGCAAAAGCTGGAACACTTCTTTAAGTAGCTGTGCTTACTATAAATCTCTGACATTTGTTTACAGTTGTAGCTACTGGATCTTACTTTGGGGGAACAGTTATGTTGTCATCCACAGTGAGCTGATGAAGGAAGCTGGCATCAGTTTGGTCAGAAGTGATTTGACCTCAGTAACAATGTTGGCAATATTGAAGAGTTTGTAAGAAGCTTTGTAACCAAAGGAACATGGAAATCACAGAATATTTTGCAATCTACTCTTAGTAATAAAGTATGAAACCCACATCTGAATAATGTGAACTGTGAGTTCAATTCTATTCCTTTCATCCATATATCTGAAAGTGCTTTTCCTAAAGAAATGGATCATAGTAAAAAGCCATAGCACTGGACCTGCTGGCACCACCTTTGATTAGTAGCCTTGCTGTGATGGTCATTGGTCATTGCAGCAAGGAGGGACTAGATGACCTTTAAAGGTCCCTTCCAATCCAAACCATTTGATGATTCTATGATTTCTCCCAACACAAGGATTACAAAGGATCCTGAGCTGGACAAATGATTCTTCTTTATGCTGTCTGCTAAACGAATAAAACCAGAAGCATCATCACAAATTCAGGGACTGTGTAGTATAATAAATCACACATAATCCTTTTCGGGAATCAACATTTCAGCTATTAAAATATTTGTATTGCAGATAATGTTTGATTAAGAACAGTAAACACATTTAGCATTTACGTAAGGACATTCAGCATCATTAAGCAAGGAGAATTTTCTAGACTGAAAGCCTATCTTCCATTAGAATCAGAATGATTGGAAGAAACTAACGACCTTCCAAAGACACTGTCTCTTCTCCAGGTTTAAAGCAGAAGTCAAACATACATAGAAATTCACAATAATTACTCAAAGTTCAGTCTGAAAGAATAAAGGATTAAGGAAAGGGTATTTGGTCCTTTTAAAGTTAATTAGGTACTGTAAACAGACTCTTGTTTGTATTGTGTTTCCTGCAGATCAAGTTAGCACATTGACAGCACTTACGATGTGATCATGCTCAGGTTAAGCAGGTACCACCCTGGTGTCCTTACGAAGTTGCTGGAAGGAAGCAGGAACATAGCACTGAACATCTGGGAGCTAGGATGTATCACCAAGCTGGCTAGGCAGTGTGTGTCCAGCTCCATATGAACTGTCAAGTGCATTTTATCAAACAAGGTGTTACGTGTGATCTGAAAGCCTAGTGAGAAATTCTGAGCTGATAGACTTTGTTACAGATTTGAAACAGCAGTCTTGCAACTGATTTGTTCATTTGTATATTGAATGCTTTTGCTCTGCCACTGACATACTCTGTAACATTACAAAGATCAGCTCAGAGTGCTTTGTTCCTATTCAGGATATATTTTTATTCTCCTTCTACAGCATTTGTATTTTTGTATTGCAAAGGTAGTGCCTGCACGAAACACAACACAGTGCCCTCTGGAAAGGCACTGAATCACAGAAAGGCAAACTAATTTGAATACCAGAAGCAATCACGCTGTGTTAACATGACATCCTACTTCACTCCATTTGGCCAAAAGAGAGCATCAAACCAATACCAGGCTAATGTGATTGTACTGCGTCTCACTCCTAAGCTCGTTTGTTTGGGGTTAATACAGATCTTCCTTCATGAAATTGAGTTTTATGTTCATTTTGTTGGAAAACAGACTATGTGCAGTGCAAAGTACTAAGGGGTCATAGTCACTCTTTCCTTATTTTGTCTTTCTCTGTTACTGAAATTCCTTTGATTTGATGCATCTTGTGGTTTCAGAAGCTTCCTTCCAATATTCTCATATGTGCAAAAAGACCCAAGCGTTTCAACCTCCTTGTGGAATTAGTAAACTGATTTTCCTCTCTGTGAAAGACCTGGTTTTTTTAAAAAAAAAGTTTAAAAATCCTGAATCAGAAAACAAACAATGTAAAGCAGCAGTAGGTCCTCATAAAAACTACATCTGTTGTATATCTCATTATCAGAAGTAAGTTAGTCTGTTTCCATCTCAGGGATTTAATTTTAAAAAAAGCCATGTATATTAACATTTGTTCAAAGCTTATTTCTCAGACCTGCCTCAGTGTGTTCTGTGAACACAGCCTGCTCCCCTCATTCTCTCCAACCCACCTCACACACACGCTCGCTCACCTGCTGTTCCTTCTCTGCTGTCACACCCTTATTGTGGTCCCTTGTACTGCACCTCACCATGCAGTCAATCTGTTGCTGGGACCATTGCTTTATATCTGATGTTCACATTGCTCATGAAAGCCTACTTGCATCATTTCAGTCTGCTCTCCGTCTCACTTTAGCTGTCAGGTGAGGCAATATAATTTCTTACTTCCTTCTTTGCACAACCTTGATGTGAATTTCCACTTTCCCTGCACTGTTTAACTGCCACCTGTAGTATTTTTTCCACTGTGACTTTTTTTTGTTCAATGTCAAATACAATAATGCTAATATGACCTTGTGTTTTGGGTTTTTTTTGGGTTTTGGGTTTTTTTTTTTTCCTGCAAATATTAGTCACAGATCAGGTTGAAAGTTTGTTGCAGTAAGTATCCTACATTTAAAATGCAGCTATGTGTTCTGGAGAACACACTCCATTCAGCTCTTAGCCACGGGCACTGAACAATACAGGCCAACACACTGCTGTGATATGCTGCAAATTGCCTTACATATCTCTAGCTTCTACAGAAAGGAAGACTTCTTGGAGAAGCACAAGAAATTCTCCTCTTCCTAGCCTGTGCTCCTCTTGGGAATACAGAAGGTTAAACACCCTAGATTTGCTGTACCTTCAAAATAACCTACCACCTGCAAGTAAGTGTGTAATAACAACCAAAAGAAAGTAAACATGAATGTATAGACAGAAACACATAAGGATTTTTTTCCCAATACAACTTTTAGAATATAACTGTTACAAAGAGCAACAGTTCGATGATAAGGTGAGGCTAGCATCACTCTTTTGCTTTTGTCCATAGCACAAGATGGGGTTGCAAGACACATTCAGATTCTAAAACTTCTTTTTCCACAGGGTTCAAAGTTACAAAATGGACCTATGTTTTAGTATCTGGGACTTATCCAATCTCTGATTCAGAATCAGAGTCCACTCCCCACAAATAGTTTGAAAATAAAATTAATTTAAGCAAATCTTAAACATATAGGGGAAAAAAAATCTGCAATCCATCAGTCAGAAATACTGTAAATATCAGTTTGAATTTTAGTAGCATTCTACTCACATCAGATCTTTATGCAGTCCTTGAAAGAATCAGGTCCATGTAACAGCTAGAATTTTCAAAGCTTTACAAAGCAGGTGTATTGGTCTGTCCTGTTTCCATGAGAGGAGAAACTATCCAACTCTTGTGATCAGTTTAAAGCATACACCAATATCACAGCTTGATCTTATTTAGATGTTCTGCCACAAATCAACTGACTATTAAAAGGAAACCACCAAGATTCTAAGGAATTTGTAAGCAGTTCTAGTTTCAGTTTTGAAGACACTGTGCTGAAAACACTCTGAGTTCTGTGCACTGCATTGCTGAGCATGTGCATCCAAACGAGTTTATTAAAAATATTCTGTAAAATTTATATGCTAATGTTCTCCTTTTATTTATGTCCATGTACTTTTTCTGGCTTTAAACCTATTTAGAGTCATATGTAATCTTGGCATCTGAACTTGCATTTACTAGGACTGCTCTGCATTCATGAAACTGTCCAGTTACATTTTCTTAATTTTCATCAGATTACTTTTACAAGAATTCCTTGGGAGATTACCTAACATTCACAGATCACATTTCTTGTTCATTTTCATCTATATCCATATAATTAAAAACCAAATCCACAATGAGCATGGTGAAGCATTTTTGCCCAGTGTGATTGTTAATCTCCTTCTTTGCAAATATACCAAACTTGACACTGGATTTAAGTTGGCCCTGCTTTTCATGGAGGGCTGGGCTAAGTGACTACCAGAGCTCCTTTCCACTATAAAGTCTGCTATCCTATAAAATAGACTTATCAATGAATATCTCTGTGTGTTTCACTGTTATTCATTACTATTTAATTCCATACTGCAGTTCATCACTCTGTCTTTTAATTTATGACTATATCATAAACAGGAGACAAGGAAGAGGATGCAGCGGTCTCTTCCCAGGTTTCTTGGATGCTTTGGTCCTGCAGGTGGGACACAAACTCTTGTCTCTCCAATTAGTGCCTCTTCACTAGGGAAGACTGTGCTCTAGCTCCGCACAAATAATGGTTGTGGTTTTACTTCTGTGAATCCTGGCTGGTTTGAGACAATGTATGCTGATTGCCTTCCTCACAATTCCATTCTGACTTAGACTGTAAAATCCTGGTGCAGAGCAACCCTTCTCAACAAAACCACTGCTATACCACATTTTTTTTTTTTACTTTTTTTCTCAGTAATTATCCTTTCCTCAATAAATTTATCCTAGGAGTTAATCCCAAAAAACTAATTCCTGGGTAACCTGACTTTTTTTCCAGAAAAACTCCAATGACCTTCTTGACAGCTGTCAGAAATCAATAGTTTGGATGACTGGACACTTAAAGGAGACAGAAGAGTAAGTCCAAAGAACCAGAGTTCAGCTTGATTTATGATTTACAATTAAAATCAAGTTTGCCTAATGTCCTAATACTTTCACTGCAAGAAAAGGGGAAAAGATGACATCAAACTGAGATGTGCAAGATCTTGTTACTTTTTGTAAGGATGCAAGGGTGGGGGAATTGAATCTTCCAAAGCACTTCTTGCTAAGTGATACTTGTGGCTACTGTTTCTCTTAACTCCACCTTCGCCTTCCACTTACCACCAATTCCCAAAGGTCTTCCAGTCTAAGACAAACAGCCTGTTTAGGGGAAAGTGTTTATGCAAACACACCTTGCAATTAGTGACATTTTTCAAAGGATTTATTAATGTTAAGAGAAAGGCAGAAGAATATGAACAACGCGCAAGCATGCCGAGCCCACAGTCATTTTGAGGTGGGAAAGGCAGGAGAGAGCCCTCTGTCAAAGAATCATAGAATCACCATGTTGGAAGAGACCCACCGGATCATCGAGTCCAACCATTCCTATCAAACACTAAACCATGTCCCTCAAGACCTCATCTACCCGTGCCTTAAACACCTCCAGGGAAGGTGAATCAACCACCTCCCTGGGCAGCCTGTTTCAATGCCCAATGACCCTTTCTGTGAAATTTTGTTCCTAATGTTCAGCCTAAAAGACTACTGTCCCAGCTGGAGTCATGGTGATGCCCAGCAAATGGCTTGCAGAATACCACTGTACAACTGAGAGAGACTCTCCACTTGCATAAAGTCCTCAGGGAAGCCTTGTTTTGTTGGTTGCTATATTCCTTCTCTACTAACTAGCCTTTTGCTTGCCTATCTCATCCTTTACTTCCTCACTTGTTTGTTGGGGAACATCTACCTTCACTGCGTTTAGGTGTCTAGCTTCCCTGCACATACTGACACTTCTGGAACATGACCAAAAGTGTTCCTTGTTGTCTTCCTGCCTGACAGAAAAGTTACCCCAAAGTTACTTCACAGTCACCACCATCACCTTTTACTCATTCTGAGCCAGCCCTGGCTCTGACAGATTTTATTCACATATCCCTGTTTTGGGATAGGGAGACAGAAAGCTCAGTACGACCGCCCAAGGCAGTGGCCTGCCTTCAGAACCTCATGAACACAGTATTTCCTGGCAGGGACTTGGCTGCAACAATCACCTAGATTGCAAGATTGGAGAAATATGGAGAGGAAGACAGAGAACTGGGGAGAGAAGACACACATTTAACACCTGCAAAAGCTGAAATTCTGTGGTTAACATCTCTGCCATTGTGCTGGATAGCCAATTCTTGGCTAATATATCATTGGCACATGTCAATCAAGGATATTAAAGTTACTTTTTTTGGCTAAAAAGGAAAAGGGACACAGATCCTGCAGGATGCAGTCCTGTAAGTTAATAGCAATGATTCCACTTTTCTTGCTAGTAGTTATTTGTAAATGTAATCATTATTGTAATAACATTCATATCCTGCAAAATTAAATGCCACATCATGAAAAAGACCACTAGACTAGTTCATAATTACATTTTTTAATTAATTAGTCCTGAATTCAAGTATCATTAAGCCAATTTAGTTTGTGCACATGAAGCAGGCTTTTCTGAGCACTTTTGGGTGTCTAACAATGCCTGGCCATTAGGAAGCAAAATGCTTTTTACTGAAACTGAGTTGGCACTAGCTTCCTGCTGGATTTCCTTTTCCAGATATCCAAAACACTGAAGTACCATGCAAAAATTGTTAATTGAAGGAAAAAAACATTATTAGAAATATAGTGTTTAACTACATTTTTTAGGTGAGGATAGGAAGGATTTCCTCTTACCAAGTTGTCATGACCTAATTGCATCATATTTTCAGTTAGGTATGTGTTCTTTTTTCTGTCACCAGTGGAAAGTAATTGTGCCAAAACAACTTGTAGCACTGAAAGATAAGCATGTGGGCCTGTCTCCCCATATTCATAAAACTCAAGCCAAGACAATTAGCTTGATTTGTAGAATTATTAATATTAGATTAGACAAGTTCTGGTTTGGATGTCAAAGTAATATAAAGTAGAGCTTAGTTAGAGAGGACAAGACTTTTTATGTTACCCACCACACATCTTGCTTTTCAAATTTCATGCTTCCTAACAACGACTCAGGCATTAAAGCACTGGACAGGGCCATTCAGCTACAGAGTTTTAAAATATTCAAATACCCTCATTTCCTTTATCTTACCCATCTGATGTTCAACATGGGCAACAGTAACTTACCTGTTCTCCTCCTGGAGAAAGATAAATTTAAGAGTTCCTGTTGTCTGGTGCAGCTTGATAAAACCAGCAGCTTCTGTTTCACGATCCTGAGCATGCACTAATAGCACTGCCTTGCAAAGGCTGATAATAACTAAAAGAAGTAGACATTTCACTTTTACTTTAATATGCAAACAGCTGTTGCAGTCTCAAAGAGGAAGTAGAAAAAGAAGAGGTTGCCTCAAAGGGGAATTGTTTATGTAATGATATGAAAATACATGTTTTTGTGTTGAGGAGAATCAGTGCTTTTTCTACAAATGGCCCTAATATTTCCAAAGCCATTCTTGCACCCCAGGCATAATTAAAAATTGACCATTGCTTTCAGAGACACTCGGACTGTGGCCTCAAAAATCATGTTGGGAAGCAAGAGGGGATATTTTAGTTCATGTAACATTCTTGAATCAAATTGCAAGGACCAGCACCAGAACATGCAAGCTCAGCAACACTTTAGGGAAATCACTTCACAGCAACTTACCTGAGTACTACTAACTCCATTATAGTTATCAGGGGCATTTCTCTATACTACTCTGTAGGGCAGCTTGCTGAGATGCATTAAACACAACTTTGCATTAGCTAGATTGAGATTGCCAGCTGTGCAGCCCTAGGTCAAGGCCCGTATTCACATTCTTAGGAATGAAAAACAGGCTCATGTATTTTAACCTGAAAAATAAAATCTGAGTCCAATGAGATTCCAGTTCTCCACTATCTCTTCTTTGTGGGAGCCATNCCAGGCTAAACAACCCCAGTTCTCTCAGCTGTTCCTCATAAAGCCTGTTCTCCAGCCCCTTCACCATTTTTGTGATGACATGTGTGTAGATACTATTCTAAAACCAAATCTTATATACCTGATTTTCCCAGAAAAAACACAAGTGGTGCTTACACTACTTATGGACAAGGCAAAGAGGGCAGGAAAAAAAACCCACAAGAAAAATGAAAGAAATTTTATTAGAAAAATATAATTGTGAAGAGCATTGTAATAAATAATTTTTTTAATCTGTGTATGACCCCCAAAAAGCTGTGCATCTAGCAAAATGTAACAAGAAGTGGGATCCAGGAGCCTGTTCCCTCTTAAGTAGCCACACGACCACGCACTTCATGTACTAGGAATAAGAAGGTTATCTTTCTTCGGTCCACAAGATGAACAAAAAGGCAGTCCAAACCAAGAGCTGTTCTTCCTGAATGTCCAAAGAGTTGCAATATCCCCAAACAGGAAATCAAAAGTGTATAAAACATCAGCAAGGAAGGTAAATCCCCAAAATGCTTCTCAGGAAAGAGATCAAAAAGCTCAGTATTACCTAAAGATTTCCGAACTATAGCTGCTAGGAGAGTTACAGCATTTATTATATTCCAGGTTTAGCTGTATCTGGCATTTTAAGATCTATGGTAAGGGCAGAAAACACCCTGTCTGTATGGCATCTTGTTTTCTTGCATCCTTATCTTTTATGAGAATCAAAGTATTAAAAAAATTCTTCAAAAGCTGGGAAACAAAATTTCTGCAGGAAACCAAGAACTCAGGAGGGGAAAAAAAAACAAACAAAAAAAAAAACCAAGAAAGAAAGCCTAGAACAGAGCCTGGTGAAGAACTAGCTATGACATTAATGACGTTTGTAGGCTTTACCTTAAAAATACTTTTAATGAAAGATGTCTTTCGAAGTGCATAAACTTTAGAAAGCAGAAACTTGGGCAAGTTAGATAAATACTTCCATACTTAGTCACAGATACAGAAACCTGAAATCAAGGAGTTTTATGCTACAATAATTCTATTAATTTCTTTGTAATTTTTTTGCTAAGTTACAATGATATGGAAGATGATTTCCATCACAGAATAAAACACAAAAATTAATATCTCCACTAGCAGACAGAAGACAGAACACAGAACATCTGAGCTGTCAAATTTTGGCCACAGAGGAACAAAGCTTCACCTGCTTTCTCTAGGTCTTCTCAATTTGGATATCTGTAAAAGAAAACACTACATGAAAAAAAAATCAAATTATGAAGTTACAAATTCACAGAACATTTCATGGCTTTGGGACTCTTTCCTAGAGTTTGGAGCTACCAAAGTAATTACCTTCGTCGTCAAAATTAAAGATCTAAAATGAAATTAATTTAAAGGTCAAACAGAAAATCATGGGAAGAAAAGAAGTGGTAGCTCAAGCACACAGGTAGGACACGCTTTTTAGCAAATGCATTGAAATTGTTGTGGCTTAGGTCCCCCATTCCTTTAAAATCTTTTAAAGCCTTTCAAACACATTCTGTGCTCTGTCCTCAGGCCTTAGCTCTTGCACATCTATACCTGGAGGACCAGCAGACTTACCTTTGTCTATGTTCACTAGAGTGAAGTGTAGCAGGGAAGGATTTGGGATATAATTAATGCAAGTGATTTATATGTCAGTACATGGAAGAAGAACCTCAACAATTTCATCCTTCTGTTCCACACCACAGTATGTTTCAGAGATCTCAGAGATTTAGGTATATTGTTTATTTTCTTGCTTTGCTGAGACAGAATCTCACAGCTTGAGACATGTTTGAGTGGCTATGATGGGTTAAGGTCTCCCTCCCTGTTGCCATCACCACTCCTTCAGTTGTACTGGCAAAACTGTTTCTGTAGCAAAACTGTGAGCTAGAGGAAAGACTAATTTGGGTTGTTACGTATTTCCTCATTGCGTTTTCTTCATACAACTTTTCTTTTTATATTTTCAACTAGATTAATTATTTGATATGAATACTAGTACACAATGAGTTATGCTGGTGAGTTTGCAAGACAGAAAATGAGAGGCTGGGCATCTCTTGAAGGCTCTGTCTGTTGAAACAAGGGACCAAACAAACCAGCCATGCATCAAGACTCTGATGACTGTGGGTAATCTATGCTGCATGTAATTTGCTACTGTTTTTCTCTTTATAATTTATAGAATCATAGAATCACCAGGTTGGAAGAGACCCACCGGATCATCGAGTCCAACCATTCCTATCAAACACTAAACCATGTCCCTCAAGACCTCATCTACCCGTGCCTTAAACACCTCCAGGGAAGGTGAGTCAACCCACCTCCCTGGGCAGCCTGTTCCAGTGCCCAATGACCCTTTCTGTGAAAAACTTCCTCCTGATGTCCAGCCTAAAACTACCCAAGTGGAGCTTGAGGCCATTCCTTGTCCTGTCCCCTGTCACTTGGGAGAAGAGGCCAGCTCCCTCCTCTACACAACCTCCTTTCAGGGAGTTGTAGAGAGCAATGAGGTCTCCTCTCAGCCTCCTCTTCTCCAGGCTAAACAACCCCACCTCTCTCAGCCGTTCCTCACAGGGCCGGTTCTCCAGCTCCTTCACCAGCTTTGTCGCTCTTCTCTGGACTCGCTCCAGAGCCTCAACATCATTCTTGTGGTGAGGGGCCCAGAACTGCACACAGGATTCAAGGAGCGGTCTCACCAGTGCCGAGTACAGAGGCA
>WAAB01013943.1:0-17726 GCA_013389865.1 Piaya cayana | reverse complement strand
TCATGATAGCACTCAAGATCACCTGCTCCATGACTTTCCCTGGCACTGAGGTCAGACTGACAGGCCTGTAGTTCGCTGGATCCTCCTTGAGACCCTTCTTGTAGATGGGCACAACATCAGGCAGACTCCAGTCCAGTGGAACTTCCCCAGTCTTCCAGGACTGTTGGAAGATGATGGAAAGGGGTTTGGCCAGCACATCTGCCAGCTCTCTCAATACCCTAGGATGAATCCCGTCTGGGCCCATAGACTTGTAGGTGTCTAGTTGGGCTAGCAAGGCTCTAACTACCTCCTCTTGGACCATGGGAGCCTCGTTTTGCTCCTTTGGTTCCAGGGTTTGTACACAGGGGGAACAACTTCGTTTACAATTAAAGACTGAGGCAAAGAAGACATGAAGTACCTCAGCCTTTTCCTCATCCCCTGTCACTGTTGTTCTTTCTGTGTCCAAAAGGGACTGTATGGTCTCCCTAGTTCTCCTTTTGTTATTTATATATTTATAGAAAGATTTTTTGTTATACTTACATTTCAACTCTTGATCTTCTAAAGAAGTGTCTTTGCGGTTATGTCTATCCTTGTCTTTTGACAGCTCTTTAAATCAACAACAAACATACAGATAACAGCATAGCTTAAATATTTCATATAGTGATAAATCTTTGTTAAAAGCTGCTATCTTGAGCCATCTAGAAGCATGTGACTCAAACACATATCGGGAGAAGAGATTAATATCAAATGTTGTGTCCATTTTGGGCAAGAATTCTCATGAGAGATTTTCTTAGGGAAAACTCAACTGCCAGTATGAACTAACATTCACATAGCAGTTTCCTTTGACGAGGTCTCCAAATAAAATCATACAACAAATTAAAAAAAATAAAACCCAACAACCATAAGCCATCACAGGAAGAGCGTAAAGGATTTATCTCTTCTCTACCACTGTAGATATGAACTGTGGATTCTTTCCTCCATTTCTCACTGTCATGGTGGTGCTGGCCATTCACTTGGCTTTGTTCATAGCAAATAACATCAGCATCTCAACAGGAGGAAAAGGAAACTTTTAGAGAAGCTAAAACCAAACCCTCTGTCCTCAATGCTGTGACAAAGACCCTTGAATGCATATTCTAATACTGGAGAAAGCATGGCTTAAACTGCAGCATAGAGTCTGCACACTAGAATGTGCTGCAGTCATGAGGTATGTGTTCCAAGGAGCATGTGCCCCCCTATCACAAACTTCCCAAAACATGGCATACCTCTTCCTGTCCATATCAGGACTGCATGGAACAAATATGTTTTTCTTTCATGCCTTCCTCTCAAGAAGTTGACATAGTAGTGAAAAGTAACTCTTCAATTGTAATTTAAACTTGTTACATAAATGAAAAGTTTGAAGCAAAATGAAAGTTGAAAGGAGATCTGCATTTGGTTGTCACCATGTCAAAGTAAATTCTCAAGCAATTATTTCCACAAGAATCACAATGAGCTAGAGTTATGTTGTTTGTACATACTTGCTATTGATGAAGCAGCCACAAGTGTTCTGTTGTCCTTATTTGCCCTAGCTGAAAGAAAATGTGAGAGAAAGATCAAAAAGGAAATAAAATATTTGCTTTAGAACTAATGGCAGCTTAAGCACACTGTTGGGAAGGGCACACTTAGAGTGTAATCCAAGGTTCTCAAAAGATTCAGTTTCTTCAAAGACTAAAATATATACTTCAGTGCTCCCAGTCAGTCAGATTCCTTTCCAATTTCCTTTCTTTTTTCCTAAGCCAGAATATTATATACTAACATTACTGAAAAATATGTGTTTCAAATGTTTTTCTGTTGCATATTTTCACCCAGAATTTGAACATATTGGGCAACAGAAAACAGAAGAGGATCATCTTGTCAGTACTTTTTTGAGGGGAAAAAAGCCCATATTCCAGGGGTGAAAGAATGAGTTGTCTGGTCATCTAGGATAGCTTGGGTTTTAAAAGTAAAAACTATTGCCATTACTTTAGCTTCTAAATCAACATTTAGTTGCTGACACACAGAGATGTATAACATAAACATGATAATCACATACATCATGACTTGTACATGCATGAATAAACACAAAAAATTAATATTACTCAAGAAACCTAGGAAACTTCTGACCTTCATTGAAAACCCTAGATTGGAATCTTCTGAGTAGTCACATATTTTGCTGTCTCTTCTTCCACTTTCTTGTTCTGCTCCTATTCCTATCATGTTCTTAGGACATTTTCCCATAGCACCAATGCAGGAGATGAGTTTGTGACCAAAACTGAATAGTCATACCTAGTTTTATCTTCTATTTATTTTATGGAACTTGGACATGAATACTCAGTGTAGAGTTTATTTATAGATGGGTTTGAGTAATTTCTAGACAGAAATAAGGGTCATTTCTGGTTTTTACTGTGGAAAAGAGAGCTTGCAGATAGAAAAACCAACAGTTCTGCTATACCACCTGAGAAAACACACTACCCTTAGTGTGGAAGCTTTTAGGATACCACTTTAAAAAACAGTATAACTAGTTTTTGCATTAGTTCCAGCTGAGTTTCATGCTACCTACACACATTTACATCTCCTACAAAAATTAAGAACTTCAAAAGGAGAATTTAGTCAATTATCTTGTTCAGGTATTTTGGAGCATTTCTGGTAATAATTTAGAGTCATGTGAGTATGATATTATAATGCTAAGAGTACTCTATCAACTTTAATGTCTCTCGTGTTTTTTTTTCTCCACAGACAACTTGATTGTCCCACAAAAAAGAAAAAAGTTATTTGAAAAGAAAGAAGTAGCTACGCATCAGCTAAAAAATCCACACACTTGTTATACACAAGAAAAGTTCTGGCCAAAACCAGAATGTTCAGCAATATCACTTTCCTTTTGACATTCTCAAATGAGTCTTACAAATGTGCTGAGATCTGCATGACTTTATTCTACCTGTTAAAATGAAGTGTGGAAAAAAAACCCTGAATATAAAATCCTCAAACACATCTACTCTCCCCCCATGAGAAAGAAAAAAAAATCAAACAAAGAAAAAAAGTCTATCACTGCCTATTTCAGGTTAAGCAACATGTTTCAAGCATTTTTTCTTTAACTTGGGTGCAAACTATATTCTTCCAACATTCTGGTCCCTAATCAAAAGGGAGGACACAGAACAAGAAACTTCCATTTCCTTTAGGTGCATATGCTGTGCTTTATTGTTTGAAAAAATGTGACACTAATCTTCCTGCTTTATATCATTACTCATAAGAGAAATGAGTAAATGGTTTGTGAGGGGCTAACAAATCTGTTCCACTCTACTTACTTGCTAGTATTTATCCAAGTTAGATAAAGAAAAAGAAATAAATGATGTAGTGAAAAAATTAAGTGGTTTCATGATGAAAGATCAGGATGAGGCAGATTTCTATTGTCTCATTCCACTTCTGTGCAGGTGAATTAACAGAGCAGATCAAGAATAACTGAGATAGACTAAAATAAATAATTTGAATACCTTTCTTTATGCAGAGAATAAAGAGAACTGATCCAATCAAAGCAGGCACAATGAGAATTGCTCCAAGAAAGTGTCTGCTCTCAGTGTCTGCTGAATCTTCTAATAAAATAAATGAGGGAAAGACATTACATTGTTGCATAAGTTTATCCCTTTTCCTCTCCTTTTCACAGTATTATTTTTGTTATGAGCAGTTCAGACATGATAACAGTATTTTAGATTGTATCTAATGCCAGGTGCTGATGGTGCACTCCACCATACCTCTTTATCCCAATAAGGGAAAGAAAATACAGAGCATACTCATATTTACCTTTGCTTCCTGCATTCCATGTGACAGTGCTGTTGATTCTTGTTGTGCATCCTGCTTTTCACCAAGGTATAAAGTGTGATACCTAGCTTAGTTTCCCATCAGGACTACAGGAAAGAGTTGATTGAAAAAGAGAATCAACTCTCTTTCACTTTGTAAAGCTCTGAATACAAAGGATAAGCAGCCTCCTTGAATCCCAGAGGCATTTTTTATTAAAACCAAACTTGTCAACCGCCTGTTGAAACAATGACCTGTCTTGCTCACTCTCAGCTGCCTGTTTCCACCTTTTGTCAGTCTCAAAAAGTGTGCCAGCACAGACATTTTTAAAACCTCATGATGAAAAGGACTGGCGAAATTACCTGATTAAGTAACAGTCCAATAAAGAGAAATATAATTTTACTGTTGGATAGGGTCTCCAGTCTGGTTGAAAGCTTGTGCAAGTATATTGGAGTACAGTGTAGAAATCAAAAGAGTGAACAAAAGCAAAAGCAGTAGGGGTGGTGCCCCGTTAAAGGATGTAAAGAGAAATTCTATTGCTCTTCTCCATTCATGCATCTTCCTTCAACCCAGACTTAATGAGAAGGAAAAAAAATCTGTGTACAATTTGTTAAATTTAAATCTGCTCGAAGCAAAGGCTGTAGTGACCTTTGCCTCTGCAGTGAAATATCAGATTCTTCAGATTTATTTGATAGTTATCACCAGTGAAACAGAACATTCTTGGAAGATCTGTTTAATTTGTACAGGCGTGTTTAATTTCTAGGCTCCAAGCTATATGCTTTTAAAATAATGGAACTTTTTTAGCACTCAGACTCAATCTTCACATAGCCATAAGCCATGCAAAATTCCTATCCTTGAATCACATCCACCCATACATGATGAACATGTTAGTATGGTGGAAGTGCACAATAACTGCAAAACTTAACAACACAGATATTTTTAATCAGACTTCTAAAAAATAAATAGGAAAATAGGAAAGAGAAACAAATCATGGCTAAATCAACTGGGATAAACTCAAATAGTACCTTGAAGTGTATTACCATAAATAAAATTTTAGAAATGTTACCTGCTATGTGTAAAATGGCAGTTGTATTTTCTTGCAGCTCTTTATTCCAGAATATACAGTAAAAAATCTCATCAATCCTACTTTTGATTGTAAGGGTACTTGTCACATGATACAGCTGGTCACTCCCAGTTTCATAACTTGTGTTTGCCTTATCAGTCAAATCTTTGTGTTCTCTGTTTTGCCATATCACTTCAGCTTGTGGGTATCCCTCTGACCGACATATCAACTTCCATTTGTTGTCTCCTGTCCTCACCACTCTTTGGGTTACAGTTCTGTAAGGAGCTAAGCAAATGGAAGATGATGTTTACTAGTAAGAAGCTAGAACAGCATATAGTAGCAAGATATCTCTTCTCTATCCCTAGGTCCTGAGGCAAATTTCTGTATATCAGCTTTGACTGTATAAATAATAGTCTTGACAGGAAAAATAAATGTCACTATCGTGTCTCTCCAAGGCAACTGGAGGTACAGGATTTATTATAATTTTGACATTGCTTAGGTAATTGCTTTACCTTTCTGGTCTTTGTCCTCTCTAAAGGGTTTTTCTGACACCATTCCTCTCATGTTATTGTGGGAACTGAAATACAGAACATGGATTCAGTCTAGGCAGAAACATATATCTGCACAACTGTCATGAGTTGGCTCCTGACTCTATCTTACTTCAGGGACTCCTCTGAATTTTTTAACAGATCACTGTCAGGTAACACTGAATGGCTTGCAGTAGCACTCTCACCCTTAACTTTCAGATTGATTGTCTTGTAGTCGGCTCCCCCGTAGCCAATAAGACAACGGTAAACCCCTGCATCTCTGAGCTTCACATCACTGATCTGAAGGAGAGATCGCCCCAAGTTCAGCTTCTCTTTCAACAATTTTATTCTTCCTCTAAAGTCACTGTGTTGACTTTTGAAGTCTTCCTCTCCTCTGAGAAGTGAATAAACCTGCTTCTTTAACTCATCCTTTTTTTCCCAGCTGACACTCAAATCTCTAAACTTTAATTTCCCGTTCACTGGGAATGTGCATTCCATGGTAACATTGCTCCCACGTTCCACAATGTAGAGTGACGATGGAGCTTCAACCGTGAATAAAGCTGAAAAAAAAATTTGTAAAAACCTTAATTTTCCAATTATTTCACAAATCTTTCAAGTAATGTCTTACCATATACACAGAACATTTTAAGAACCAAAGGTATGTGACTGTCAAGAAAAGTTAAACATTTTTGCATGCAGTTGCCCAAGTCTGAGACAAATTGGGCTATTTATACCTGCAAACCCCTGCTTTGTGAACATGCACAGTAGGATGCTGTACTAAAAATAGGCAAATGTGAGTGCACAGTCCTTCAGCTGTTGCTTTCAGAACATTGTCAAGGACCCTGGCAATTGTTAG
Source organism: Piaya cayana (assembly GCA_013389865.1). NCBI lineage: Eukaryota > Metazoa > Chordata > Aves > Cuculiformes > Coccyzidae > Piaya > Piaya cayana. The sequence continues at coordinate 11,497 of WAAB01013943.1, read as the reverse complement.
TGCCTTGGGTGTGAATGTCATGTTCATGTAAATGTCAATTGTTGTTACACATAGTGTTTAAAAAATACATAACAAATCCCAGGTTTGACAGTGCAAATAAAACCTTTTGTTTAACACAAAGAGAACCTTGTCTGAAATGGTATTTATGCTAAAAAATCAAGACGTATTTCAGCCTGGTCCTGTATCAAAGCACACATTAAGTACACATATCTCGTTCAATGTAAAAGCACACTAAGACCTTTTATTTAAACACTAAAGGAAAAAAAACCAGAAAACAGCATCTGAAGGAAAACTGAGGAAGTAACATTTCTATGCTTATACATGACAAGGAAACATACTTCAACAGTTCTGTTTCTTATGACCCAGCTTCTTACCATTTAGGAAATGCCAGTAGAATGAAAATACATACAAAAGCAAAGGCTTTCCCATGATGTAAATAGAACCTTAAAAAAGAAAACAGACAAATAACAGACAAATGTAAATATCTGGTCATTTTGTAACGTGCACTGTAAAATACACTTTGTTGTCACCTAAAGAACTAGACAGAAGGCACTGAATTTACTCTAGCTGACAACATAACAAAATTGCACCACTAACTACACTAGATGATCAGAGATCTTTCTCTGTGTGTCCAGAAAGAGTATTGACTTTTATTTGCTTTAAAAATTTGTCCTTAGTTATGGCAAAATATATGCTTTATGACTGTCTGCCAATTAGTAAATAAAAATACTCAGAAATATCCAGTCATTCCTCTAAACCGTAGCAGGGAGTGTTGCTCCTGCTAGGAGAAGAATGGAGGCATTTTCTATACATGTTCAGTGGAAGAAATAGTGCTTGGTCCTCCCCTACCTGTTTGTCTTACTTTGAGATACAATGAACATACCCTGTTTGATAACACACGGTCTCACAGTACTCACAATGGGGCTCGTGGAGTTACATATACTGTGAACAGAATTCACATGGTAATTAATCGCTTACCATGTAATTAAAACAGTGCCTTCGTTAACAGTGAAAAAAACAGACCGCCTACAAGCAAAATTGATTTCCTTGAATCTCTCTGCTTTACATCCGAACACATAAATTATTTCAATTTTCTGTCAGAAGGTTTTCCCGTTTTTTGTCAGAGCTTTCATACCCCTACACAACACTTTAATATGATAAAACACTGATTAATGTCAATACATACACTTACGCTTCACACACCCACTGTACCTGTCACGCTTCCTAACTGATTAAAATCTACCTGAACTGTGACTCTTAACATTTTTAGTAATATGTTTTGTCTTTCTGTATCTGGCTGTCAAATTGAAGAGGATAATAAAGAAACAATACTGTCCTGAATCATAAGACACCTGCCTTCACAATGTTGCGGCTTAAGGGAATTAGACTTCTCCTAAGAATTTGATTCAAGCTACTTACTTCCTCAGATTGATGCTGCCTGATCCAGTAGCAGGTTAGCAGAAGGAACACCGAGGGAGCTGAGAAAGGGAGGTTATCTAATACACTATAGGGCTGGCATAAGCAGCCTAACAAACAAAATGACGTCCTGCAGAAAAAACTTTCATGGTTCTAAGACCCATGCTTGTGTCCTGCACCTTTACTTTACAAGCTTTCTCCCATGGTACAGAAAATCAAGCCTTAATACATGTGAAAAAAAGCATGACTGTTACTTACAAAATTCCTCAAGCCTCAGAAAGTCTGTTGCAATAACCATTACAGACATTTCTCCTGTTTCATCCTGAGCAAAAAGATCCCCTAGGTAGATGGACTGAAGCAGCCCGAAATGCAGATGACAATCAAAAATCTTTACCAAAGCTCCAATCTTCTGTTTTTCTTACAGAACCAACCACAGCGCTCTCTCCGTCCTCCTGATGGCTTCCAACATCTATGGCAAACACAGTTTTATAAAAGCAAAAATATATTTGCTGTTTCAGTATGAGAATTTTATGTTTCCTTCATGAGAAAATGAAGAAGCCAAGAAAAACAGAACTATTTGCCCAAAGACTTCATGTGACAGAACAAATGTTGATGTAACTCCACCTACTTCTTCAGGAAACTTCCCTATTATTGGTAAATTCCCCACTAGGGAAAATTCTCTGTTGCTAATAGTGGTTCACTGTAACCAGAGACAGAAATGTTAGGAAAATTAGTACATAAAAGGCTACAGGCATTTGAAGAAAAATGTCATCTGATCAAAGCTACATGTGAGCAACATCAGCAGCAAGAAGGCATCCCTTTACTCAGACTCAGGGTCCCTACTGTATTAATCTAAAGTGGTGCCAAGCAGTGGCTAACAACCACTGGAAATTTCTACACAACTTACTCAGATCTGCAAAGGTAATAAGTAAGAATAACAAGAAGAGCACTGTCTACCTGTGTCTGGTAAGAAGGTATTTTCTGCCCAAGATTTGAGCACAATGAAAGCTCCTTGCCTTACCACTGCAAGAAGAGTTGTTAAATCTTGCTCTAGATCAGCAAAAAACAAGCACTGTTTTATTCTTGATTCTAGAATACAGAAAAAACCCAAGTACTGCAAGCCAAAGAATGTACTTACATTTATCTGCAGATTATAGTTTGATAGCATGGTCAACAACACAAAATATAACTTCAAACATATGCTTCAGTCCAAGTTAACCCACCTATATTGCCTTTGTGTATATGGAAAAGGGGCTGAGATTCTTGGAAGTGTTAAAATACTGTGAAATAACCACCTAAAATTTATCAGGCAATATTTTCTTCTATACACTTGACAACCCACTCACAGTATCCATCATGGTAGCAAAAGCACATCATACTCAAAACTGGTAAGAGTCAACCTTTAACTTGACATGTGGGAGGAACACAGCGACAGTGGTGTACGAAATAAATGAATGTAACAGTTAGGCTCTGATAACCCGAAACCACCTTGCAATGCTGAGGGGGCAGATTTCTGCAATAGGTGAGACCAGTGAAGACTCATTTCCACCAATTGTTTCTGTGCTTAAACACAGATTTTATGACATTTTCTCAGAAGAAAATAACATGACAAAGAGAAACTGAAACAAATATGTAAAATACTGACTGTCAGACCACAGAAGCCATTGATGTAGTTAACTTTCAATGTCATGAGTTTAGTTTCCTCTTTTTAATTGCTTGCTTCAAAGCCGCTGGGTTGTTTTTTCCATGTTAAGTATTTAGTAGCAAATAAAAGACCAGGAGAGTGTTTGGTTTGGGTTTTTTTACTTGGTTGGTTTTGGTAAGATATTTTGTTTGTTTAAATATATATTTACATATACATTCACACATACACACACATACATGCATACACATGCACAATACGTACATGTTTTACAGCACAGATACGTACCACAGCTGGCAAGGGGTGGGCTGGCTGTTGATGGGCAGATTGGTTGCCTATGGGTGGGCTGAGTGCTGGTAGGTTGCTGTTGGTTGGGTTGGCTGTCAGTGAGTGGTTTGGTTGTCAGTGGGTGGTCTGGGTGCTAGTAGGTGGCCTGGGTGCCAGTGGGTGGCCTGGGTGCTAGTAGGTGGTCTGGGTGCTGGTGAGTGGCCTGGGTGCTGGTGGGTGGTCCAAGTACTGGGGGTCCGGTGCTGGTGGTCTGTGTGCCAGTGAGTGGTCTGTGTGCCAGTGAGTGGTCTGGGTGCCAGTGAGTGGTCTGGGTGCCAGTAGGTGGTCTGGGTGCCAGTAGGTGGTCTGTGTGCCAGTGAGTGGTCTGGGTGCCAGTAGGTGGTCTGGGTGCCGGTGGGTGGTCTGGGTGCCGGTGGGTGAGCTCGGTGCTAATGGTCTGGTTGCTGGTGGGTAGTCTTGGTGCCAGTGGTTGGTCTGGTTGCTGGTGGGTGATCTGGGTGCTGGTGGTCTGTGTGCCGGTGTGTGTCCCGGTTCCCTGCGGCAGCAGCCCGTGCGCTGTCCCCACGGCGCTGACCTCCCGGACTGGCGACGGGCGATGAGTCCCTCCGACAGACCCTGTCCGGGGACCTCCCGCCCCGGCGCTGGGAGGAGACTGAACCATTCCTGGAAACCGAGCCGCAGTCGGGAAACTAAACCAAAACTGAGCTCTCGTTGCTTCCCACACAAGGATAGGGGCTTGGCACAGGTCATGAAGCTCGGGTACTCACTCGCTCCTTCCTTTTCCCTCCCTCCCTCCTGTTATACTTAAATCAAACAAATTTAATCCAATTAAATTCTTTAAGTATTTATTACATAGGAAAGTAAAAGGCAGCGCTGGGCGGTTCAGAGAATCTCAGCTTCTCCGGAGCCGCAAAGTTACAATTCCTTAGGGAGCTTCTTATATACTTTCCCCGCAGCCTCCTTAACCCCACCCCGTGCGCCGACGTTTCCTAGGCAACAGAGCACTGTGATCGGTTTCTCGTCGAAGATCTGGCTTCCTGACAGAGGTCAGGTCCGGTTCTTCTGCTCAAGGATCCGAAACTCGGCTCCAGCTAGACGCGGTGGTCTGGTTCTTCCCGCCAAAATTGCTCTTCTGCCCAGCAAATAATGCTGGGGGCAGCTTGACCCACATGCCCCCCTCTTCCCCTCCTCACTTCAACACAAATACAACATTTATTCAAAAACTTATGCTATTGCCAACAATGGTAACAGAACATTTTTACATTTAAAATGGTAAGACCGCCTCTCAACTTGTCTGATTAGCAAATTACATCCTCTTACCTATTTCTCTTCCTTCCTTCCTTCCTTCCCTCCTTCCCTCCTTCCCTCCTTCCCTCCTTCCCTCCTTCCCTCCTTCCCTCCTTCCCTCCTTCCCTCCTTCCCTCCTTCCCTCCTTCCCTCCTTCCCTCCTTCCCTCCTTCCCTCCTTCCCTCCTTCCCTCCTTCCCTCCTTCCCTCCTTCCCTCCTTCCCTCCTTCCCTCCTTCCCTCCTTCCCTCCTTCCCTCCTTCCCTCCTTCCCTCCTTCCCTCCTTCCCTCCTTCCCTCCTTCCCTCCTTCCCTCCTTCCCTCCTTCCCTCCTTCCCTCCTTCCCTCCTTCCCTCCTTCCCTCCTTCCCTCCTTCCCTCCTTCCCTCCTTCCCTCCTTCCCTCCTTCCCTCCTTCCTTCCCTCCTTCCTTCCTTCCTTCCTTGTTGTTGGATTAGTTGTTGTTACCAAGCACTGTAGCATACCTAGCAGACGTAGTTTGTGTATTGGTCACATTTGGTATTAAATATGCAGCACATCATGTTTAAAATCTTTTTTGTGGTTCTAAGCAGGTCAATCAGAAAATCTATGACTAAATGTAACATTGCATTTAACAAAGCTTCATCACCAGAGGGTGTAAAAGAAGTAGCCAACGACTACTCACTGGTCTATGCCTCAGAGCTCACGTGCTTTGGAAATCCTTCCAGCACCCACAAGAACTGCTGCAAAGGGCAGCCGGAGTCCAGCAACAGTGTTTGTGACCCCTGTGTATACCATAGAGGAGAGCACAGCAACATCAACGAACTCCACAGTGATAAATGAGAAGTGTTAGAGACCTCTCTAATGGTATTAAGCATGATCAGATACCGAAGGGCTCTGACAGGCTAACAAAAAGTGATAATGTGCAAAGGAAACTACAGTCAAAACCTGAAATTTTAAGTATTTCCATATTCTTCAGTTGCTTACAGCAAAGAGAATGCTTCCCAGTAAACACTAAATCAAATTCCACCAGGAAGGAAGAAGAGAATCTGATCACGAGAGTGTGTATCACCTGGTTAGCATTTACTGCACTTGTGATGCAGGAATCTTTTTCCAAATGGAAAACCAAATTAAGCAAACATGAGCTGAGTAGTTCTTATCCCCTGGAATTATTAAGCAGCAGCATGTCTCTTTAGTAGCTTCTTCATTTTGAAGTCACAGGATGAAACAAATCTATTCCACATGTTGTTATCCAGTGGGTTCCTCTCCAGCTGCAGGTTTTACCACTTGAATTAGCAATGGAATTTGGATTTTGGGTTCTTTTAAAGAATCAGGAATTTGATGAATAAGGATTGGAATTATCTACCCAGCTTTCTCTTTGCACTTTGAAAAACAGGGACACTGGTCATGGAAACTGATGCCAGACATGAAGGTAACTAGTTCAATCAGTAACCAGTAACAACTAGTTCAGCTAGTAGTTTAATAAGCTTTGAATTGCTCAGTAAAAAACTTGACATTTGTAAAAGGCAAATGTACTTATACAACTAGGTTTGGTATATAAAAAAATAAAGATGCAAAACAGTCACAAACCAGTCTGAGAAGACTCTTTCCACTAACAATACCAAACAATGACAAAAATATCCCCAGAATTAAGAGGAAGCTTCTCATTAAAGAGCAGCTTTACTAAGCTGACAAATACTTTAGTTAACCAAGAGGATTAGAGAACTATGGGACTTCCCTTACCGAAAACAAAAAATGCTTCGTCAAAGCTAAAGGCTTATATCCACTCTGTGTACATGCTTGGATTTTCAAAGCTCACATATCTCTAGATGTTCACACACTTCCTTTTTCCCCAAGGTTCTAATAGCAAGAGGAAACCAAAATCAAACAATGTTTAAGAATGTAAACATTTCTTATCGTTAGCATAAGATAATAGAAACCTGGATTTTTGGTTCATTCACAAATAAAAATAAGCAATTGTCACAGATTAAAGAATTAATTCTTTAAAAATCCCTTAAAGCCATTCACATCTACAGTCAGTACACTTCTAAAATACTCAGGTAAATGAACCATGGTAAAACTCAAAAATTGGTTTGCTAAAGACTAGGAACTTAAGGCACTATTTAAGTATTTTGATCCAGCAGCTTTAAAGTTATAAGGGTCTAAATAAGCATGTGCTGTTGCATTTTGGAAAATGTTGATAGACTGAAATTTCTTCCTGCTCAAGAAAAGACAAAATTTGGACAGACCAAAACAATTTGTCTGGCTGCAAGGAGCTCGGTGGGTGGGAAAAGATGATATCTTTGGTAGCCTGCTTTGCAGGAAAATTACATTCTCTCAAATTTATCAGCGAATGTCCCATCAGTCATAACGTTCCCCGCTGAAGACTAATTAAAGATTGATTCGCCAGTGGCTGCTGGTGCAGTATTGCCATCTCGCGGGAGGCTGGAGCATAGTAGGAAGTGTCTCTCCAGGATCCCTACTGCTCTAGTAGCTGGGAAAACCTCAAGGAGTTCCTGCCACTTTCCTGTTCATCACACAAGCCACTGCTCAAACTCCTCATGGATGGGCAGGTCTGTTATCAGTGGTGCATAATTCCAACTATTAGTTATTTTTTTTTTCTGTCCTCCTCTGCCTTTTCACTCTCTGATCCTTTCTTATAAGCATTTCTCTCTCCTACTCTCTCAGTACACCAACATTTTTAATTTTTTCAGTTACTTCCCATAATTATGCGTTCCCATAATTATCCATTTTACATGACATTTTAGACATTCATCCATCACTTATGTATCTAACAGGCTTCCATGTATCCTTCCACAAAACCTTACTCACTTCTCAGTTGCGGGACTACGTGTACTTGTATCAATCTTTAAAAAGCCAAGTGACAGATCTTAATTTTTGTCTGAACATTTCTAGCTATAAGTTGGGCAGATTTAGACTAGACATAAGGAGGAAATTCTTCATGATGAGGGTGGTGAAGCACTGGAACAGGTTGCCCAGGGAAGCTGTGGATGCCCCAACCCGCAGAGGTGTTCAGGGCCAGGTAAGACAGGGCCTTGGGCAGCTGGGTCTGGTGGGAGGTGTCCCTGACCACAGCAGCAGGGGTAAGAAGTAGGTAATTTTTAGAATCATAGAATCACTAGGTTGGAGAAGACCTTAGAGATCATCAGCTCCATCCATACCTGCCTACTACAAAATCAACTCCCTAAACACCTAATCTACCCACTTTTAAAACACTTCCAGGGATGGTGGTTCAACTACCACCTTGAGCAGCCTGTTCCAGGGCTTGAGAACCTTTTCTGTGAAGAAATTTTTTCCTAACACCCAAACTAAATTTCCCTGACACAGCTTGAGGCTGTTCCATCTCCTCCCATCAGCTGGGAGAAGAGACCAGCTCCCTCCTCTCTACAACCTTCTATCAGGTAGTTGCAGAGAGCAATGAGGTCTCCCCTTCGCTTCCTCTTCTCCAGACTAAACAACCCCAGCACCTTCAGCCGCTCCTAGAAAAACTTGTTCTCCAGCCCCCTCACCAGCTTCATTGCTCTCTCTGGACACACCACAGGACCTCAATTCCTTTCTTACAGTGAGGAGCCCAAACCTGAACATAATATTCGAGGTGCAGCCTTACCAGTGCTGAGTACAAGAGTAGAATCACTTTCCTGGACCTGCTGGCCATGCTGTTTCCAATACAAGCCAAGATTGCATTAGCCTTCTTGGCCGCCTGGGCACACTGCTGGCTCATGTCCCTTCCAAACCATTCTGTGATTCTATGATCCTATGATTTTTTTTACATTTAATTTCAAAGTCAGCCTGTAATTATGGATGATGCCATGAAAATGCTCTAACACATGATGAAACACAGAGTATGACAGGAAGCCTGGGTGTCGAAGGCATTTAATTCTTCTCTGCTTCTTGATCATAGAATCATAGAATAATTAGGGTTGGAAGGGACCTTGAAGATCATCCAGTTCTGACTCCCTTGCCACAGCCTGGGCCATTTCCCACCAGACCAGGCTGCCCAAGGCCCCATCCAACCTCCCCTTGAACACCTCCACCAAGCCACGCCCCATACGGTTAAGCCCCGCCCCATCCCACTGAGCCCCATTCCATCGCACTAAGCCCCATCCCGCTAAGCCCATCCCATCCCACTAAGCCACGCCCCATCCCACTAAACTCCATCCCATCCCCACTAAGCCCCATCCCAACACACCCCACCCCACTAAGCCCTTCCTCATCCCGCTAAGCCACGCCCCCCGCCAGCCTACACCCCCCAAGCCCCGCCCCCCGCCGCTCTGCCGGTGCCCCGTGGCGGAGGGTCTCCCGTCCCGACTCGTCTCCTCGGCGCCGCGGGACGCGATGGGGTTCGTCTTCTCCAAGTCCATGAACGACAACCTGAAGGCTCAGCAGGAGTTCATGCTCATGAACTCGCGGCTGCAGGTAACGTGGCGGGGCAGGGGCCGCTGCGGGACCGGAGCCTCTCACCCAGCACCCCTGGGGCAGGCGGGCCGAGCACCGGCTCCCTGCAGCCCGCGGCTCCCTCGGGGCTCTCGGTTCACAACTCGCGGAGGTGGGAGCGGTAGCTGGGCCCTCAAGCTACCGCTTTGGAAACGCAGCGCGGTGTCAGGGTTAAAGCGTGTTGGCCCCGCGTGAGCACGGGACACGCGTGTTTTAAATAGACGAGCTAAGTGTCTCAGCTCTTCCACTCTACAACGTCATTTCTCTCTAGGTTCAGTTAGGCAGCTGCAGTTATTCCGATTCTAGAAACCCTAGGGCAGGTAGGGCATAGGTGATTGTTTATGACCCCTTATAAAATAATAAAACAGCAGCAGAGGAAGAGAAGGAAAACCTGTTGGACTAAGATTCAGAAGCTGTGCTGAACAGAGATTACAATGTAGCGTTAGTTAGCAGCTTTATGATTTATCATTAGGCATCTTATGATCCCTAACTTGTTTATAGGGACTTAGCTGGAGTTTGTCCCTTTAATTTTGAGTTTTAATTGAATATAGGTAAATCTAAAATGTTTAAAGTGGTGATGGGTGAACTTTCCACTTACTAAATTGCCAGCAGGTGGCGTGTTCTAGTTTTCAAAGCAGCTCGCAGATCACATGTCAAGTGAACTCTGGGGGTGACCTTGGGAATGTGGCTAGCAGGGAGAAAGGTAGCCTAAGGAAAGGTGATCCAATGCCCTGCTGGGTAGCTTTTAGCTGTTGCAAGAAAGTCACATTATTGCAAGGTTTGTAGAAATCGTTTTCTGTGCATGCTGGGTTATACAACACAACCACAACCACTCGGGTACAACCACAACTTTTGTGTACAGTTTTTTTTCCAAACATAGGCTCCTCCCACCTCCACAGTTTTTGGAAATCTGAATGATAGGAGGGTTTTAGGTTGGAGAGAATTATGAGGAAAGTAAAGTGGAGGCTTGCTCCATGATCAGCTTCTCTGCTGTGCACAATTGATAAGTGGCAAGTTTTAAGTTAGTATTTATTGTAGTGGTATGTGTCTTGAAAAATGTTTTCTTTTCAAAAGGGGGACTGAGGAATGTCAAATGTTTTAATTTATGTCTTGATCTATAACGNAGGGGGTCCTCAGACCACCCAACAGACTGTCTGCACATATAAATATGGTGGGGAGATATGTAAATGACTCTTTGGAAAGGAATTAATACCTTTTTGGGAGGTGAGGACGATGAAAAATGCATAGATCTGTACTATGAAAGACACACAGTTTTGTTGCTTGGGATGTGTGGTTTGGGAGGATTGATTCCCCACACACCCAGCACTGCTAATAAAAGAGTACCTGCTTAATAACGACAATCTAGTTGTTATTGAATTATTATATCAGAATCCTTGCCCAGCAGCACCTAGCCTCCCACTTTGTTGAGGACTGCTAGAAATCAAAGGGGGTTGGAAACTGTCCTTTGAATCACAATGAAAAAGAGAGTTGAAGAAACAGCTTGAGTTCAGGCTAGCATTTGTGGGGTGCTGCAGACTTTGAATGTCAAACGGTGCTTGGCTTTTTGACCCTAGATGCCTCTAGTTCTACTCCAAATGCTTAGATTTACATAAAACATAAACATCTTTGAGGACAGTTACACAACAAAGCCATTTCAATATTGCATACAAAATTTTTGTAAGTTGCTTTTTGGGAACACTCCTTGTGTTGTGTTTCTTATTTTTGGTGATACCAGTACTCAACACAGTAGTTTTCTTTCTAACATTAGAAATACCTCATCCTATCTGATTTGCAGACATACCAGTCATGTCAGAAAACCTACGTCTTTTAAAAACATATGAAGTGGGCAGTTATGTCAGGTGCTAAAGATGCAGTGGAGGCAAGAGGGGGACTAAATTTTGAGTCAGAAGGGGATGAAAGAAAATTGCTCTGCTCTGGGCTGGAGGGGATGTGGGGAAGAGGAAAAGACTGCCAATTACTTTTCCATATGTGGGTAAATCTGTTGCTGCTGGCTTTGCTGGGTTTAAATCCTTTAAAGCTTTTGACACAGTCCCCTACAACATCCTCCTCTCTAAACTGGAAAGGTATGGATTTGATGGGTGGATGGTACAGTGGATAAGAAAATGTTTGGAGGGTCATATTCAGAGAGTAGTTGTCAGTGGCTCAAAGTCCAGATGGAGACTGGTGACAAGAGGTGCCCCTCAAGGGTCTGTATATGTAACAGTGCTATTTAATATCTTCATCAGTGATATTAACAGTGAGATTGAGTGCACCCTCAGCAAGTTTGCAAATGACACCAAGCTGAATGGTGTAGTTGCCACACCAGAAGGACAGAATGTCATCCAGAGGGACCTGGACAATTTGGAGAAGTGGGGCTGTGAGATCCTCATGAGATTCAACAGGGCCGAGAGTAAAGTCCTGCACCTGGGTCAGGG
>WAAB01013942.1:81617-96574 GCA_013389865.1 Piaya cayana | reverse complement strand
GATTCTATGATCTGAGAGGTTTTGAAATGATTTTTCACATACTTGCAACTCTCCTCCAAGTTTGTCTTGACAAGCAGATTAGTCTGTAATTCCCCAACCCAGTGTATTCAGACATATGGAAGGGTAGGAATAGGTAGATTTGGGGTTCTAACTCTTTTGGGGTTGTTTTGAAAGAAAAACATGGAGCACTAGAAAATTCACAGAAAGAGAATGAATGATACAATGTGATACAATGCAAAACAGAAAGATAAAAGAGTAATATCCATTTTTTCAGGCTGGAACATCAGGCCTTCTGCCCAAAGTACACCTTCAAGATTGTGGACATAACCAGAACTTTGCTATGCAATTCTTTTCTACTGAATTCACAGCTGATGCCATGCCTGCTGCACTGAACATTCAGCACTTGCATATTGCTCCATGGAATCTATAATGCACACAACTAGTTGCATTTCTAGCTTGACTTATCATCAGAAGTTCACTCTGCTTTCCACGTCTCTTCTCAATCAGACACAGGATTAACTGCTGAAGAACCATAAAAAACCCCAACTTCTGTAGTGATTTTCAGGAGAATACAAGAGAATTACTTGAGATTTTGTATTATAGATGTCCAAATTTAGATATTAATTTATCTTACAGAAAAATAGTAAAGTTACACATAATATTTGAAATAAGAATGCATAAGCAGGTATTCAGAAGGGTAAGAATTCTGTTCTTGGCTACACTGCAGCCATCCAGACATCCTATGTGAAGATGGATTAGCAACTTAATCTGTTTACCCTGGTTCCTCGTCTATAGAACAATGAAAATCATACTTTTAATTACAGGATTTTCTGAGGACAAATCTATTACTATTTACAAGGGGTTCACTTATGTTCCTATACCACACCAATGAATACCACAGAAAGATCTATAAATAAAACAAATATGTCTCTGAATGCATAACAATTAAATTTTTGTCCATACTCCTTTGTGCCTTTTTTGATGGTTTCTAAGAAGAGTTTACAACCTTCTTGTGCAAACTTGCAGAGGACTTCATGAAACCTATGCTAATTTTTAAAAGCTTTAGAAGACAGAAGAGTTAACATGAGTGTAATTGGGAAGCAAGGAGGGTTTCTGTTAAAAAAAAATGCTTAGTCTCTATTATAAAGGGGGCTATCACAAATCAGAGCTAAGGAGAAAATAATAACTAAAAAAATAATAAAAAAGTCCATGAAACAGAGAAGGATGGGTAGCACTTCATAGATACTCATATTTACTTCTGAATAGCACAAGAAATGTCTGATAAGCACAAGAAAATCATCACTCCATGGAATTCCATTCTTTAACCTAAAATACTTTTCACACCCAGTTTTCTGTTTCACAAATAGAAAACAATGAGCTGTGTTGATTTTTCGGTAAGAATTCCCTAACTATATGTACACAAAACTCTGCCTCCAGGCAAAAAAAAAAAAAAAAAGCATAGAAGAGCAGAATGTGGAGGAGGTATTACATAGTTTTCTCAAGTAAGAACCAATGACAGTCATCTTTTGTTGCTACATATTTTTCTTGCACACTCTTCTTCCCCCATTTCTGCACTTTCTAATCAAAGACAAGTGAATTTCAGAAGGCTTGGAACAGCTGGAGTATCAGCTGATATGTGAGTTCTTCAGCAAGAAATTTTGTGAAGCTTTACGGCACTTTCTTCCAGTTTCTACTTTCAAATCTCGAATGAATTTGTAAGACTTAGTCAGAACACCAGCAAGACCTGTTTTTAATAAGGTTTCCAGTAAACTCTTCCTGGACAAATCCCAGTGTTTAGTAATCCATGATAAGTTTCAGCACTGTCTTCTTTGGTGATGCCTCAGACCAACACAGCACATAACTCTTCCAGGAACTTACAATCTTATACGGTGGGAGAGAGATTAATGTAAGATAATGGTACTCCACGTAAGAGTCCTTCCAGAGAAAGAGAAAAATAATTCAGCTGCCTTTCTGAATGTCCCAAGTGGAGTAACCAAGTACTATTATACTATCTCATTCACTTCAGCTGGAATGAAAACAATAAAACTCAAAATCTTCACAGCAGCTTTTTTTTTTAATTTGATAACTGTTGCATCTCCTTTTTCCTCTTCCCTGAAAGAAAACTATCCCTTTTCTTTCATTCTTCTGACATTAGCCATGCAAGGCTTAATGACCCCTATGTGTCCCTTGCAACTTGAGATATTCTATGATTCTATGTTTTCTACATTGCTCGTTATTCTCACTGCTCTCTTTTGGCTTCATTAAAGTGCAAAGCCTTAAACTGAACAGTCTTCTGCCAGCTGAAGCCTTACCACTACTGGTGGAGCAGAAGGTTTATTTCAATATGACAATTTCTATACCAACAGCTTTAACGCAAACTAAGGAACCCAGGAAAGTCTCTTCTACACTCCCAGGTACATTCTGAGAGTTGCCATAGTGGCAGATATGCCATGCTCCCCTGAAATTCTTACTGAAAAACAGATAAATTCTCAAGTCTTCTGTACAGCATTGACACCCATCATATATTGCAATTTGTACAACATCCAGGCTTAAAACACCAGGCTCAATCTGTCTCCTCTGCAGTCTGCTACCTGTCTTACTGAAAGTAATGAAACCATCTGAATCAGTGAACTAATTGCTTATAAAAAAGCCTAGACTGGTATTTCATATATAGGAGGGGAAAGCATATTTCATGACTGGTTTCAAATGAATGATGAGGAAAACCTATTGCATCAGACCTAATAATAGTCTTGCATCCACTGAGCAGAATTTAGAGCAATTCTGAGGAAGACCTACTGATGTTTCAAGTGATTGCTGTGCTAAAATATATTATTTTTAGCCAGACAAGGATCTCATCATAGTTTGAACTCCCTGTGGTGACATTTCACGTTATATCTGAGAAATTCCTCGATAAAAATCTCAAATAGAAAGCCACTTGAATTTCCCCAAGAACAGTTTTGTACATTTTCCAGTACAAATTTTATCCATGCAACTTGAACCAAACACTTCCCACTTCCCAACAAATAAATAAATAACAGTTTTCTGTGATTAGAAAGAAAGAGAGAAATGTTGAAACAAGAATTCATGAGAAAACACTCAAACTGACAACTGCATCTGATCTAATTGTTTGTGAATACTCTAAGATTGTTATTTATACAGAAGATTGTAATAATCTTGCTATACTGACATGCAGTGAAGGTTTAAAAAGGAATGTAAACACTGTTAAGAAGAGATTACTTAAGATTTTGCATAGGCTTAAGTCAAGCAAGAGATGCAGAAATCCTGATACAGGCTCCTAGATGGCCTACAGGACTATCAGTGAACTGCTAGGAGACCTTCAATCTAAAAGCACTAGACAAAGATTTCTAGTGATGTGTGCCTGATTAAATGCTGCCCACATCACTGAGAGAACAATTCAGCCATATGAGCACTGCAGCCAGACACCATTTTAGATTCCTTATATCATCCAATCTAGCCTCAATCTCACACTCTAGATCTCATCCTGTTGATCTGGCATCACATCTGGCAGCTGCAGGGTGTCCTCACTGGCATGAAACTCCTATGTTTAGGCAGTCAAATTGCCTTCTCAGAATTCTTCATGCCTGGTTTCTCACATGCTGACAAAAGGGACCCCTATGGTAATGCCTGGAAGATCATAGGATGGGAAAGAAGTAGGAATAGAGTGATCACATGTTGGGTTACTTCTAGCAAATCTGCTGTCCAAGCACATGCACATCCATGGTGCTATGAACAGACAGTTCAGGCAGGTTTTTCAAAAATCAGCCTACTGCAAATTTTATAGGCTTATCTACAAATTCCATGGAAATGACATAAGTCTATAAAAGATCCACCACAGTCCTACTTAATGTGTATGCAGACTTAATTTCAGCATACTGATCAAACATTACCTGCCTTTTCTAAGAGGAACATAAACTTGATACATAGAATATGGTAGCTAACCAGCATTTTGAATGTTAAGTCCTATAGAGGTGGTGGTGGTGGTGGGAAATCAGTAAAAGAATGCATTGAAAGGTGTCATTAATCTTATGAAGAGTTCTTTGTATCCTTATAATCCGTGAAAAATAAGTAGTTCCTCAACAAGAGAGTAAGGTGGAAACCAGTGAACTCACCAAAACTTTAATTCCTTTTAATGCCTAATTTCCTTGTGGGGAAAAATATATATCTTTGGGATCAATTAACTAAGTTTTACATACTGGGATGTTTTTCCAAAAGGTTACAGAATTACTAATTATATCATGTGCAAATATAAGGTTTAGTTTTGATTTGAGACCTCACTCTTAAAAAGAGCCAAGTGCATTTACACTTTCCTGGTAGCATAGCTGAAGGGAAATAAAACTACTTCAGAAGGAAAAAGACTAGAACATTCCAGTTTTCAAACAGATACTGTGCTAATGGGCACAAATGGGCTACTGCAGCAGTCAGTATAAATGATGTCAGCAGCCAGCTACAGACCAAATATGAAGTTTTCTCTTTTCTAGCAATGGTGTCCCAAATCTGAGTTAGTTAAGCAACAGGCAGTCATAGCAAGATTTGCATGGCCCATGCCAGGATTAAAAACTTCAGTTGGAGACTTCGCAACCAGACACTTTCATCCTCAGCAAATTCACTCAAATTTTTAAGAAGGGAGAAAGAGAAATGTGTCTTGATTCCCTTCCCTTTGATCATGTTAGGATTAAGAATACCAAAGGGTCTAGTCTAGACAGCACTGGAGTCAATAAACAGGTTTAAACTTATTCAGTTTGATCTAGATCATGTCTTTACTGGAAACATCCCAGATTACAAAATGCAGATCAAGCCTTCATACCACAACCATGAAATGAAACTTTCTTGCCAGCATTCACTACTTACCAAGACAGTTGTGGCCATCATGGGCTAACATGAACCCATCATAGCACGTACACCTGTAGTTGCCTGGAATGTTGATGCACTCGTGGACACAACCCCCATTGTAGAAATCATTCTCACACTCGTCAATATCTAAAACACAAGAAGTGAAGAAAGAAATTTTTGTAAAAAGAGAACACTAAGAATACAAAAAAATTCTCCAACCAGGTGTAATCTTTGAATTACAAGTATGTTCCTAATCTTTCTATATACTCATATTGCATATTTCATCCAACATATGGCTCAGGGAAGTATTTACTTAATATATCAGCAAGTAATGCATAGAACACTCCTTCCCAAAATCTTCACAGTTAGGAATAGCGTGTTGTCAAAAATTAAGAAGAAACACCTGATTTTGGCACATTTTTTGTATTTAAAATATAGGGTTTGTGGTTTATCTTTAAAATAATCAAGCAGACAATCAGTTAAACCTTTGACTTTGTAGTAACAAACAACTATCTGAGATATGCCATTAATACAGCAGAAGACAAGCAAAATGTATGTCATTTAACAAAAAGGTGTCTTCCCAGAACAAGGACGATCTGGTATATTCCTGACAATACATCAGGCTGTAGTTCTGTGCAATAAATCTTGAAATTTCAACACAATTTCTAAAATAACTGCCATATTCAATGAGCTCTATGAAATTAATATTGATAACTTGGTATTTTTGTCTGTTCCTCCCTCTTCCTGCCTACACCCCCATAAGTCCTACTGTAATTTTCTGTATTAATTCATGTACAGCAACAACAAGTGCAATGTTCTATCCTTAGAGGGTATGTTAGAGGTATTTTTCATTACCTTCTGTACGCTGGCCTATACCTGAAAGAGTACCATGAACGACAAGAGATGAATTCTGCTTCAGCTACAAACGATTCTATTATGATCTTTCCTCCCTCATATGAAAATCACTTCTTCACCCATTGTAGAAAGTGCAAACTTTCTTCTTTTTACAGATTGCATCTTGGCTTACATGTAGGATGTCAGCATGATTGTAACTGCTGTGAAACATCCAACGGTGCACTAACTGAAAATATACAAATAATTACAGACAGCCTCATAGCTATCAGCTCTAAATCTGTGGTGTGCTAGACCAAAAATGCCAACTCCCTTCCCCTTCCCCCTCCCCTTTCCCTTCTGTGTACTCCAGGAAAAGTTTTCCTACCTGATATCATACCCAGCTGCAATCTGAAGACAGCAAGCTAGTTTGGTAAAACCACATTCTTCCAAAAAGCCAGCTCACACTCAGTTACTCAATGCTTTTAGCCTTTCTGGGCCTTGGATTGAGTTTGACTAGCTTTGTCCCTCCTTCCCCAATTCTCTGAGAAGGTTGATCTGTCAGAGCAGGTACAGGCTCCTCCCAAGTTTTTTTGCAAGCCTTCTTCCTCAAATCTACCCCTCCCAGAGACCTGCTTTGAAATCAGAATACCCACGTCTCCACCCATTTCCCTCCAACAGCTCTGAAGTCCTTCTGCTATCTCCTCAGCAGTTTGAAATGGGAATTACGAGTTTTACTTTCTCTGCAATTCCAGTTAGCTTTTCTGTAACTCCACACTCAGCACCATAAAAATGCTGGATATAAGAACCTGGAGGAAAGATCTTCCTAACAAAAATGGGACCTGATGCTTAAAGGTAAACTTCCTAGTCTTTCAACCACTACTCTGTTTCAGAAAGTTCCCATGCTTTGCTAACAATTTCCATCCATTAGTTGTACAAGTGATGAGTCAGCACAGCCTCTGGGTGTGCTTTACCTTCCAGAATCCAGTGTGACAACAAAAAGATAAACCTGTGATTTTTCCTGGAAACAATAACCAGCAAGTCAATTACTGCATCTTGGACTTGTTCAAAAAAAACACCTGCAGCATGGTAGTGCAAAGTCCTTGAGAAGCAGTTCTCCTTTATTTACAGTCCAGTGTAGCTGGATGTATATTGCCAATGTGTTCTAGTTAGGTTTCCACTTAGCCAATAATTGCAGCTTCCATAACCATGCATGAATTTCCAGGAATTCCTATCATTCTCAGGATACTAGGACAAAAATAGAGCTCTACAGGAATGCCAAGTTTCAACAGGCCAAGTCAATAATCAAAAAGCATGTAACGTAATTTTGGTGTCATGATTTTCCTTCAGGAAAAAATGGTAACTTCATTTTAAGATTTGTTCTTAACTTTTACCAGGCACTGATTTTCTTCAGAAAGAGGAATTCAGAAGAAAGCATTATCAATTGTTATGTTACTCAGCATCTGACCATCTGATCATTTAATTTCCTTTTTTCAAACAATGGAGCAAAGAGGACTATTTGTTTAAATAGGAGATGAGAGAGCGTTCAAATGGGACAAAAATGAAAAAAAAGTGAAGCCTTTTGAATGCCTCCCCTTTATATAACACTTATTTCTACAAAGCTGTGCTGTGGTTAGCAGCACAAGGTGCTGTAATACTACAAAACTTCCAGAAGTTTCCAAAAGTTCCAGAAGAGGTAATGTAACAGACGCTTAAACTAGAAAAATAACAAAATGAATAGACTCTTTTAATCCCTCTTTCTCTCTCTCTCTCTCTCTCGGAGTTCCAGTTATGTTAAATTTTGCAAAAGGATTAGAAGATTACTTATCTATTTTTGTACCCCAAGACCCGTACAAACCTAGGAGTGGAGTGAAACATTCTTCCCACCCAGAATCACAGAATCACAGAATCACAGAATCACCGGGTTGGAAGAGACCCATCGGATCATTGAGTCCAACCATTCCCACCAAACACTAAACAATGCCCCTCAGTACCTCATCTACCTNGCTCTTCTCTGGACACGCTCCAGAGCCTCAACATCCAGAAAACCACACTGCTCTTTAAGAGATTTCACCTGGCAGGTTGGTTGGAATTTCTGTCTCCAGTATTCCTAGTAGAACACCGAGGGGTTAAGACTGGTGAATTTAAAACTTTATTTTTAAAAACTAACAGACAAACCCCACCAAAAGTGTGCACAAAGACTACAAAGTCCAAATGTTGAACTCTTTCCAAGCTCAAGCTGCACCAAGAGAAAAGCAGACAATATGTCTGCAAAAAATGTGAACACCAGCCCATCTTCTCTTCTCATATAACTGGAGGAGGACATTCTTTACAGAATGCTTCTGTTAAAGTGCTGAATAACTATAATTTACAGGCAGAATACTACATGGGACATAGTAGGATATGGTTTTCTTAGTAAACTGAATATAGTGACAAAAGCAATAGGAGTACATTCAAACACATAAAACCTGTGGGCTTGCTCTTAATTTTATCTAGTGTAAAACTCAAAATTTGCAGGGGCCAGCTATGTTCATTTCCTTTTGGTTAGGTCATATCCTATAATTCTTTTCTTCTTGTAATTGATAGAATTGGGTGTTAATCAAACTCCTGGCTCCAAACACCTCTAATTCAGAAAGATAACTCTTCACACTGATTTTGTATTTTCAACCAGCCTCAACATTTTCTTAGTGTTTGATCACTTAATATTATCTTCCATCATGAAGGAGTTACCGTAACACAAAAATGAAGCAAGAGAAGAAATCTTGCCATCCAATCATGTAATTGCTGTGCTGGATGCTGGTACATGCACTGTTGAATTATGAAGATCTACTGCAATCTAGATCTCAATGTGAAACCTAAAGATTTACCTATGCTGGCAAAATATTTACAGAGTTTTCACTCCAGTATATTCTGTGTGTGCAGACAGGTAACTCTGGAGGTGTCCAGTGAAGAAAACACCTTAAAAGAAGTATTGCAATTTCCTCTCGAAGAGGAATTAATTTAGTATCATATTACAATGGTGGCAATTACAGGAGCCCTGGAAAAAAAATAAATGCACTAAAATTATTGTCAAGGTGTACGGACATTCATAATATTAACATAGTCTGTCAAAAACCTCTTTGGGCTTACTGTGTTCAGTTAAGACAGTAAATACTAATGCCTGAGCTGGATTTATGCAACATGAGCAAAATAGTTTTGATCATCTCTTTCAGGAACTGGTTTGGGAAATGTCCAAAATTCACTGCGTGTTTCAAAAGTTCTTAAAGGACAAAATTATCAGGAAGGAAAAAGAAAAAAGAGATAAAGAGGACCTTGCTTACTTGGGTTTAGTACCAACTGTATTGATTCAGCTATTTGCCGCGGTGAAAGAAGATTGAAAACTACATCATAATTCCCTCTGGAAAGCAGAGGTGAGTCTTCTTGTTCCAGAGCAGAAATAACTCTATTTCAGCAGCTTTAGAGGATACAGCACTGCCTTCCTCTGCTGTTGTCCTCTTCAATGAGCAGTGGTGTTACTTAAAGAGAACACGCTGCAAGAAACTTCAGCTATTACATAAGCACCCAAGAATTTTTTAAAAAGCTAAACAAGTATCTGGGGAAATTCGAGCATTTGTTACCATGAGAAATGCAGTAATTTAAAATTACTGTCTTTCAATTATAGGAAAATAAACCGAAGTTGTCTTCAAATGACCTAATTCTTTTTAATCTGAGGAGACCTGTATCTGCCTTAGAAGACTGGGGTTGATTCTTTTTTCATTATTACAGGTGAAACTGACACTATCCCAGAACTTTGTTTGATTTGTGTATCGTGCAACAAAGGTTTGGCACTGTCAGAAGTGTCACAAAGCCACCCTGCAGAGAAGAAGCACTTCAGGAGCACATACAACTTGACTAAGAAATGTTCAAATGAAAATCAATCTCTGTTGCTTCCAGAATTGAAGTATTTCGGCTTTTTGTTTCAGCAGAGAATAGAAGACACATCAGCATGCAATAACGGTCACCTAAAAGACAAACCAAACTGTAATACAGAGCAAGGAAAACGTTAGTTCCCATTTAATCTAAACATTTTCAGCAGTGTCATGGAATTTTCTGTGTGCTAACCATCTTTTCCAAGTATTAACAGCCTTTCCTAGATGGTGGCGAAGACTTTATGCCAGGAAAGTATAAACTCTATCCCCAGGAAAATCCATTCCTACTCTTCATTGTACCAACTGCTGTTTATTGAATTCCCAAATGTCGAAAACTCATTACAATACATATAACAAAATTTATTTCTCAGCAGAGGTACAGATCATTATGGGCAAAGCTGCTGAAAGCAAAGATAATGTCACCATGGTGCTGATGAATTTTGGATCAGTGTCACAGCTAAACTGTCACAGAACCCTTATGGCTATTAACATACAAAAGGAAGAATGGCTGAGGCCTGAAAGTCAATGAGCCAAATTCAGCTTTTAGTGTTGAATTCCACAGATTTCTATAGAAAATGGTAAAGTGTTCACTGACACAACCTTTGTCTTGGCATCTTTCATGGCCACAGATCCCAAACAGTCACAATGCAACAGAAAACTTAAAAATAGGAGTAGGATTGGGTAAAATCTGTGTTTATTTTAAAGTATTTCTTGACTACCAATATAAAGGAAAGATCTGGAGTTCATTTAGGAAGAACAAGTTTCAATTGGCTTTTAAAGGAATAATTTATGTGCTTGGACACTTTAAAATAAATAGCCAGAGGAAGCTGCCTGCCCACATCAGTTTCTTCTAATTTAGAGAACCGCAAACAAAACTTAGCACCCAGGTATATTATGGAGACGTGGAATATTTCCTAAAGGGTCTGGATCCATAAACCAGCTAGAAAAATAAAAATTAAATTCTTTGCAAGTGTTTCTTCATGGATAAATCCATATATTTATTCAGTATCTGAAGAGAAAAATATTTTGGTGTTGATCTTTATCTATTTATGTATATGCTTTAAACAGAATACTGGCAAAGATGCATTATGGAGACACTGTTCTTAAAAACTTCCCAGCAAAGACACTGTGTTTTTACCTTCCTGCTCCATTACAGGTTGCTGCTAGACCCTTTCAGAGGACAAATTTACTTGCACAATTTTCTATTGCCAGCTAGCTTCTGCTAAAAAAGGTCATACTGCAATTGCAGCCTGTTTATCCAGAACCGGTATGCAGCAAAGGACATTGCAGAATGCTAGAACATGCAGTTCCATGTGGTAATACTTTTCACTTTTATGGTTTCTTTCTTAAAACCTTTCAAATATTTTTACTGATTCCCTACTGATTTTTGGTCACTGTTCCTCCTAGAACTAATGCACTATCCTCATTTCCACAGAAAAATAAAGGAGAAAAGCCCTGCCCTAGGTTCCAAATCCTACACAATTGAAAACAGAGCTACAGTACAAACACAGCCATCTTCATCACTGCATAGTTTTATGCAACCTTGATTTTGGATACATGGGAAAGAAGTGAGTTTGTAATATCCAAATGTGAAAAGCCCTGAGGTGCAAACCCAATCCTACAGAAGCAGGACTCGTTTCTGCCATTGGCTTCATGGAACCATCAAGACACATTTTTTGGGATTTGCAGTAAAGAGATATGATAGGCGTGATCAGCACTTAAATTTCCTGTTCTCACTTCCAATTTAGAACAAGCAGCAGTGTAGCATTAATACCATTAGTTTACATTTAAGGAAACAGGCAGAAATGTAGTAATATGCACACTGACAAGAACAAAATTCAAGTCTTAGATCATAATCAGATCACGATCTTATTCCTTTTAATGACTGGATATGGGGACTTTAAAAGCCATTAAAATAAACAAAACCAACATGGGAGTATTTATATATACCCCGTTTCTTTGGCAGATTCTACATTTCATGCACTTTCAGCAGTTATACGCGCACACACACACTGCATAACCTGAACCTAAGGCATTTGTATTTCTCCTATCAAGTTGCACTTTCTTTAAGAATGAAACAGCCCCAGATCTAAAGGCCAGAAAAAAGCTCACATGCAGGTTAAAGACCATTTTGGATTAGTGCAGGACAAATTTGCCAAAAGTTCAGCTCTCTGGAAGGCATTGAACCTGAGCAAGTATACCATAATGATTAGATTCTCAAGGGAAGTTTAGCATCAGCACATTTCCATGTGTTCAAAATTATTTGAAATCTTCTCAGCTCTGCTCTTGAAATATGCAAGAGTTGACTTGGCTAGATATATGAAAAACCAGTTGGGAAAATGTTATCAATTCCAGTCAACTAACCTGCAGAAATACTACTTCCCTCTGTGAGTTTTGTAATAGTAGAATTTGGCATCTACTCCAAGTCAAAATTTTATGAAAAAAATATTGGTATATCAAGATTCACTCAATTTTTTTCTAGCCCAAACGAAACCTTAACTTTCACCTCAGAGTGAAGCCCATTTCTGAAAATCCCTTCTCATTAAAAGCTTCATAAGTCACTTCTTCTATAAGAGAAAACAAATTAAAATCTATAATTTGTTACATCTGGTTCTTCCTGAGATAACATTTATGAGTCAAAAAATAGAGTAACATCTTTATTCTTCAGATGCTGTGACCTTGGAAATGTTACGATCTAATGAATCAAATAAGAACACACAGAGCAGTTTTTATGGCTTTCAAGTTGCCATGATGTTTTCAAGACGCTTGTGCCCAAGAAAACTGTAAAATTTGATAGCCATTAGGACCATTCTGAGAGTCAAGGTCAAGGGTGAATAGGCTGGAAATAGTGTAAAGTCAGAAAAAGCTGCCTGATGCTTCCCAGTGGAGGAAGGAAAAAGAACAGGTACAATAGGTTGTTTAGCAAGATTTTTTTTTCAGTGTAAATCCCCCAAGAGCCTTTCCAGTATGGGCACTGTCCCTCCAATGCTTTTCCCATTAGTGCATCCACAAAGAAAAAAAATAAATTCATTTTACAAGTTCCTTCAAAAATGTCACAACCCCCTATTTTCCAGTATATAAAAAAGCAAAAAAATGAAAATGCCATGCCAACTTAGTTGAGATAATTTGGATGAAATCTGTGGTATTGTTGCAGTGTTTTTCTGCAAGCCATTTCATACACTTTCCAGAAAACATCAAGTATTCTGTAGCAGTTTATTTGTTTAATTTTCTTCTGTGATGGCTGAGCACAAAGTTCATCATGCTTTATATCTCACTAAAGTACTTTTCTGAAAAAAAAGGATGTATGGGTGTGGGAATGGAAAGTTATCACTTAAGTATTATACAAAGAACACAGAAACTGAAAGCTGAGATTCTGCATGCACTTGGTGTGATGTGCCAACCATCTAAGTACTCTTTATGGTGGCATAGAAAACACTCCAGGAGCAGGAATGGAGAGGAGATAAAAAAAATTATATAGAAGACACTTCATTTAGGATCTTACAGAGTTTTTGACCGCTTGTCAAGTCTTCCTATTATATTAAAATCAGGTTTATACAGTATTTTTACCCCGAGTATCTTTTGGGGGCCTAAAATCTTTGGACAGCTACAGTGATTTAAAGAAAAAACAATTAAGCAGACTTCTTTCCCTGGTGGAAAAATATGCTTTCTATTCATATACCTGAGTATTATCCCTATGTGACATCTGCTCTCTAAACCTGAACAATGGAAACCTATCTGGGACCATTCCAGCTCCATTCATGGTTCATGCAGTATTTTTCTAGACAAAACCAAAATTATTGTTATCATGCATTATGCATCTTGAACCTTTGCTTAGAGTTTGTTGTGTTTTGACATTTTTCTTAATTGATATTTAAACAGATTGGGTACAAGTTCTTTGAAGTGCAAGTGAGATACCCAAATAAAGAAGGATACCTGCAGAGCTCTGAACAGTTTTAAAGTCTGCCTTTATTTAGTAGCTGCCATGCCCAACAAGCTCAAGCAGAGAGATTTCCTGTTCACAAGCTGTTATGAATGTGAAACATGACATTTGACAGCATTTCCCCCACCACTTCTAAATCACAGCCATTTCCACCACCACTCTCTTTTAATATAACAGGAAATGTTTGATTCAACATCTAATCTTGCAATCCTTAGAGATATAATGAGTGAATATTTTTGTGCGCCTGACCGCCACAACTGGTGTGTGTGCATCCTAATAACTATCATTTCAGTAAGTTGTGGCAGGAAGTTATTTCCAAATCTTTAAATTGAAATATGCATCTAAAAACTTAAAAGAAGACACTCAGAACAGTGAAAGGAGATGATTAAGATAGAAATAATTCACCTACACTTTTTCCAACCCCTGTAGATATCTCCTCATTCTCACACTGTGCTCCTCTAGCCTTCCTTCGCATTTAAATTTCTGTACATTGATAAAAGGAAACAATTCCAAGCTTCAATTCTGAAATAAATTCCCTTATTATCTGTCAGTGAGTGAATGTTACCTTATTTTCTGTGTCACTTCATGTGGGAAAACAGAAGGTAACTATTCCTTCTTGCTCATTTCAGAACGAGTCAATGGCAGATCACACAATGTAAAATGGAAGGTTTCTTGATATCATGTAGCACATGGCAGATTAACATTGCTTCAGTTCCAGGCTGAGAGAGCTATGGCCACAAACAGTCTTAGATGCTATATAGCAGTGGTTTTCAATGTTCTTAGATGTGAGGAACTGTATTTTTTCCAGCAGAGGTGCAAATCCTTGTATAGTGAATTTATGTCTTCAGGCAGCCAGCTTACCTTTCCAAACTATGTTTAACAGAAGTCCTCAGGCTATTACAGACTCCTGGCTGAGAACTATTCTGCTGTGCTGGTTAACCACTTGGAGAAATCCAATGTATTTACATTGTGTAGGATTTGTAAAATGTTGCACTTCCTGTAATCCCATACTACTTGGTCAAACTTTGTATGAGGCACATATCAGATATTAATTTTATAAAAGCTCCCATGAGAGTTCCATAAAACTGATGTATTTACCCTGAGGACATCCTCCCTTCGGGTAGTTGTAGAGAGTAATAAGGTCTCCCCTCAGCCTCCTCTTCTCCAGGCTAAACAGCCCCAGCTCTCTCAGCTGATTCTTGTAAAACTTGTTCTCCAGCCCCTTCACCAGCCTTGTTGCTCTTCTCTGGACTCACTCCAGAGCCTCAACATCTTTCTTGTGGTGAGGGGCCCAGAACTGAACACAGGATTCAAGAAGCGGTCTCACCAGTGCTGAGTACAGAGGGAGAAGAACCTCCCTGGACCTGCTGGTCACACCGTTTCTGATACAAGCCAGGATGCCATTGGCCTTCTTGGCCACCTGGGCA
>WAAB01013942.1:70933-81578 GCA_013389865.1 Piaya cayana | reverse complement strand
ACCCAGCACTGAGCCCTGAGGAACCCCACTTGTAACTGGCCTCCAGCTGGTTTTAACGCCATTTACCACCACTCTGGGCCCGGCCATCCAACCAGTTTTCCACCCAGGAGAGTGGGTGCCTGTCCATGCCAGAGGCCGACAGTTTCCGTAGCAGAATGCTGTGAGAAACTGTGTCAAAGGCTTTACTGAAGTCCAGGAAGACCACATCCACAGGCTTTCCCTCATCCAGTAGGTGGGTCACTTTATCACAGAAGTCTAAAGTCGTGTGGCGACTTCTAAACATGATATACAGGGGATCCATGGATTTGTGTCTCCTGACAATGCTGGACCTAATGAAGCCCAAGAACCCAACTCTGCCTATTATTTCATCACCTATTCCCCAAATGCACACAAATTCATACAGTCCCCCAGAAGCACCCTTTATGAAGTAAAGGCCTCGCAGCATTTCAATTTGCAGAGAACAGCAAAGAAGAGCCAGTAAGGACTGCCACTCTTAAGTCCTTTGCAAGAGGAGTAGCTGACTAGAGGATAACTTGAATGATCACAGCATAGATCCTTCTTGACCTTTCAGAATGAATATGTGTATTTTTGCCATAAAGAGATTTTCCACCTACAGAAGTGCAGCATCTTGACCAGGAAGGTCCACATAGCAAACCAGCTATAACACGTATAGCATGTACCGAAAAATGAGGGTATGGGCCATTGATTAAAACTAAATGAAATAAAAATCCCTCACATCTCATGGTAATTAATTAGACTCCAGAGTAACTTTGGCAAGAGTAATACATTAATACCAGCATGTTGGCTAACTTCCACTATCAATCATTTTACATTCCACTCTTCTTATTCAGGTTATAGTACTGGGGATTTCAGTTTCCTACTCTTTTCTATGGTGGTGTGCACTGATAGTAAGTCTGCTTAAAAAATATTTAAGTGCTCCAGCCTAGAATCAGATATGCTATCTGTATATAATCTCTGTTTTCAGTAGAGTGGCAAGTATTAATTTTCCTTAAGAGTTCCTTGCAGGGCTGCGAGTACTCAGCATCTTTAGGAAACAAATAGAGCAAAATTAGTTGAGATGACCCTACATATAAATGAAATGTCTCCTTTATGATCTTGATAAGTTTGCTTCAAAAAGATCTGAGAAGACTAGATTGAATAGAAATTATATCAAAGATTTACAAGTAATTTTTAAAATCTGAGATAGGCTTACAAAATGCTCAAACTAATTTTCATTCATCATACCCCCCTTCAGCTTTGTGAATTGCATAGGAGGTAAAGAAGTTACTACACTACAGATTTTGTTACTGTGCAAGAACTGAAGATTATCAAGTCACATTTTGTTTCTCTACTGACAAATCTAACTTGTCACAGAATTGTGTTTCAGAATTTCAACATTTAGTAAGTTAGCATCTGTGATAATCAAGATAATACACTAATGGTGAGTGCATATAAACCAGTAGTCTGAAATGGTTTGCACCTCTAACAGCTGTCTCAATCAGAAGTCTGTGGATTTGGGAACTGTACAATCAATAAACATGGAATTATTTTCAAGATGCCAAAATGTCTGGCAATTTTGCTGCACAAGTCAGAATTGTGGCACAGCCCCTCAGCTTCATAACAGCAGTCCAGTCTCCACACTGTATAAAGTATTTGCTGTGCAATTTTGTGTGTACAGACTAAACATTTTCCCTTTTTTGAAAGCATGGCCCTGGCCACTATCAACAAGAAGCCCTGGAAGCTGTTGCAGTAGAACAATACAAAAGGGTTTTATTTTCAAACAAGTGTTACATTAACGTAATTTTTGGGTTCCAGGTTTTCATTTCTGAAATGGAGAACCCTGCCCTCCTGTTACATGCTGACAATTTTAAACTTTTATTCACAGAAAGTTCATCAATTATGATGTAGGCTTTCCTTAGTCTTCTAAAAAGCCACACAGAAATTGGTCTTATGAGGCAGAGCTCAATTGTTACCAGAAGTAACTAATATTAGAGAAAATCTGAAAACTAGTGGTAAGCAGCCTCTGCTTTCTGACCTGTGGATTTGTAACAGTTGTCCAACAGAGACACAGATAGGAAGACAACGAACACCAGCACAGAACCCATCAGCTTTTTTGTTGTTACCCTCTACAGACTCTTCAAACTGCCTTGACTCTTGGGCCAGCAGAGAAGCAAGCCAGAGCAGGGGCTTTCTGAACAGGGACTAATGAAGTTACACATTCTCCTGTGCTTGGCAGGCGGGGTGAGGGTTAGATGAGGGCACAGTAGGCAGTATAAACATCTATTTTATAGAGAGGAAAATCCAGAAAAAGCAGTAAGGATGAAATTTAAAATTCAGTCATGAAAAACATCATTGCTGACCTGTGAATCATCAAATATTTTCAATTACAAACTGTTCTCACAGTTGATGTTTAGACAAGAAAGAAAGACAGAGCAAACAGATACAATCAACTGGCTTTGCCAAGAAATCAGACATTTCTGCTCCAGCATTCAAATATCCTGTACTAGAAAGCAATCACAGCTTCCAACACCACTAATGCTCTTCAGGGAAAGAAGAATGTAACCGCAGGTATGGAAATAGCAACATGGACATTTGCTGAAAATTGAAGAGAGCTCATATTCATAGCCTGAACATTTTCCTTTCGTAATTTTACATAATTAAATTCGTTTGATATGTTGGAGAGAACGTTAGTAGAAAGAAACAAAGAAGAAATACAACTTCTGTGCAGTATTCAAATAACACGCATTTGACTGCATACCATGGAAAGCCAAGCAGTCTAATTGTACCCTCCTCCCCAACAGCAGAATGATGAAAGTGGATAAGTTTCTATAAATATTTGTTTCGTCCTGTGGAGTTATTCCCAATACTCTCATTTAGATGATTAGTCATGATGTGTCTTTTCCAGCAATGCTATTTTATTATACACAGATAAGCAGAATGCAGCAATCTCTTGACTAAAAACTTGATTAACAACCCAATGAAGAGTTTGTGTGTTTTTTTTAAAAATTGGACAGTACATCTGATATAAAACTACAAACTAGAGAAGTCACCTTTTGACATTTTCTTCATGAATTCCCCATGTATCTCCTTCTTCCTTCCCATCCTTCTAAATAATCCCTCTTTTAAGGTTATATCCCGTGTATATTCATAGTATTTCTAAGACATACAAATAGCAGTGCAGGAGAGAATTCATTCTTGATTATCCATTGGATACAGGGCACAAAGGCCTGACTCAATGATGGTTAATACAAGTCGTCATCTGCAGTAAAAGGCTCAAAAATGAAATAATAGGGTTATATATGTCTACCCACAGCACCTGTTTTAACCTTGTAACCCTGTGGGTTAAACATCCAGACCAAGCTTTTCAAAGTACCTACTGATTTTTCACACTTACTTGAGTCTCTGCTTAACAAAGTCTCATAGTCAAAAAAGTGGGAAGGCCAGTCCATTCTGAAGATGTTGTTAGTTGGCAATCCAAAAATAAATATCTGATTTTGTAAGGTTTTGCCATGTAGAGAAATATGAAGTGAAACTTATGGTAAACAAGAGTAGATGGGAGGCTGAAAAGGGCCAGTTGTATATGGCTACCTATCTTATGCAATTCTTTTCCAGTATACTGAGCATGGCAAATCACTTCCCTACTAGCTGTTAGTTTGACAGAACACCTGTAAGAAGCAAACATACTAATTTTGCGATTCTTTTCTGAAGATGTCATTTGACACAGTGATTGAAATAAAATGCTGGCTCAAGAAGTCTAAACCTCTAGCTACATTCTTCCATGCCCTGTTTTTTGTAATCTATCCTAAGCACCCACTCTTTGCCACAGTCAGAGACTGCACATCAAACCAGCCAGATCTTTGATCAAAACTCTGTCTGGCCTACTTACACACTTTTGATACTAAAAGATAAATACACATGGCTATATGGCACAGGCAGGGACCAGAGTTCTTTGAATCCATTGTGAAAAGCCCTGATTTTATCTCCCTGTAACAGGCATAAGTTAACAATCTTTGAATGCTCCATCAGCACAGAACATACAACAAACTGGGCAATAAGGAGAAATACCAAAAAATACTTAAGGGGTGTTCCAAAGATCTGATAACTAAGCAAATGAGACTGACATTCAAGATCTCTGTATAGGCACAAGCGACTTTTCTTAAAAGTTACTAGTAAGTGCATATAAAGGTGTTTGTGTTTAGTGTAAATGTCTCTTAATTTGCATTTAGTTTATGCAAGCAGACAAGTCAGCTACTGGAATTCAAAGCAATGTAATTTAAACAATGATATGATCACTCGGTCTATCAGTACTGAGTTCTAAGAAACATAATTTAAAAAATAACCCAATTTTTTCTAAAATAAAGTTGTTTTGGGCTTTTTACTATATGCCTGAGCTGCAGACGTGGGAGTCTATTTTTAATTAAATAATAAAATAATGTAAAACTCAGACTGGGAGAATGAATTTCATAATGATCAAATGATAATACTGCGGTTTAAAAATTCCCTGTCCTGGTTAAATTCACAGCACAATTAAGTACAGAGTATATTGTCCCTTAACTCCAATGGACTTTGAACCTCACAGCTGCAGGCTTTTTGGTCCAGATACACTGCATCCAGCTTAATATGCCTACACTGTAGATGTCCACATATGTGTTAGAAAAGAGACTGTTATTTTCATGACATGATTTATCTGACCTATTTTTGTTACCATTAATACAAGGCGAACTGCAGTAAGGAAATTCCTATTTCTCTTCATCAAATACAAAGGGAAAGCAAGGTGAACCACTTAAGTGTGCTACTGAGATCCATTTGGACAGATTAAATTCACCCTTTGTCCCCTTCAGATACCCCTGAAATGAAGAGAACCTCTATCAGTATTCCAAATGCTCAGTAGATAGCACCAGGGCTTCCCTTCTGATATAAGGCATTTTAATTTTACTGGAAGTTAGGTCTCAGGAAGGAGTGCAATGTTAAGCCCATAATCAACTGTCTGCGCACAATTTAAATCTTCAACTAAATGAATGATAGGATGTATTATTAATGGTTGTAATTATATGCCTACTACACTAATTAATTGAAGTGACTGACAAGCATTCACTTGAGGATAGAGAAATGCAGGAAGCCAGCATTTGTATTAATCCACGTGTTATAATTTTCTAACTTGTGACCCCAGAAAACTTTTAAAACAAAGGGCAGCAACATGTTTCCAAATTACCACAGGAAAAGTAAAGTAATCCCACCCCCCATCAGTCAAACAATTTTACAGCCAGCAGAAGGCACAAAACCACATGGAGGAGATACTTTTAATTAAATGCAATATAAGGAGAATAATGGTTACCCGTATTCAGTTGAAACAATTATTATCAAAAGGGCCTTGACACTTTAAAATAAGCCATTTAAGAAAGGCTTACTTTTTTAAACATAGGCTGCTTCTGATTATAAAGCAGAGCTTTTAATTAAGATTAGTAAGGCCTAATTCAAGCTATAATTTGGTTCCTTTAGTTAGCAAATGTCTATTAAACTGAGCAATTAAGGTTAAATGGGTTGAAGCATTTAAAGCACTCCCCTCTGCTTCAATTAATATAATAGGAAAGACTATGCCAGTGACTAATTCAGACCAGAAGACATGTATTTCCTTTAAGTTTTACAGTTCCTTGTTGATCATAAATTTTACTAAAGAAGAATCCATTGGTAAACTAGATTTCCAGTGGAACATAACATTGTTGTATGTTTATATGTTACAGCTTACGGTGGATACTTTAAAAAATAAAATACGGATTCTGTAATGTTGTAAAAATAGTATAAATTTGAATTATATTATGGCTTTTGTCCCTTAATTTGATATAACTCAGAAATAAAAATATGTAGTAAATTTCCTAGTAGTGTATTTCCCCCTTTTGATAGTTGTGTTGACACTTGGCATGGTGGTCTTGAGTGCATATGTTGAGCTGTACTTCTGACAGACAAAAAGTAGAAGTACCCTACTCTTTGTGTCACTTAACATAAACTGCCTTTCAAAGCATTCCCACCTCACCTTCTACTTCCCATTTTTACAGTTTCTTCAAAGACTGAAATTCTTTGTGCTTGTTCTTATTTTTGGGATTAGAATATTTTAGCAAGGTCATGCATAATCAGCTGAGCATGCCCAAAACTGATATTTTGAGGGCAAGATAGACACCCACACATACCCCTGCCCAGCTGTAAGAGCACCTTCCACCAGCAGGACTCTCTGAAACTAACACGTGAATGCCAAACGTCTCATACATCTTCTGGACTCTTCAGGATCCCCCACTAGCACAGAGATCTTCCCACATAAATTGGATAATGGGATCAAGAAACCAGGCTGTCCTTTTCATTAAGGCCTATAGGATATGCTGTGTGCAAACAGAATTATTCAGCTGGCTTCTAAGTTACAAACACTGGAACTTTCCTCAATGAATGGCACATAAACAGAAACATGCTAGTCCTTCCAGAAAGCATCTCTTTCAGGTCTCTGTCCCTTGAGTCCAACCTCTTGCTAAGTTAAGCAATTTTATCATGTACTTCTTACTTGGGACAAGAATTTATATTGTCTTCCTGTTGCAGAGGAGGCTACGGCAACTGCCTGTTACCTTCCATACAGATCACCAAACCACTCATCTTAAAAACACCTGAAAACTACCACCAGTACCTAATCAAAACATCAGTATTAAAAGTAATGACTAAAAGTCATTCAGGATAAGCACTACAGGGACATATTCTACGAACTCTGTTCTACTCAGGTACAGGCTATGCAAGTTTCAATTCCTTGGGATACTTAAATAATGTATAATGATACACTAGAATAAAGGTTTTCTAAAGGGATGTAAGCATTTACAGGTATTCATAGACATACAAGCACTCCCTTTGTGCAACAAAGTCCAGTAAAAGTGCTGGTTTGGAAACTTTTGTATTAACTCCAAGTAAATTATGTCAATAAACTATTGTAGAAAAATGAACGCAATTTCAAGTGCCAGAAGCATAGAGAGGAGAAATAATTTTAGGTAGGTTTAGAAGTGACTGTTAACACAAAACTTAAGTGACAACACCTTGGATTTTATCCATATCACAAAAGTTTGTTTCCTACTCAACTGGAACAGTTGATGATACTATAAAAACTTTGAGGGTGTTGTTTTCATTTTTAAAGCTTTAGAGAGAACTGTAATAGGAAAATTCTTCCGTTCTGAAACCATAATCTCCTTAGACATAAAGTAAAATACATCAATATCTTAAATTTAATAAAGATTTTAAACAGAAGCACTTTAAAGTGTAACAGCTTCCCAAGAATAAGCACATGCTCAATTAATCCGATGAATCATGCCATTTGAAAAAAACAACCATTCAAACTGTAATATAAGTATTCCTTTTACTGAGCATCTGAAATGTGTAGACAAATCTTGAAATTTCAACGGGGTCTGTCAGACCTTATCTTCAGTTTCTTTTAACTTTGCCAAATACTTATGTATGGGCTAGAATTTTTCATGTAATCTCTNAAAACCCAACAAAACCCAAACAAAGGAAAATACCCAGAAAGTCTGCTGTATTCCAGAGTGACTACATGGAAAATACACTGCTCTACTATGCTCAAAAAAATCTCCCCCAATTATTTGAATACATCTAATGCTCTCAGATTTTGTTTCCTTTAAGGAGGTGGGGAATTACCTTTCAGTAGCCTTCTTGGGACAGAAAAAGCTGGTCAAATTACAGAGAAAAGTCACCAAACATAACATAGCCATTTAAAAAATCATACACCCCCCCCAATAATCAAATAAATATATGAGTTCAGCAGGCATCTACTGAAATTTAGGCAGCTGAAGTTTGAGTTTACAAAATGTCCTTCTCAATTAATGTCTTTTTCAGCCTTAGGCTGTGGTTTCACAGCACAATAGCTCCAGAAACTATGGGAGATTAGGAAATCTATTCACATTGTCCACCACCACCTTATCCCTGCCATTTTTTTCAGCCTCATACACCAGTTCATTGCCTTTTCAGTGCAGAACAGTTTATAGAGCCATGCTGTAATCCTTCGATTTTACTTTTACTTTAGGGAGGATTATTTCACAATATAACCTCATTCCAATTGGCCCTGTGCAAAAAAAAGTCATGATCAAGCAAACAGGAACTTCCTAAATCAATGCGCTGAGGAAGTAGAGTATTACTCATTTTTCCAACCAGAAAGTACACACACTTTTCCTACAACTTCCTGCCATATATCCTCCATCCCAGAGCTACCTGAGGCTTGGTCAAACTTGCTCTGTATTTAAGGCTCCCAGCTATCCTGGTCTTGAATGGGGTTGGACTAATACCATGGGTATAGAGACTATCCACCATCCTGTTCCACAAGTACAGAGTCTGTATCCACCATCCATGATTCCCATTATCTCCACAGTGTCCTAACAGCATCAGAGTAGATGCCACCTGGCTGGAATGCAGAGTAGACAAAAGCCACATCAGTGGAGTTCACGTGGGCAAGGTTTAGGGAAGTCATATTACTCAACTCCTCTGCCATCACCCATCCAGAAGCTCTCTGACCACAACATGTATCACCTTATGTTCAGCCTCAGAAACAAGAATGTATATTTAGGAAGCGTGTCCATCATGGAGACACGTCCCCATAATCAAATGGCAGCTGACAAACAATGGCAAAGACCCATGCAAAGGGAATGTGCTGAGGGACAGGTGAACTCTGAACTGGTGGGGGGGGGTCAGGAAAGAGGTGGAGGAAAAGAACAAAAAAGGGAAAACTCAGAGCTGGTGCAAGCTGTTTTGACTTGAAGACAGAATTCAAGGGGAAGAACCAGTAAGCAGTCCTCAGAGCTTGCAGCTACCAGCTCTCTAGTCACAGAGTTCTTGCTATGGGACACTGGCTTTCAGAATACTACTGCTGTAATTGCAAGAAGACATTCCGAAGGGAAGGAAAACTGAATAAAATAAAAAAGAAGCAGCTGAAAATAGACTAGACTAGGACAAAAGAAACATAGGTAAATTACAAGGTTAAGAGACAGATGAGCAACAGAATATACATGACAAGATAACAAAGACTGCAAGTAAAGGGCACTGCACCAGAAGTAAAGGTGATAAGTTGGAAAACTGGGCAATGTCTGACAAAAAGATGAAGACAAAAGAAGGACGAAATTTTACATACAGAGCTTAATGCCTTCTATTTATGCTCCTTCATTTTATTATAATTTCCCTGGTAGAAAATTTACACTGTATATTTGGGGGAAAGCAGAAGTTCCTTCTAAATACCAAGTTTATATCACCACAGGAGGCCACCCTGGGTTCTGCAGCTTAAAAACTTAGATTGACGAAATTTTACATATAAGTTCCCAGAGTACCCACAGACCATCCAGCAGACAGGGAGCTTATCAACCATTTAGGGAAGTGTCCTTGGAAAAAAAACCATATTTCTTTTCCAGACTGCTGAAGAATGAGGGCATATTTCTAGCCGTATGGTATTTGTTTATGCAAAATACAGTGATATTTGTATGTAAGAAGCATTGTGGGGGTAGGGAGGAGCAAATGTTCTTTTCCCAAGTAAAAATGGAAGATTTCCAAAGTGGACCACCGGGGGAGCTGTTCACTGAAGCAGTATTCTGGGCTGCCAGAAAGTAGCTCTGAGAGGTAGGGAGTAAAAGGGAGAGGAGAAAACAATAAGGTGCATGGCACAAGGGGACTGATGGCACTGTGAGCAGTTAAATGGGTCATGTAACCACTGCTAAGGCATATTTTGGTTTTATTGGATAAACCGCTCAACAAAGTCTGAAAAATAGAGCAATCTGAAATAAACAAAGATATACAGATAAAAACAAGGGTCAACCTTGGGCAAAATAAAAACCCCTATTCAAAGAATAGAAGCAGCATGAAGGAGAAAAAAAGAAGTTCTCGTAAGTTGTCAACTCACTTAGACTGTAATAAAGCTCTGGTTTATTATAGAGTGTTCTTGCAAGTATTTTTTAAAAATGAGAGGAAATAAAAGAAAAAGCACAGATATAGGAGGCTTCCAAATTGGATTCTAGGAAAGACTTTTATCAGCATAAACCAAAAAGGATACATCAAGTTGCCCAATCAAATGATCAAGATTTACAGAGAGGGGAAAAAAAGAAAATGTAGTTAGTAGCTCAAACCAAAGTAGCCAGTTTATATTCTCTCCTCCATCCCCCATTTTTTGATGACATGCACTGTTTCATTCTGGAAGGTCCTTTCAGTGTGATCAGCAGAATGTCTCACCCCGAACATAGCTATAATCCATGTGAATAAAACTGGGAAAGAAGGTTTGACCAGGAAATGAATATCACCACAAAATTGAGAGGTGGAGTATATATCTTCCTCTGTGCTCAGATGGGCTGGTGCAAGTCCAAATCTTCAACATAGCAACACAGAGCTAGTCAGAAAATACATTGTTCCTCCGACATATAAGTAGTGGGATATTATCAGTAGATATTATTAGTGGATTTGACCAAACCAGCTTCCCAGAGCACCTTCTTGTAAGCAATAATAGCAAGACAATGTATGTAGTGGTAATATTCAGCCTGAAATGAGTCAATATTTGCAAGATCCCAGAGGATGACCCTTCCTTGAGAGGATGAATACACCTTCGATTGCAATTAGAAGAATCATCAATCAGGAA
>WAAB01013942.1:59231-70871 GCA_013389865.1 Piaya cayana | reverse complement strand
GAACAAAAAAGGGAAAACTCAGAGCTGGTGCAAGCTGTTTTGACTTGAAGACAGAATTCAAGGGGAAGAACCAGTAAGCAGTCCTCAGAGCTTGCAGCTACCAGCTCTCTAGTCACAGAGTTCTTGCTATGGGACACTGGCTTTCAGAATACTACTGCTGTAATTGCAAGAAGACATTCCGAAGGGAAGGAAAACTGAATAAAATAAAAAAGAAGCAGCTGAAAATAGACTAGACTAGGACAAAAGAAACATAGGTAAATTACAAGGTTAAGAGACAGATGAGCAACAGAATATACATGACAAGATAACAAAGACTGCAAGTAAAGGGCACTGCACCAGAAGTAAAGGTGATAAGTTGGAAAACTGGGCAATGTCTGACAAAAAGATGAAGACAAAAGAAGGACGAAATTTTACATACAGAGCTTAATGCCTTCTATTTATGCTCCTTCATTTTATTATAATTTCCCTGGTAGAAAATTTACACTGTATATTTGGGGGAAAGCAGAAGTTCCTTCTAAATACCAAGTTTATATCACCACAGGAGGCCACCCTGGGTTCTGCAGCTTAAAAACTTAGATTGACGAAATTTTACATATAAGTTCCCAGAGTACCCACAGACCATCCAGCAGACAGGGAGCTTATCAACCATTTAGGGAAGTGTCCTTGGAAAAAAAACCATATTTTTTTCCAGACTGCTGAAGAATGAGGGCATATTTCTAGCCGTATGGTATTTGTTTATGCAAAATACAGTGATATTTGTATGTAAGAAGCATTGTGGGGGTAGGGAGGAGCAAATGTTCTTTTCCCAAGTAAAAATGGAAGATTTCCAAAGTGGACCACCGGGGGAGCTGTTCACTGAAGCAGTATTCTGGGCTGCCAGAAAGTAGCTCTGAGAGGTAGGGAGTAAAAGGGAGAGGAGAAAACAATAAGGTGCATGGCACAAGGGGACTGATGGCACTGTGAGCAGTTAAATGGGTCATGTAACCACTGCTAAGGCATATTTTGGTTTTATTGGATAAACCGCTCAACAAAGTCTGAAAAATAGAGCAATCTGAAATAAACAAAGATATACAGATAAAAACAAGGGTCAACCTTGGGCAAAATAAAAACCCCTATTCAAAGAATAGAAGCAGCATGAAGGAGAAAAAAAGAAGTTCTCGTAAGTTGTCAACTCACTTAGACTGTAATAAAGCTCTGGTTTATTATAGAGTGTTCTTGCAAGTATTTTTTAAAAATGAGAGGAAATAAAAGAAAAAGCACAGATATAGGAGGCTTCCAAATTGGATTCTAGGAAAGACTTTTATCAGCATAAACCAAAAAGGATACATCAAGTTGCCCAATCAAATGATCAAGATTTACAGAGAGGGGAAAAAAAGAAAATGTAGTTAGTAGCTCAAACCAAAGTAGCCAGTTTATATTCTCTCCTCCATCCCCCATTTTTTGATGACATGCACTGTTTCATTCTGGAAGGTCCTTTCAGTGTGATCAGCAGAATGTCTCACCCCGAACATAGCTATAATCCATGTGAATAAAACTGGGAAAGAAGGTTTGACCAGGAAATGAATATCACCACAAAATTGAGAGGTGGAGTATATATCTTCCTCTGTGCTCAGATGGGCTGGTGCAAGTCCAAATCTTCAACATAGCAACACAGAGCTAGTCAGAAAATACATTGTTCCTCCGACATATAAGTAGTGGGATATTATCAGTAGATATTATTAGTGGATTTGACCAAACCAGCTTCCCAGAGCACCTTCTTGTAAGCAATAATAGCAAGACAATGTATGTAGTGGTAATATTCAGCCTGAAATGAGTCAATATTTGCAAGATCCCAGAGGATGACCCTTCCTTGAGAGGATGAATACACCTTCGATTGCAATTAGAAGAATCATCAATCAGGAAAAAGTCACTTAAGCTGTCTTGTTCAGTGCTATTCAGCAGTGAGACAGGCAGACAGCACAAGCCTGAGACCACTAGAGTTGGGAAAGCATCAAGACGCTCAAGTTTCAGAAACCAAAGGACACCCAACAGCATTCATTTACTCTCATAAGCTATCACTGATAAAGATGGTCCACTTAAGAGAGAATTGCTGAGGGGATTGACAGAAGAACATGGATCATTGTTCCATTTAAAAGACATCCAGAAGCCCCATACTTACTTATCCAAGCAAATAAGAGGAGGTTTCAGTGTGAGACACTGGACCAGGAACTGGGAAACGAGAACTGTGAAATGTCCTGTGCTCTTTTCAGGTTGACTGGTTCTGAGCAACTCTGTCACAATATTTGGATTAATTTTTGAAGAGCACGAGAAGAACATGACAGGCATTTGAAAGATTACAGTAAAATTAAAAACCAATTAAAAACCAGCTTCATAAGAAAAAGATAAACATGTGGACAAGATTAAAAGTCTAAGAATATTAAGTCAAGCCACAATCATTATTACTCAAAACTGGAGGGATTAGGACACTAGTTTTCTATATGTTTTTCCAACTACTGAGATTTGCTTGAAGTCCTTTAAAATCAGATCTTACAAACAGGTATAAAATGAAACTTGGACTCACACACATGAAATTATGCAAGATGATAATGAGTGTTCTGCCATTTCTGATTCATTGTAAATGCAGCAAGCTATCACTTTATTTGTTAGTGCATTGCTGCAAACACTGTAAATAGTTTATATTTTGGCTTAGGGACATTATTACACTTGCAGCATGAAGACAGTATTGCATATGCTATCACAAAAGTCTCAACCATTTGTGAAAGTAAGAAATTCGCTACCTTGTTGTTTCAAAAAAAAAAAAATTTCTTCTTCAGTAGAGTGTTTATCAGTTTAGAGATGATCTCTACAATATTCTATGC
Source organism: Piaya cayana (assembly GCA_013389865.1). NCBI lineage: Eukaryota > Metazoa > Chordata > Aves > Cuculiformes > Coccyzidae > Piaya > Piaya cayana. Next base: position 68,013 of record WAAB01013942.1, on the reverse strand, counting down.
TTTTCTGTTTCCACCAGCAGATCATGTCAGAAATAAAGCCAGGTGTCACAGAACATCAATGGAAATGACAAAATCTATGTGTATCAGTGCAAGTATTTCTCCACATACTGTATTGTGTATTTCTATCCACTGTACACAAACAAACATTAGGAACTATGGTAGAAGTTGCAATGAGCAGGATATCAGCCTCAGATTAGGATGTACAATTTCCAGAAGCATCCTTCATCTAAGCAGCCCTTAGATGAGCACTGGGGTTCAGAAAGGACCATGAGTCTTTTTTATTAAATGGCCGTATGCAGAATATAACCTGCTGTGGTGCTGAGTATAGGTGGGACAGAGGCAGGAATGGTTTATCTTAGTTTGAGATTGTATCATCCATAAACCCAATGGGGTACTGTCACTGGTGATAATCAGCAATAACAGCCCCTTTTACAGTTTATTGAGACCACCTGCCTGTTTACCTGGAATGATTACTTATACTAGGAAATACACTGCAAGCATCTCAACATACAACAGTCTTACAAGACTAGAACTGCACAGGCCAACTCAAACAGCAGTCAAGCAGATGTGCCACTGATAGCACTAATTCCCAACACAAATGGAAGTGTGAAAAATCACCATCCCAAGGTAGGGTCTGCCAAGATACCTCACCGTGGCAGATGTATGCTGCCCTCAGCCAAAAGTCCTTCAACAACATAATGAGGTTTCACAGCCAGAATTAAAAAGAAAAGACAGTACTCCTCAAAGTCGTGAGCATTTCTCTTCTGTACAAATTGTTGAAGAAACATGACAACAACTGTATGAATGCAATGACTGGGAAAACAGTTATGCAAATACTATGAAAGATAGTAAAAGCAAAAGTACAGATGGAAATTTCATTCAGTATGGAAAAGCTCAGAGCAGGGTTTTGGAACCCAGAAGCAACAGGTCCCAATGAATATCTCTTAAGGGAAAATCACATCTACCCAATCACATCCTATGCATACTGTAGGGAGAGAGTCCTACACATAATATATTCAAAAGAAAAAGAAACTATAGCTAGGGCAACTCACTGAAATCAGAGTCACACTGGGATAAATAGTAGGCTGAGGGAAAAAAAAGTTAAAATATAGAATAAAACTAACACACTAACTGGATATGAAATGGACACAGATAAACATCAACCAGAATTTATGCAGAGTATTTTAATCTTCAATGGCATAACAGTTTGGATAGCATGAGGAGTAATATGGGTAAGAAAAAAATTAACTAGGTTTAAATTAACTAGGGTTTAGAGCTAAACCCCTTCAGAAACTGTTCAGTGACAGAGCACCCTACAACAGCAAACGTCCAACACTGGCATCAAGGACAAAGGAGGCCCTGTTGAGGCCTATGGAACCGCAGGACTTGAATCCTTTTGAAACCTCTGGAATTTCCATTGATTTGACACAATTTTCCAGATAACAATTTTATTGATATATCAACCTATGGAAAGAAAAAAAAAGTCAAGGTAGAGATAGAGAAGGTAAGGACAAAGACCTAGAGAGCATTTAAGAGCTTTCTTGCAACTGAATGTAGGCTTCTGCATTTGAGATACTGACTAAGAACACAAGAGGGAAGATTTCCTGGGTAATAGTTAATCCCCTAGGACAACTGAATCAGTTATCAATTAATAAATTTTGTATGTTGAATAGAAGTGGACAATTGAAAGCAAATATTTTTTTCCAAAGATTACCTAGGTTGGACATATTATTCTGTCCCATGAAAAAAGCCATCTAGAGAATTTGCAGTCAATGGCTATGGCTATATTAAGTGATACAGGGCAATATCGTCATGGCAATGCTGACTATATGGCTTGTCAAAGCATAGTGGATAGCTGGTCAAAAAAAGGTAGATTGAAATCTACAGAGGGAAGCAGGAAGAGGATCAACTCTTCTGTCTGGAGAAAAAACTGTGGAAGAAGTAGATCAGCTGGTTCAGGTGAGAAGGCTACCCACTAAAAAAAAAAAAAAAAAAAAGAAAGAAAAAAGGTAGGGTAGATCTGCAAACTGAGCAGTCATCCCTAATCCTCAGAAACTCCAGAGAAACCCTGTCCAAAAGCCATTTTGGGAGAAAAGCAAAGTTCAGAAAAGTCCCCTGCTAAAGGAATTTAACAGACTGTCAAGAAAATGTTTCATTTCAGTATAAGCACTGCTAGACCTCTCCACAAGCCCTCTAAGGAATGCTTCTGTCGTATGTATTTCTCCCTGCCCTTTAGGTCAGAGCAGAAAAATATGCACAAAATCCTGCACAAGTAGCTGGGCTCCACATTTCCTGCATTAGACCAATATCCAATTAAAAAAAAAATATTCCTTTTCTTTGAATAAAAATCTCTAAGTAAATACACAAGAGTACACAAAATACATATTCACACACTGGACCTATTTGTACAAATATGTGCTCTACTGCTTTTGTAAAACTCAAGATTCATCCAAGTCACTTTAGTTCTCATACTCTATCCCTTTCTATACGAAAATATTTTAAGTGAAGAAAACCAATATTTAAGACTGATGTTTAAAGTAAGTTATAACGCACACCTTTCTGTACAATGCCTCAGTATAACCTAAACTGGCAGCTGACTAAAATTTATGAGAATAAATTTGACCACATAGTATAATTTCTTTAAGCTTGCGCTATGTATGAATTGCAATCCTCCTTGTTAAATAAATCTGGCTGTATATGAGTGCCTGCACTATAAAGGAGTTAGTCATATTATAATGAATGTTCTTTAGAAATTAATACAGGTAGATTTCTACAAATTTAGTTAAAGAGACACAGCCATCTGTACAAAAGGCATCCTTTTCTTACAGGCCACTAGTTTCAGTGATCAAAAAGCTTATCTAGGAAAGCTCAGTTATAAAGACCCAGAATCATTCAATGTCCCAGCTTTGGGTTTGGCACAACAAAAAATGCTGGTTGTTTTTCATCTTTGTTATTACAAGCACAGTCACTTTCATCCTAAAAGATAATTTTTAATGGCTGATAACTGGTGTTGTCTTGTGACGAATATTAAGTATCAATCAATACTGCTCATCTGTTTAGTTCTGTAGGTTTTGAATACCTGATCTCAAGATGCAAAATATCCCACTCTACGTAAGCAGCAGACCTGGGGTAGGTCTTGGGTCTGCCACTGACTTGCATGACCCTTCCTTCACCTCCATAGTTTTGATTTTACTCACTTATAAAAAGAGCAAAATTGTATTGGCCTGCTACTGGAGGTATAGGGTTTCAGTAAAACAGTTCCAGACTACTTTGGAATCAAAATAAAGAGGTACTACATAAGTAATCACAAATAAGCTTCAGAAAGGAAGCTAAAAATATTTCAAGCTTTCAACATATCCCAAAGTTTCATATTAATTATAAACTTAAGACACAAAGCTGATGCAAAAATCTTTAGAACTGTTACTGTAACTCTGTAAAAAGAAGTTGTAGATCACACACAGAAATAGCCAGTTTAGACATCTTACATTAAGTTACTTCACTCATACTGAACAATTAACATTCATGTAGAATATGTTGCAGTCTGATTCAGCTTACTGTATTTATCAAGCTTGTCATACACTAAACTCCATCAGATGAGTTTGACATCATCCACAGAAATTCCACATTCTGTACATCATTCCACAGAGATATCCGATTTTTTTTACTACCTACTGAACTCTCTTTTTATTGAGCCAAGGTAAGTTAGGCAAAGAGGAATATGTGTATTAAATAAGCACGAATATCAGCCAGGTCTATTATTAAGTAGATATCAACAGTGAAAATATGAGTAGTTAAAGCTTAAGGAAACTTTTGATGTGGAAACAAAATACAACAAGAAGTATCAATTCTGAAAATGCTGTCCCCTTCACAGATGTGGCCTTGAGTATCTTTTCTCTGCACTGAGCTAATTCCCTGCAAGGGATGAAGAGGAAAGAACGGTGCTGAATGATTGTTTGCAAAAAAGGAAAATCTGTCTTACAAGTGAACAGCAGCTCAGAGAAACTAGAGCACCAAGAGGTGGACAGTAGGAATTTGTCTCTGTCAGTTTAAACCCAAGACAGAAAATATGACAGCCACAAAAATGCTTTATGAGGGCACTTGAACAAACACTTTGGAAGTCCATTGAGAATAATATGTGGTTTCAAATTTTCGTAGACTTCAGCAGAGTCATTTCTAGGTCTTTAATCTTTTTAATGGACTGGCCATATACATTTTGAAAGAGTTCCAGTCTGCTGTAGAAGAGAGATATTTGGAAGGACAATTTTTATAGCTGCTAAGAAAAAACCTAATAATCTTGCATCTTTTATTTGTAAGGCCTTCTGCTATGATTATAATATCAGTTTATATCACTAGAGAACAATCTCTTTACTGAGGTTCAATAGACAGGATGGAGTTCATAAAACCTGAAACATGAGGGTACACATAATAAAATATACCAGGTCTTCTTCAATTGCAAGGATTGACATAGGGACAGGCAGAGGTAAAACAACTTTTTAAAAAGTCTATGCAAGTGCAGTAGTATGAAATATTCATATTGGACATCAGGAAAAAATTCTTCACTGAAAGGGATCTCAAGCACTGGAGCGGGCTGCCTGGGAGGTGGTGGAGTCACCATCCCTATAGTTGTTTAAAAGACCAGGAGATGAAGTGCTCAGGGATACAGTTTAGTGGTGGGACAGGAATGGTTGGTCTTGGTGATCGAAAAGGTGTTTTCCAACCCAGTGATTCTATGATTCCATGATTCTATTATATGAAACAGTTCCTTTTAAAATAGGGTTCCACAGACTGAAAATACATCATCATGACACACATGTAGTGTCAAATAGTAGCCAGCAAACTCCAGTGCCCAGATCGAGTCGATACAGAACACCTACTGCAAGCAGACCGAGGGGAACGAGGCTCTCTCTGGATGNTTTAATATTATTATTTTTTAATTAATGCCGGCGGACACGGTGTTTGCGATACCGGACAATTAGCAAAAGCAGCAGGGGGATGCTTGCCAATAAAAACCGAGATTTGAACTTAAGCAGCTGTAAATCTGCATTAATCGTTTCAGGAATCCAGCTATTTACAAAAGCTTTAAAAGAGCAAACAAATAAGAGAAGGGAGGGGAGGAGAGCCAGGAGAGGAGCCGAGCTGTCCTTACCTTCGCATTGTTTGCCTTCGCCTTTATAGCCCGGCTTGCAGATGCATTTGTAGGATTTCGGTGTGTTTTGGCAAATTGCATCGATGTGACAGTCATCCGTAGCTTCTGCGCACTCGTCAACATCTGGAAGACAGCAGAACCCCCAAGGGGACAGATAAGAGAAGGAGACCAGCGACACAGAAATCCTCAAGGATAGATGGTTCCCTGGAAGAACCTGTTTGCCGTCCCCCCTTCCCAGAGCCATCCTGGAAATGGGAACATCTAAGGTCAAATAACAGAACAACCAAGACGTAATTCCCCTCGAGTCACTGAGAAGCACACAGGCTGGAGGGGTTCGATTCTTTCTGCCTTAAGAAATTGTAAGATATAATAGAAATTAGCATCTGNGTTATCCAAGTGGAAGGTGTGAGCTTCCCTGGTCCCTCAGAGGGACCCAAGGAGAGTGACTGGGGGCGGGAGAAGGCAGGAGGCATCCCCGGGAGTCGCCTTGGTGGAGAAGGGCTCCCTTCTNATCTGCATTAATCGTTTCAGGAATTCAGCTACTTACAAAAGCTTTTAAAGAGCAAACAAATAAGAGAAGGGAGGGGAGGAGAGCCAGGAGAGGAGCCGAGCTGTCCTTACCTTCGCATTGTTTGCCTTCGCCTTTATAGCCCGGCTTGCAGATGCATTTGTAGGATTTCGGTGTGTTTTGGCAAATTGCATCGATGTGACAGTCATCCGTAGCTTCTGCGCACTCGTCAACATCTGGAAGACAGCAGAACCCCCAAGGGGACAGATAAGAGAAGGAGACCAGCGACACAGAAATCCTCAAGGATAGATGGTTCCCTGGAAGAACCTGTTTGCTGTCCCCCCTTCCCAGAGCCATCCTGGAAATGGGAACATCTAAGGTCAAATAACAGAACAACCAAGACGTAATTCCCCTCGAGTCACTGAGAAGCACACAGGCTGGAGGGGTTCGATTCTTTCTGCCTTAAGAAATTGTAAGATATAATAGAAATTAGCATCTGCTGCATAGGTCTGGTACTGGAGACCCACATCTAAATAAAACATGAGAGCGTTTAAATGATTTACGAAGATGAAAGGGAAGGGGGATAAACATGTTATAGCAAAGAGATCTTCTTAATAAACTGTGCCGGCAGGGGAATGAGAAAAAAAAACAAAAATATTTGAACAGCGAAACCACATTAATCCTTTTTATTAGGAGGCAAAAAAAATTGAATAAATGGAAGACCATAGGAAATTCCATAAGGGCGCGTGGAGAAAAGCAACCTGCAAATAACATCATCCGCTTGGAGTAAAACTCATTCAGAAGGAGAAGGTCCCCGCAGCCCTCCCGGCGCAAGGACTGGCGAGCCGGGCTCTGAAAGGGGAGACCCACCGCTCCTCTTGTTTTCAGGGTAGGAAGCCTTTACAAACATCTCAGTGACGGGCATTCGTTTTCTCCCCCGGATTTAAAGAGGATGGGGGAGGGAAGAGGATCAAGAGAGAGAGAGAGAGTCGAGATTCGGTAGTCGTGGGAATGTTAATGAAGTGAACATAGAAGAAGAGAAAGGGACAAAAAAACCAAGGGGGGGGGGGGGGCGCGGGAGGCGGCCGGNAGAGAGAGAGAGAGAGAACTCCGAGGTATTCAGGGCTGACTGTTAACATGGGAACATTTAAAACCCTGTCTAACCTGCCCTGGCCCCCGCGCTCCCCGTCACCCGCAGCTGCGCGAGGCGATGTGGGGCGCTCCCCCCACCAACCCCGCACCTCCCTCGGCTTTCCTCACCGTTCCAGGCGAGAGACACCCCTGGGGCTCCCCGGAGGAGAAAGGGGAGCGGCGGGTTAGCAGTCGGGTCACCATTAGTAGGGCTGAGCTCAGCCTGCCCCTGGTTCGTGGGAAGGACCGAGAGGAGAGGGAGAGGGGCGTCCAGCGGGAGAAGAGACTCTGATTTCTTGCCAGTCAGGTTAACACATACTCAAAAAAANNAAAAAAAAAAAGAAAAGAAAAAAGAAAAAGGAAAAAGGAAAAAGGAAAAAGGAAAAAAAAAGTGGGCTAAAGTGAAAAACAGTTTTATTGTTAGCTTGAAATCCTAGTGCGAACTGTCCAAAAGTGCTCACTCAGCCATCGCCAGTGATAAAACGCGGATCCTTCAAAGTCACTGGGGGCAGGAGGGGGCTATTTAGAGCGGGGAGAATAATCAGATATTGTGGCACGGCACACAGCAGAGAGCTTCTCCGAGAGGTGCAGCCCAGGACAGCCCCCCGGGGCACCTCAGGGTTCCTACGAGGGAACTGCCTGCACTCAGTATTGTTGGGGTTTTTTGTTTGGTTCTTTTTTTTTTTTTTTTTAAAGAAAGAGGGGAACAGTTTCCCCTTCCCAAACGCAGAGCGTTCTATTTTCTGGAGAAAAGCCGGACTGCTCTAATCTGTTTCCTTCTTTCTCATCCATCCGTTTACTTTAACCGCGGAGCCGGTTCAGATCTATAATTTACACGAATTAGCTCTGGGGGTCCGATCAGACACAGATCCAGACAAACACAGAAAGGGATGAAAAAAAAAAAAAAAGGCTTCGTTTACAAAAACGCTTTGGTTCGTACTTTAGACTCGTTAAACCGGCACCCACCTCACATCAAGATCAGCAAAAGTGACAGCTGGACTCGTTATAACGCCGTCAAAAATTCAAACTGCTTTGAGCCAAGGGGGACAGTTCACAGCGACCAGAAGATGCCTGAGAGCCAGGCGTGAATGCCAATGAGTCAAATGAAAGGGCAAAACCAAATATGAGCCCCTGCTCCGCTCCAGATCCCGCACTGCATTTCTCGGACTTTTAACAACTTGAACGCTGACTTCATTCATTTTGTTGCGTTTATCTGAGGAAAAGGGATTTCCCCCCCCCTCCACCACTCCGCTTCACCTTAAAGGGTTTCTTCTAGCACAACTTCAGAGACTGTAAACACATCTTTAAGAAATCACCTTGGGCTTGCAACATTCCTAGCCAGAAAAGGTTGGGGGGTGGGGTAGGGGTGTTGCTCGGTTGGGGTTTTCTTATAACGCTGGAGCAAAGACTTAGTATCATCGCTGCTATCACCCAAACAGGAGCGCGGCTGTTTGGAAACAGCAGGTCCTTGGGTTAACGCGCAGGCAGGGAAAACCCGTGAAGGCAACCGCGGCTGAGGCTTCCCCGCGGGGTCTCTAGGATCCGGCACGGATTTACCTCGCAGGCACTTAAGCAAAGTAACTTTTTCTTCCCGGTCTCTCCCTCCAGACGTCCCTCGGCTCCGGCGCCGTCGGCCACGCGAGAAAACGCCTCCGCACCGCAGCTCCCACCCCCCGACTCCGGCACCGACCCCCCCCCTACACCTCGCACCGGGGAAGCGGCCGGGCGAGCGCGTCCCCGGGGCCGCGGCGGAGCCCCCGCTTACCTGCGCCCCCGCCGCCTCCCGCCAGCCTGCCGGCCCAGGCGAGAGCGAGAAGCAGGCAGCAGCGCCGCGGAAAGCAGACGGTGCCCATGATAACGATGCGATCCCCGGTGCCCGCCGGTGATAAGGGGCGCGCTCGGGGCCGGCCGCGCGGAGCCGCCGGCGCTGACGCCCTGACAGCGCCCGCTGATTCGCAGGGGCTCCCGCCGCGGGGGCGGGGCCGGGCGCGGGGCGG
>WAAB01013942.1:47784-59002 GCA_013389865.1 Piaya cayana | reverse complement strand
CCGGGATGCTCCCCTGCCCCCCGGGATGCTCCGACGCCCCTTGGACCCCAGGATGCCCCCCGGGATGCCCCCCGGGATGCTCCGCCGCCCCCCGCCCCCCGGGATGCCCCAAGCCCCCGGGGCAGCTGGGCAGGGGGTTCCCGCGGTGTTAAGCGCTTTCCTCCCGCCCGGCGCTCCTGGCGCGCGGCGCTCGCGGGCGCGATGCCCACCTGGTAGCCGCGCCCGTCTCCCAGCAGGCAGGAGACACGCAGGGAGCCGCCGGCTCCTCCTCGGGCGGCCCCGGCCGCGCCAGCCGGAGCTTCGCTGCCCCGGGCTCACCCCCCGTCCCCGAGAGGGCGCCCCCTCGCGGTGGGGGCGGCTCTGGGGGCGCAGCCCCTGCCCCTGGCGGGGAAAGGGCTCCCAAGACAGCCGGAACTCCCAGCCCAGCCCCATCTCCTTGACCACCGCGGAGATGGATTTTCCCCCTCCTTCCTAGGCTCAGACTAAAAGAAAACTNTACAGCTTACAGGCTGCAGAGCTAGTCTCCCTCCAGCCTTCCTCTTAGCCTTGCCTAACTCCTAGCACTGCCGCCCACTTGACTCGGAGTGTCACCAGCTGCTGGGGCACTTTGCCCTCTCCAGCAAGCTGCCTTGGCCAGCTTTCTCCTATTAATAGAATCGTGGAATGGTTTGGAAAGGCTTGGGTTGGAAAGGACCTTAGAGATCATCCAGTTCCAATCCCACTGCCATGGGCAGGGACACCTTCCACTAGACCATGTTGCTCAAAGCCCCATCCGACCTGGCCTTGGACATCTCTAGGGATGGGACATCCATGACTTCCCTGGGCAACCTGTGCCAGTGCCTCACCACCCTCACAGGAAAACATTTATTCTTTATATCTAACATAAATCTCCCCTATTTTCAGTTTAAAACCTTTCCATCTAGTCCTATCCCTGCACTCCCTGATAAAAAGCCCCTCCCCATCTTTCCTGTAGCCCCCTTTTAGTACTGGGAGGCTGCTATAAGGTCTCCCCAGACCCGTCTCTTCTCCAGGCTGAGCAAGACCAACTCTCTCAACCTGTCCTCATATGGGAAGTGCTCCAGCCTCATGGCCATCACCTTCATGGCCCTCCTCTGGACTCATTCTAACAGATCTGTGACTCCAGAACTGAAAGCAGCACTCCAGGTGAGGTCTCATGAGAGCAGAGTAGAGGGGCAGAATTACCTCCCTCAACCTGCCATGTCTTGAGGCAGCTGCAGCTCCTCAGTTGACCTGCCCAGGTGAGGCGCTTTCCCCGAAATCATCAGGGGAGTCGTAACCCACCCCCTGCCCTGTGCTGCAGACATGTTTGCAAGTGTTATTGTCACAACCACCCCAAAGGACAAAATCCTTCAGATTAAAACCCAAACATGAGAATTTTGCACCCAACTCAGAGGCAAAATTTGTGTCCCTGAAGTCTTCCAGACTGTTTCTAAAGGACTGAAATGGCTTGCAGGCATCCCACTTTACGACTTTGCACCCCTATTCACTTTACAACTTGTTTCCTTTGGACACCTCCCCATACTAAAGTACATTGCTACATTAGGTTCTGTTTTAATTCCACCTAATTCCCCAGAGAAGCTGTCCTTTGCATGCAACATCCATTTGTCATCCAGATAATACAAACATCCCACTGTAGTCCTAGATGTCTCTTTTTGTCAAGTTCCCCTCCAATATACAAGTTTCAGTACGATATGCTTGCCCAGAGAGCGGCACTATTAAATATCTTTAATCCTGAAGGAAATGCAAGAAAAGTTGCTCAGCCCACCTGCTTGGTCAGTAGAAGTACACACCCCTGTCTTTTCCCTTCATAAAACTGAAGTAACTAGAGCACAGTGCAAAAGCTGTTTGCTTGCTGAATGTTTACACCTCTGCTTTTGGCATTCTCGTCCTTAATCCTTTAGGGATGGGACAGGGGTATTATTATTTTAATTCCAGCCCCTCATTTTTGTGTGAACACACCGAGGTGCGGTTGGGAATTCCACGCTGGAGTCTTCCCATGGATACACTGAGTGTATCTTCCCTGTAGGTCCCGAGAGGAATTACCTGGTACCTTAGAGCTCCACCTAGTGAGTTTTATGGCGATGCTGTAGCGGAGCGATAATCATCTCCATGACGATACCCGCTGGTAGGATGATCTTTACCGTTTTAACACCACACGTCCATCTTTCCAAAAAAGCCTCTTATTTTCAAAGACTTTGTAAGTACAAGGGTTTTTTTTCCTAGGTGAAAAAATAAGGCTAAACCTTCTTACTAATTTTAAGTATTTCCTAGGTGAAAAAATAAGGCTAAACCTTCTTACTAATTTTAAGTATATATATATTATTTCATAATTGGCCTTGCCATTCCATTAATGAAATCATTTTACAATTTATTGTGGGATACGTTGTCCAAAAGGTTTCTTTTCCGTGGAGGAATTCACTATTTGTGTCTAAAAAATAAAGTACCTCAACTTTTTAAAGCCTCAAGTAATGAAAAGGTTCGCTAAAGCAACAAAATACTCCTATTACCTTGGTGACTTGCTCTCTAGCAAAATTATAAATGTCCTGTTAAATGCATCTGTGAAGTTACTCTTAAAGAAATCGCTGTGCTTGTGCCTTTTTATCCTCCCTGATTCTATGTATTTATAATCTGTAAAGAACTAGTTCTAACTGTACGGCACTCAGGAAAAGTAATCACCTTGATCCAGGTATCACACTGTCTACTATGTCCTTGTATCCACCAAGTCTGGCGTGCAGTTGAGAGCTAAAGAACCATCAGGTCTCCCTTCTCTAGCAAGCTTGCTTTTAAAAAAACCCAAAACAGACACACAAACAAACAACAACAACAACAAAATCCAAGTTCCTGACAGAGGGAACATGTGAAGAAATACAATGGTAGTGTTTATCAAAAGAAGTTCTGAACCTTCAGTCAGGATCATCACATACAGAAAGGAATATGATCTATAGTGTCAGGCTGAATATTTCCAGGAGGGTCTTTTCAGCAGTTTTCCTTGCCACCCCTTAGAAAAGTGATCCCTGTGGACTTTCATCTTTTCCACTTGTAATTATGCTTCTGTGCTTGTTTATCGTCATCTAAACATCTCTCTGTCAATTGCACAGATGCTTCCATGAAAAATGTAATACGCCCATGAATCTGCTCTATATAACTGGAGTTCGCAAGAGCCACCTGGACAGAGAGTGGATGGAGCCTACCCTGGGAGCCACTGTCATGTGCAAGACCCCTGCCTGAGAACCTTCAGGCAGCCTGCAGTGACAGTTTACATGTTAATGGATAGCATGGGCTAATAATGTTCTTCCATAGAAATGTCTTTAAAGCTTTTGGGAAATATTCCAATAAAATTACTACTGTTATTATTGAATAATTACAATAGAGATGTGTTACGAGGACCCATGTCTTTACAGAGTAGAAAGCCTATGAAAGCCTGTGTATTGCAAAGGCCAAGGAACAAACAGAAGCGTGGCTGCAGAACACATTCTCCTGTAGACACATATAATTCAAAAAATACTTTGAGATGACAGAAAATCACCTGAAGGATTATTTGATTGGCCTGTGAGCTGTTTATGAGCACCAGTATGTTGGGGCCAATGCTACCTCAGGAAGCAACACAAGCTACCGACAGGGCTAAGAATCACAGCTGTCAGTGGACAGGCTATGTAAAGTTAAGTTAATTGCTATACCTTTGTGTTTCTACTTCTTCCTTCTGTCCATCTTGCCCATTTACAGTGCAAACCCAGTGTAGCAGGGCCTGTCTAGCACTGTATTAATACAGCACCTTGCAAAATAACATACTAAACTTATTTTGTCTATCTTCCCAATTAGGGCTTTTGTGAGGCCAGTGGGACACATAAACCTAAATAGGAGAATAATTTTATTTAAAGAAGTTCTTCTCTTTCCCTGAAGTGTAATACAAAGAACTGAGTGAAACTCATCTCCTTCAGATAGGGAACAAGGAAGCCAGCTGTCAGAATTTGTGCAGGGACCATATACACTTTGAACCCTGGACCACGTGTCTCCAAACTTTATATAAAGCTTTTCTATCAGGAAGAAAGAAACCATGTAAAACCAGCTCTTCAAAGCAACATAGACTATTTTCCCCATATACTTAGGGCAAGCTTTTTAAAACCAGGGCAATGGACATGCATAGCACCACATTTTAAAGTGTTAACTTCTTTCCAGGAAAATACAGCATCTGAGTTTCCCAGAAGTTAAGTAGCAGCATGCACCTGATGTATTTAAATGATTTGCTCTTGTATTTGTGAAGGAAAAAAAAAAAGTCCACCATAATCCATAATGAAAGTTTTGTGCAAGAATGTTCAGTGTCTGAGGGGAGGAGGATGGTTTTTTCTTTTTCTTTGGAGGGGATGGGGAGTTACAAAGCAGAAGCTCTAATATTTAAAAGAGGATACTTTTTTCCATAGCTTTGATGAGATTACAATCAAGTGTATCTCACACTTTCATCAGTGAGACAGTTGTTGAAAACTTGTGGAAGTAATGGTAAATTTGGATATTTTTGGCCAAAAAAATAAGTGCCAAACTTTAGAGAGATACATCTACTTATGCTTGAGAAAGCTGCTCTTCTATTTCTGCTGTGATGTTACCTTCCTCCAAAACATGTCACTTGCTTCATCCAATTGACCCTCCCCTTTCATTGCCAGGATGCCAAAGAAAGACTGAAACTCATACAAAAACATTCCCTTAAACCTGTAGATCCTTTAACGTAGTGTATCACAATATGCCTTATTGAGGAAATTCATAAGGTGCTTTCCCCTTAACTGTTTTCCATTCAGAAAAATGCTTCAGCAGAAGTGGAGGGAAGTTACTAGGAAGAGTAGTGGAGCTCTTTTTTCTTCTTTCTGCTTCGGTTGTAATCACTGAGAGGGAAAGATAAAAACATTAATGAAGAGCTAGAACAAATCATCATCATTGCTTAGATTAGAGTAGACCTTTCTTTACTGGTACTCACTCCATCCTGGTAAATGATATGTTTTGCCAAGATGAATGTTACATCTCAAAGAGGAACAAAGACTTGATGTATATAGAGCTGGATAAAATTTCATGACCTGCATTATGCAGAAGACTGATTACAGAAGACTCCCTCAAAATTAATAAGGAACGCTGACAAGAGCTGCAAGAGAAACTGCACAGGACAAGGTAGTATGTACGACCTGTTATGAGATTACACTACAGCAGGTGGAAGAAGAGGACAAGTGTTAACATGGAGCTGAAAAGGATGCTTTTCTTAGGACCCTGCTTGTTAACTCTGTTGCCAAAGCACTTGTAGATGTGGTGACATGTCGTTCTGTTCAAAAGGAGATGAGCAGCAGCATTCTGAAATGGTTTGGTTTTAGGAAGCGAAGGCACAAGAGACCCAGCAGGGAAATACTAAGACAAAACCCAAACAAACAAACAAACAAAAAGAGGAAGATGAGGTAAACAGTAGCTGAGCATTCAGATTTCTGTGCCAGTAGATGTTATGGAGAAAGAGAAGGGGTGGAGAGAACATCCTCCCATTTAAATAAAGAATACACCAGCTGATGGAAGCTAAGCCACAGCCTGGACTTCACAGAAAGATGTGGGAGGTGACAGAACGCTAGTGTTGAATCCTATCCTGACTTCAAAGGGGATGCAGTGAGCAAGATCCCATTATTGCTCATCTATCCTCTAACTATAGACCAGAGTATGATCGGAATCAGAATTTTAACTCAGAGACTCCTTCACAGAAGCCTTCAAAGCAGTGACTTTGTACTAGTATAAGTTCTGGCTTTTGATTTGGTACAGATTACTTACCATTGCATTCTTATTGTTGGCAGCTCTGTTACTCTCAAAATTAATTTCACTGATTATATTTATTGCAAAGAAATATGTTGTATTACTGCTGTTTTAACATGCTCTCCTCTTGAACATCCAGGTTTGCACAGTCTGAAAAGGTCAAGCAACTCAGAGGAAAGTACTGTCTTAGGGTATTTTAGGCTTAAATCTTGGAGAGCTGTTAGTTGCTCTAACTGCACAGGACAGTAACAATACTTCTAGTAACCCAACCAATGAGAAAGATTTTGGGTTGTTTTAGGAGACATATTATCTATGACCAGTCTTTTAAAGTGAACTTGTCCTTCAAAAATGGCTACAGCTGGCTCTCATTTCTTCTTCAAAGACCTGATTAGGGCACACAAGCAGAGATGCTTTCTGCTGTTCCCTTTCTTACATCGATGGTCTTCAGTCAGTTATCTGTGTGTTTTCCTGGTCTAATCAAGGCCCTAAACATGCAAGGAACACTGAAGCCTGCAAATATTCATCAGCAGGACTACTTTTTCATATAGTATTCTGCAAAGACTGTCTCAGCAGGCTTGGAATTGTATACTGCAAGATAAAAATAAAGGGCCATGGCCTCTACTCACAGTCCCTTTATACTTCAGTTTAGCTCAAAACCAGATGTGGTTCACCAAGGTGGGTGAGTTGGCAGGACACCTTGCCAAGTCATGGTAAGATCCTGTAAGACCCATGCTTCCGTTCTTCTGGACCCTTCCTGAACACAGAATGTTTCAGCTTAAACATTAATATCAGCAACAAGAATCTTGGAATCTTCCAGCAGAAGTTCTTTAATCAAAACTTTTCCTGACTCTGCAAGTCCTAAGACGCTTTTGCGCAGTCAAGAAAGAAGCATATCTATAATGCAGCCTGTTTCTGTGATTTTCCTCAATCCCCACCCACCCATCCTGCCGCTGAGAGCTACAGTGCTATTTGTATACAAATTTGAAATTCTGCGTTCTTCAAGGAGGCCTGCAGTACCAAAGCAGCGCTTAAGAATATCCCTTAAATTTGCTGGAATATTAAAATGTTCCAATGCTGCTGAAAAGTAGATAATTTTGTGCTGCAGCATTTATTCAATTTAATGCAGGGACAAACTCTTCAACCAAAAACATGTGGAGGACCAAGCACAAGGTCAGGGCATCAATCCCTTTACCAACCCAAGTCCTAGCTAGCTATGTAGTGGGGAGATACATAGAGATGGAGATTTGCATACTGATACGCTTATTTTATTGCACATGTATCCCCTTATTTAGCTGCAATCTTTACTGCACGTGGTCCAAAGTATGAGAGCCCACTGCCATATAATCTTAAGCAAGAAGCATGTTGCTGAAGAGGTGCTTTCTAGCACTTAAAATGTTGATGCTGAGCATTATTGTGAGCATTACCCAGGGACATGAGCATGTTTTAGTCCTAAAGACTGGCCAAAGTAAACTTAAAATAAAACTTAGATCTAAGAATTCAGTTGTGTGCTTAGGATTTTAATGGGCACAATACAAATAAATTAATTTCCCACAAAACTATCCAGCAACAGGCAAAGATCATGTTTTGAGCAGAATCATGCTGTGCTTCTCAACAAACCAGGCATATCTGATGAAACAAAACAAGCATAAGCATTGTGGTTTTAAAGAAACTTCCAATGGAGAAGATACTGCAGAAAAATACCCAAGCTCAAATCTTCATCTCAGGCTTTTCTACAAGATCAACCAACACATCTCCCTTCTTCAAGAAAAAAAAGTCTGTACACAAATGAGTGTTGATATTTGCAGTTCTTCTAAGGTGAGTTTGCAGGGAGTTTATAAAAAAAAAAAAATCAGCAAATCTTCCTTCCTTCCACATTTTCCCCCAGACCCAGGATTATGTTTCAGAGTCCTGTTCTGACTGCAGGTGCAATTCTAGTTGTTGTTAGGGAGCCTATGGCTCAGTGTCCACAGTCATACAGATGCCAGCCCCTTTTGCCCATATAGCTGTGACTCAGCAGTGATCTATCTCCAGCACAGAAAGTAAACATCCCTCTCCAAACCCCTCATACTGAAAGCTTGCTGCTTCTCTATGGTAGAAGGCTTACGTCATGCTTACATGTTTTCTTACTAATCATCTTTAAAAGAACCAGAAATCAGGGGAGCCTAGTAGTCTATTTCATCCTTGAAAGCACAGACTGCCCAATTACAGACTTGCAGAGGCTTTTAAAGTACATCATGCTAGCCAAATATATAGCAACAGTTTCAGAACCATTTGGAAAACCCAATTATCATTTTCTGCTAAATGAGTTCTTCTCCCTAAGGATTCTCCAGAGGAGCCAATGCTTTAGTGCACTAAGCCACGTATGATATAGAAATTGAGTTAGTCCAAGCTTCAGCTGACAAGCAGCTGCAGTCTCAAGTGGTGTGGAATGAAAAATAAAAGAGAAGATTATCAAATAGAATTAAAACCATCCTCAGGAGGTCTGGATACAGAAAGGGTAAAATTCCACTCACCTTAATCCTGCATATTATCCTGTTCAAACGAATGGTCATAGCTGTATGAATAAAAAGAACAAGATTTGGTGTCGTAGGCTCACTGCTTCTCTTTTCAAATTACATGAAACATAAAGCATAGACCCATTAATAATGCTGCAGTTTGCTAAAATTACTATGCCATTAGAGATGGATTGGATTAACACAAGTATACTAAATTACAGTAAAAATAGCTTACAGGAAAACAGGATGGTAAAATGTGTTCACAAAGGTGTGCTTAGAAAGCTAACGAAATCAGTAAAAATGCATGCTATCGTTAAGTGAAAACAGGGCCTGCTTGAGAGCACCCAGATAAATTCTCATCGTACTTCAGTTTTAGTTACACATCTAAAATCACTTGGAATGAATTTCTATCAAATATCTAGAGAAGAAATCTTGACAAGCAAAAGGAATAATTGTCCCACCAATTTCTAAGCAAGTCTAAAGGATCTTTGGACACCAAAAAGGCCTGACTATGTATGAAGATATCTACATGGATCAAGACTAAGACTGCAAATAGCATATGAAAGAACTTGATGTTCAGAACCTGCTTTAAATACAGTGTCTCAAGTTTCATTCTTTATACCTAGAAACAGACAATTTAATTTATAGGTAAGTGTTTATCATCCTAACCCTAAACATGGTGATATCTACCTTCTACAGCTTTCCCTGTAGGTTTTGTCTTCAGCTAGCTTGTGACTGAATGCTTAGGCAGGGCCTCATTTCTCTTCTGCTTTCTACTTCTACATGTCCCACCAACTCAGTATAATGTAGAGCTTTCTGCTGGTTTTATTTGGCCTTAACCTGTACACTCAAGTTTGCACTAAGGGTGTGCACACTCTTGTCAGTTCTAAACAGTAAGATGAAGAGGGTGAACAGAGTGCAAAACACTAGTGTCAGCCCTGTGGGTTCCACACAAGGAACTTACAAGATACAACTTGAGAATGACTCCTATACCAAGCTAGAGAAATTCCAGGAGGTTTCCAGTTTTCAATTAAAAAAGTTATTTATGATGAGGCCAGCTTTGTAGAACTCTCTTCTGCACAAAGACACTGATAAATATTCATGAACTAGGTCTCATAACACAGGAAAAGGGAGTATTATTCTGCCCTAGTACAGATAAGGGAATGAACATACAGAGAGGTTAAATGACTTTCTCAGGTTCACGTGGGAAGTTTGGAAACCCAGAAACAGAGTCAGAGCTGAGACTTTCAAAGGGATTTTGGGTATCTCCATTATATAACTCAGAGTGGTTTAACGCAGTGACTGTGAGCTCTGTGCATGTTTGAAAACAGGCCACTGAAGGGAATCCACAACTAGGAAACCATTGCTACTAATGACCTTGGCAAAACTCAGTCCATATTCTTGACTCCTGCTCCAGTCTTTGGTTCTGCAAAGCACAGTGTGCTGTCCTACTAAGACAGAGTGGGAGCTAATTAAACACTGTAATTAATCCTTAGCCACCCCAAATCTAAAGTTCCATGTTCATTAAGCACTGTTTTATTTTCTAATCTGTTCAACGGAGCTTAAATATGTTATTTTTAGACTAGAAAATTGGGATAAGTCCGGGGTTCTGTAGAATAGTCATGCTCCAAGAAATACTTTCACTCAAAAAATAGATGATTACAACAGTTTCTATAAATATATATTGTTTTACAGACAAAAGACAGACATTACAGTTTGCTCTAGTTTTCACTGAAATTAAGCCAGCAATTTTTTCATGCCAGTACTATAACAATAATCATGCTGATAGTGTTATTTCAGTTTACCCAAGCCAAAATCCAATATGCTACAAATTAGATCAAGCATCAAATAAAATTAAGCAAAAGATAAGCAATGCTAAAGGAAATGAATACTAATAAAAAAAGAAATGTTTACTTTTCTTTGCTGGGCTCAGATACCAGCTTGACATATACAAGCAATCATATGTTGAATTATAGCATTATTTCCCCCTGTTTTTATCCCCCCTAACTTTTTTTTTTTAATTTAAAAGAAGGTTTTTTCAAATAAAGATATGAGAGCGCACATTTCAGTTGCAAGCATACTGGTTTTAGGACAGGGAAAAGAAAACAGGGCTCAGACCAATTAAAAGCTTTAGAGAAGAAAGGCAAATCAATTAAAAATGCCAGAGGGTAGACATCACTTAGAAAGCAAAGAGACTTTGACAAATTTGAAGTAGCTGTGTTCTACAAGGTCCATAATGGCAAGTGAAAATAAGTTGTGCTCATACCTGCAAATACTCATAGGCAAATAAGGCATCTGAGACATCATGGATTATATGAACCTATGTTTTCACAGGCTGAATAAATAAGCCATATGGCTGGGTTAGTGTTTGGTGGGTACTTTGAAAGTGAAAAGTAGTGTATAATATGTGAGGTGTTATTCTTAAGACACCCAAGGAAGCCAGCCTTCAAACTCAGCTGCTGAATTATTAGTCTTATTGATCTGGCATTGCATTAATTTTTACACCACAAAATATTCTCAATAGAGCACAGGCACTTAAAAGGCAATAGTCAAAAAAGACTTGTAATTCAATACTTGAAAAAATTATATTCTAATTTTGGCAGCTTACTAGGAATAAGAATCAAAACTGCCAGTGCTGAATGTATCCTTTGACTGTAACTATAGTTTAGAAGCATTGTCCAACGTAATTTCTTTTTTTCACACAGTGATTCCCGGCCAACTACTTATCCCCCCTCTCCCTTCCCTTCATAAGAACAGTGTTTTGAAGTCAGCCAATGAAACATGTTTTATTTAAGGACTATATTCCTAAAGCAATGGATTCTTTGGAGACCTAAAGGTTGCAGAGCACTTCATTAGTTCCACATAATGAAAGAATGGTGCAATTGAAGGAGGTCTCTAAGGAAGAATGGTGTGAAAATTAGAGACCCGTCTGC
>WAAB01013942.1:20221-47736 GCA_013389865.1 Piaya cayana | reverse complement strand
AAAAAAAAAAAAAGAAAAAAAAAAAAAAAAAAAGAAAAAAAGAAAAAATGAGAAAAAGGGAAAAAAATGAAAAAGGAGGAGAAAAAGGAAAAAGGAGAAAAATTAGAAAAGGGAAAAAAGTGGATTTTCTAAATAAAGCACACCATCTCCATTCAGCCCATGGAGAAAGGGTGCCTACTCAATCCTCTTACCATTGACAATATAATAAAACCAGAGGAACTTTTTTGAAGTAGATCTGCACATTCCACATTTGGATTGAGGGGCAATGGACTGTTTAAATTGCTATTTACATTTCCAGCTGTTTTACCAGTGATTTGCCCAACTTAATAGCTCTTTAAGCTTTTAAACAAGAAAATAGCTATTCTCACGACTCAAAGAAGAAACCATGGTTATTTCAGACTGCTTCTATTGTAAAAGGCTTAGACCCCTCTGTCTTTATAGATGCCCTTCCCTTTATAGTACTTCCCTTTTCCATCTCCTCCTACTTTCTAAATCTTCTTCCATGTTTTAGTTCACTTTTTACATTATATACTTTTAGTAAGATAGTGCATCATTGCCAATACTGTCAATTCAAGGAAAATGCTTGCAGGCAGCCACCAAGGTTCCCAAGAGAGATTTAAGTTAGTAAGAATATTAGAGTTGTGTGTATAATCTTCTGCTAGTTATTGGGGAGTTAGGCAGTATTAAAAAATCCTCTGCAACTATTGTAAAATGTGTATTTATTTATCCACTTTCCTCTGGGGATATATTTAAAAAATCTAGAAGTGTGTACAGGCATAACATAAACTGTGTTTTTCCAATTATTTTTCAGACAAAGTGGAAGAGAGGAGCAAAAGGGCAGTCCGCAAATAAGAATGAGACTAAGATGAAAGGTTAGAAGGGGCGGGAGGGTAGTATTTCATAGTGTCTCTATAAACCACTGCAATTATTTTGTTATAATTAGAACCCATTAGTTTGTTTAACCTGGTGATGATAAACTGTAAAATCATGAAGAAGAAATTAAAAAACAAACCCCACCCCCTCCTTTTTTTCCCCTGATCAAAGCTTCAAGATTTTCCTTTTATTAACTCTAAATGTCCCCTGTGTTTACAGATGATTGCAACACTAGTCAGACAGTGGGGCAAACAATCCCCCTCCTACATTGCAGAAAGTAGTAGCAGCAACTCTAATTAAATTTTTAAAAACTAAAGCAGTTCATTGAAGAAAATTATAGAAATGCTTAGATTTTTTTTTCTCTTTAGATTGTACCCTAACTTAAATATTTGGGAAAGGAATTGCAAATGGTATAACATTAAATAACTATGATTTTGTTTTGAAAGTAACATTTCATGTTTATCAATCAATGTATCCTAAACTAAAATTCCCATTTTTGTAAGGCTTGTAAAAGGTAATTTATGGTCCCCAAACTGGCATATTGGCTGCTGCTGAGCAAATGTTTGTCCTGGTATCATACATTGGCACATCACTGAAAACATAACAGTTTAACTAGGCAACAAAGGACAAAAAAATCAATGTGCACTTGAATTAGTGTGGTTTAAAGAAAATTAGTTTGTAACTGGAATATCTATTCCCCTCAAAAACATGGGAAAATATCTGCATACCTGAGTTGACAAAAGATTACAAATTTCTAGAGAGGGCAGTTTCAGTGGTAAACTGGGCGCCTCCTTTCCCTGCAAAATAATAGAATTATCAATTATCATTTAAACAGCACAAAAATCAGGGTCCAGTAGATTAAAAAAAAAGTGGAAAAACATAAAAAATTCTAAGGACATTTAGACTTTACGAACTTTGTTAGTGAAAAGAAATTCCTTTGACTTCTAATACTCTGCAGGAGGGTTGAAAACAAGCAGTATTTGGTAGATGTTTTTCTGAAAAACTGTTCACTTAGATTTTGAAAATTCTTAGGGAGCTCTGCTATTAACACAAAAAAAGTAAACAAATGCACACTGGAGTGGGGAGATGATTTTGTCAACTCTTAATGTGACAAACCAAGTCCTGCTTAGGATTACTAGTGAAAAAACAGCACTCTGCCTCAATGTACAGTGTAAGGTCACACAAAAATACCGAAAGAATGGCTTGAAAGGAAGTTCCTTAGAGCAGGCATTCATCTTGTGGCACTCAGTTCCAAGAAACTTGATGCTTTACCATCCTACACAAGACAGATTTTTGGTTATGCATAAAACAACTTCTGCTTCTACCATGTTTCTGTTACCACTATACAAAAGGTGGACCTACATAGCAGTATGAAAGGAAGACTACAAATCTGATCCTGTTCTGTGCTGAGGAGTTTGTCTATGAATTTAGGTATACTAGGTGTATTCCCCCTTACCTTGCTTTCAACAACCAAAAATGGCATTAAGATCCAGATTTGTGGAAGATTCTAACAAAACGGGAAGAGAAAAGCTACTGTGTGCGGTGTGAAAATAATTTACTTACGGTCCAAAGTCTGTTAATAGCCAAAAACCTGTGCAGTAAAATAGCCATTGGAAGTCATGTTTTGAGTAAAAATAAATTTGAAAGTAAAGCTTTCCAGCAGCGTGTAAGATTAACAGTGGATGGACTCCTGGGAGCAGCTACGCTAAAACCAAGTGTTTACAATAATGAAAATAAGTACAATCACAGCTGCAGGATCGGGACCCATTCCTGAGCTTCAGGAGCTTTGTATTACAAAATGCATTTTGTATTAAAATGCTGTGACTACTTTGTCACAAAGATTGAAGTTTTACTGCCCAAGGAACTGCAGTAAAAGGCCAATGACTCAACCCAAATGCTCTGCAGTGCATGAACAGTCACATATTTTATGCGGCACTCGGCTGCCACAGACACCAGATCCCAATAATGCCTACTGGCAAATCTCATTAGGCTTCTTCTTGCCTGGAACTTAGGAAAGAAGGATCACATCTATTTTGTGATATTTTGATCTGTTGCTTCAGATCCTCAGGTATAGGTCGTTAGACTTACCTGTTTATTCACACAAGAAAGATTCAGCTCAGAGATTATTTCTCAAAGAAAGGCACAGCAACTTTGAAAAAGAAAGCAGAAGACTGGTAGGTTACCTCCACCTCCAATTTCCTCTTCCAACCTCACAGTCTGCCTTCACCACTTCAAAAAAAAAAAAAAAAGTATTCCCAAGACCAGCTAGGGCACAGCATCCTTCTCCCAGCAAGGCTACTTTGCCACCCTTTGCAGACCATCCTATGAGTTTGCAGCTGAGTGTTAATATGCAGGGTGTGGCTGGAGCCACTTACCAGGCTCCTGCAGACTCTCCCTGGTGTTCCTGGGCTTACAGACCTGCAGCCCCTCCATTACAGGGCCTGAGTGCAGCAGGGCAGTGGGAGCTGGAGGCAGCTGTGCCTACACAGGGTGTGCAAATGCAGCAGCAGAGGTGGAGGCTATGGACTATTTAATGTAGATATACCCATCTTGGAACTTCTTGTTATTGTCTTCCCTAAATAATGAGCACAGAAAGGGATTTATAACTTCATAATAGTGTTGCAAATGGAAAGTTTAGAAACAAATGAGTTAACTCTAATCTTTATTGCATGTTTTTATGTTTCCAAAACCCCTCAGATATTGGGAGGCTGTTTGGAGCCGAGGGATCTTTTGGTGAGATACACTCAGCCAGCCATGCTCTCGTGCTGCCAGAGATGCTCTGAGGTCAGAGAAAGTGAGCAAACTGCTTCCCTTGGGTATTGGAGAAAGGACTCTCAGTATAATCCTGGGCCACTGTGAGGTTCACTAGGGAGTCTCCAGGCATGGCCAATTTCCAGTGCTTCAGAGGAACTAAGCAAACACTAATCCAGAACACATCTGGCTAATTGTATATTGGGAGAAAAAAACATCTTTCTGACCCCAGTGGTTACCCAGCTAAACCCCCGAAGCACAGGCTTTTATTACAACCATTATCTTTATGCAAATGATGGTCATCCTGAGGACTTATTTGGCCTGTTACATATGAAGGAAAGAGCTGAATGAATGATACATTCTGGACAGACTCCTTGGCCAGAAGGGACCATTCATGCCAAAGCCAGTTTCAAAGAATATCTTTTAGAAAGGTATCCAAACTGCCTCTTAAAGACTCCAAGTGATGTCAATCATGCCGCCCCTTTCGCCTATTGTTGCAAAGTTCAGTTACTCTCACTACTAGGACACTGTCTGAAAATAATGTAAAATTTATCTTGCATGAGCTCTTCCCTGTCAGGCCAGTTTCTGTAAGCCTGAAAAGCATCGATAAACTGCTTGGTTACATTGCTCTGTTAACATGCCTGCAGATGGCAGTTTTATGAACAGCTCTGCTAGCTCTGAACAGTTTTATTTCAGGCTTTGGTGGGATTCATAAGGTGTCAGGGAAATTCTCTCTGATACCAAAAGCTCTGCTAGGGAGCTAGGAAAAAATATATTTTTTTTAATTGGATGGAAAAAGCAGACAGACATATCAGAAGCAAAGAAGCAAAATGAAAATTACTCCAGTTTACAAGCTATGGCACATGGCACAGATGCAAGGCAAACTTTTTTATCCTTACTTCTTCTTCTGTCCTCTCCAGTAATATATACTGGCCACACACAAAAAGGTTGCTTGATCTCAGCCTACCAAAATGAACTGTAGGAGAAAGCACAAGCAAGGAAAGATAAAAACAATTAGTGCAACAGTAAGTGGGATCTGAGACAGCAGGATGTTTCATGCAGCTATTACCACCAACTTCATGTGACTGCTCAGAGTTCTGAGCACTAGAAAGGCACAAACCATTAATCTAATTGTAATGGGTAAAATGTGGGTTCTTGACAGCTGGAGATATTGCAACGAAGCATAGCAGAGGCCATTTTAGTCTATGTCTTCTTGTTCCAGAACTGTCCAAGACAATAGGGAAGAGCAGTCACACACATCATCTGGCATTATGAAAAAACAGCTCCTTGGCAGCTCTGGGATGTGCTCAATCAATAGTTGGAAAATACCGCTTGGTTGAACATTGAGTAGCAGCAGGTGCACCTACCACACAGCTATTAAAATGCCTGTTTCCCCAATTGATTCCTTACACAGATACTCCTTGGCCTACAGATGTGCCAGTTTTCAATAGCTGTGTCACTTAAGGCTTTGCTTATCTGTCTCTTTTGTCACCACCACAGCAGTCACTTGAGCACATGTGTACCTGTGTTAAGTTAATCCTTATGCTTCCTGCAAAACACACTTTTATTTTTTACTGGGTAATTATCTGCATGAGTGCAGATTCCTGGCTGTGTCTGGTGCCCTTCTGCACTCATTTACCCCTGTCCTTTACTCATTTCAGACTGAAAGGATATGATTTTTGCTGTTTGCACAATCACCTCACACCTGCTGCCTTGCTAGGTGCACTTCCTTTCAACTGCAAATAACAGGCCTGTAGCTAACAGAGAATTGACCGAGAACTGTGTCCATGCTTGCTTCCTTGCTGGTATCTGACTTGTGTTAAAGTCAGTCTAAGGACAGTACATGAAAGCTGAAAAATCTTTTAGTCAGAAGCACGGTAAAATTTGTTCTTTGACGTTAGCCCATCCACAATTACTGCTGAAAGTCCTATGCTGAGAGTTCAAAATATGAGCACGTGTAGAAGTTTCCTCCCTTAATTCTTTTTAGAAGGTTCAGAAATGGGAAGCACTAGCTGCATAAATATACCAGACATAGTGAAGACTTCAGTCACTTATTGTGAATCATAATGAATAGCATTATTCTCTGTGTTTCTGCTGAATTCCTTTTTTAAGGCATGAACTTCAGTCACTGAAGATAGACAATGTGTGTCTGCATGAACAGCTTACCTTGCCTTCAAATGCTCTATGCCTTAAAATACCTCATGCATATGTGTGAAAGTCTTTCACAGTTTGATTCACAGGTTTGTAATCAGGTAAAAATACTTAAAAAACCCAGATAAACATATAAAAATGCTCAAGATTAGAGCCCTGGAATGCTGCATTACATGAATGAAAATAGAGATAGGACTCTGGTCCTCTGCAGGGACAAACCCTGAAGTTGCTGCCTTCAAAGAACTTTAACCTCAGAAGCCCAATTTACATGAAAAGAACTATGTCATTAGCAATGCAGAGGGCAAGAAGCACAACAAGCTGTGAGATGTAGGTGCAGCCCCACGAGGCTGAGAACCACAAGGGATGTCAGAGCTTGCACAGTACATCTGTGTAGATGATGCCTGCATCCTTACAAATAGATGCTGTGGTCCTTTGGAGCAATCGGCAGGACATTTGTTCTCTGCTAGAATCTCTCTTAGCAGAGCCACAACAGCACATTTCCAAGGCAGAACAGCTTCTCCAGATCCTGGTATTAACATTTTGGAAGGCAGTCCTTTATACTGTAAGTACTGTTTGGAGGTTGGTATATATATGTGGTATATATGGCACCTTCTGGTGGGAAGTTAACACATGCTATTGCTCAGCAAAGGACAACATTACATTGTAGTTCTCTTATTTAAAAGAGTAACAAATGTCTCCTGCATAGAAAACTAATAGGCACTGTCCCCAGATGGCGTAAATTAGCATGGCACCACTAATGTCTGATTTATAACAACTGAAGATCCAGCCTTCCCAATGTACCACATAATTAAGCATGCACTTCACTAGCCTGGAAATGTCCTGAGGGCCATGTAATTGTGTGGTAATGAAGTAAACTTTTAATTAAGTTCTCATTTTGAATTAGAATCAATAAGTCAATAAATAGCCTTCACTTGATTTAGATGATAAATATGCACAGCTGAGGCTGCACTCCACATCCTCTCTAGATTTCAGGCTCTCCTTTCTCTTCTACATGTCAGAATATAATGAAGAAGCTCTGAAGTACAGTCCTAATATATTATTGTCACATGTGGTGATAATACTGGTAGAGTTAGGAGACTGCTAGGTTTCTATTATAAATCCTGTTCCCAATGTTTTATAGCATGTGTATTTCAAACTGCAGTCAGCAAAGTTTTTACAAGAAGCTGTCAGCCCCAATGTGAATGTTTGTCAAAATAAAATTCAAAATGGATTTGATTGATTCAACCTGTCTATTTTTCAGAATTCCTGAAGCTATTTTTGCTAACCCCTGGCATAATATATCTTAGATTTGAAAACTGCAGCTTCATAGCAAGCTTTTAAACAAGACTAATTGCTGATTTTTGTTGGAAAGAGAGAAAGGGCAAATGGGTTTGTATGGGGGTAATGAGTATTATATTTTAAGACTAGACAAGACCTTTCTGACCATCTAGTCTGACCCTTTGAATAGATAGGTCACAGATTTTCACCCAGTAATTAACACATCTTTCCCAGTAACTTCCAGGTTGAATTACAGCAGATCTTTAGAATGCTGTTAGATCTCACTGTAGGGAATGTCACATGCGAACTATATAATCCAGTACTTGCAATGGCAGAGCAGAAGTTATAATTTCAAACTTCCACTATTCACTTGGATTCTGACTCACTGTGTGGTCTTAGGAAAGTAACTTAATTTTTCTGATTTCTCCACTTTTCCATCTTCTGCAGTGAACAAAATAATATTTAAAAGCCTCAGAGAGGGGGTGGTGAGATGTAATAAATTATTTGAGGAGTGCTTTGAACTATTCTCATAAAAGATGCTATTCTGTAAAAGTAAAGAAAGCCACCACTGTGTATTTGAATTTGAAAACTGATTACTTTTCAGAATGTGTTCTATTCCTGCATTGTTGTCATGATAACAACTACTGCAGGAGAAATTTGGTTAGCTGAAGAACTGAATCTCACAAGTCTATTGTTTTGAATACTTTTGAAAGAAATAGTTTAAAAGTCAGTTTGGATATTTTCACTGAACTTGTAATGTTTTTCCCTAATAGAAAGAGTGGTTTTCATTATGACCAGATTTTGTCTTAGTTTCCACTGGATATAGCACCCTTCAGTAGGGCTCTCTTGGGGTCAAAAAAACCCCAACTGTCTCTTTCTTGGCTGTACAAATACTCGGTAGGAAGAAAGAGAATTCTGGAGACCAATTGTTACCTCTCTGAAAGAGAGTTTGTACCCTGAACTCTCACTATAGCTGGACACCCCAAAAATAGAGTTTTTCATCTTCAGGACCATGATAATAATACTTGTCACTGGTATGACAAACAGTTCAGACCATTATGCCTTAAAAAATACTCAGCATTATTCAACTGGAATATGCAGGACTTGTCCAGAATTAATTTTACAATTAAGTTCCAGCAGTAACCCTTATCCTCTAGAGTCTATATCTACCCTGTTAAACACACCTGCTTCCAAAAGTGATCCTTGGAACACAGCCTAGTGATGCAGAGTGATGTGAACACACACTGGGTATCCCACCAGTCCAAACTGGCACCTCTGTGTCCCTAAGGGATTATTATTATTATTTTATTGCAGCTTTCTAATGAAAACTGTCCAAAAGCAGGAGAGAAGGAGTGCGAGGAAAGTAAGATCCATAGTCTACAATACAGCAAGGTGCTCAGCTGTGTAAATTTAGTTAACTGTATCGATGAAGAACCATCACAATGAAAACCTCAGAAATACACACAGGGCACATCGCCTCTGCACACCTCAGCTACCAGCCCTTCATTATTCACCAGGACCTTTTCTTTGCAAGAGATCATTATGCAGATTTGGAGCATAATGACTCCAGAAGCAGTATCTCAGTGGAGAACATGGATGAGAGATGAAGAATACACTAAGCAATCATTTCTGCAGTGTGGTCAACCACTGCTACATACAGTGACTTTCTTGCAAGACAGAAAGTGTAGGCGGAATTCTTGCAAAATAATTATAAAACCTGAGACTTACAGAAATGGTAAATTTGGATTAATGGAGCTATGTAAGTGATCTTAACTTATTTTCCAAGATCTGTACAGGCAAGTGCTTTAGAAATAAAATTTCTTTTGCTTCTGTGTTTTTATAGCTGAGTTAGAAGTTCAACAACAGTTTAGAGTTCTCAAAGCCTTTGTAGGACTCAAGGGAAATGCATGTGATGGTTTGGGAGGTCTCAGGCTCTGAATCCTGGCCATGGAGAAGAATGCTAGACTCAAATCCAAGTGCCCTGAGCTTCCAAACTGGAAAGTAGTGACCAGTCTCTGCCCTACCTGGGGCAGAGAAATAACTGACCATGCTGTAGAAATAGCACTGACAGCTCCATAGAGCTCTACTAAAGTCAGCCTTCACCAGCCAAAACTCCGACCCTTCATCTACAGGTGACAGAAGGGAAAGGAAGGAAAAGCTGTTTATATTTTTACTTCATGAGTAAATTCTTTAGCAAGCACAGGAAACAGTTAGCTTTTTTAATTGCATACACTGGTGCTTCAAACCTTGTGGCAGCTCTGCCTGACTCAATATAACACCTTTAGGGGAGTGGAGGAGCAGGGTCAAAGCTATCAGTAACTATTCTGATAGTTTAAATAAGCACAAGTAGTGTTAAAGTGCCAGTATGATCACATTCAAAGAATACGTCCATGAAGGAGGTATTAATGCACCCTTTGCTCTATCTGCAATGTGCTACAGAAAGTTTCTGAGCAGCCAGAGCCAGAAGAAAAATGTAGTTTTACATACAACTGAAGAGAAGGTTTTCAGAAAAATGTAAGTTCTTGTGGGAATGATATGTTAGCTCTGAACATTTTCTGCTTTTAACTGAAACCCCCAGATCTGAAATCTTCTAAGACAATGCCTAAAAAAGTGGGGGTTCAATGGTATTCAGTCAGTTGCTGGGTACTTATGTTCTCCAAGCTAAAAAAATACAGAATTGTAGAATCATTAAGGTTAGAAAAGACCTCTCAGGTCATCAATCCAAGTATTAGATGCTCAATATCCAGGCTGAGTGTGTTTGCTCTCCCCACCGTCTCTCTTGCTCTCTGTTCAGGTCCTGTTAAGGGGAGAATCACAACTTCACCCACAGTTTGTAAGCTGCTTTTGTAAAATCCGTTGTCTGAAGAAGTAACTGGAGGACAATAGATTCTCTTCTTCTTAGGAACAAGAAAAGACCTGTCATGAAAAAAATGCACAAAACTTAATAATCAAAGGTAATGGAATCAAAGATCAGGGGTAGCATGAGACCTGCTATGTAGGCATTTGCCACAACCCCCTGATATCTTGTACTTTGTCACAGTACTTGCATATTGCATAATCTTTACTTCACCGTTATGCTTGCTTTGCATATTGAAATTATATGTCAGTTGAGAGAAAACAGATGCAGGCTTCCCTGCACAGGTTCTGACCTGGCTGGAGAGGAGCATCCTGGTTTGGAAGCTGGGTTGGCATGGTTTTGCATTCTGAGAATTTCACGTGGCCTTGTGGCAAAACCCTCAGGGTGGTAATATTTCATTCATGTTTGTACAAAATGCAGCAGGACTGGTTTTCATTGGCCTTGCTAGCTTCAAATACACAAAAATAACAGATAACATGTTTTTATTCACACAGAGTTTCAATGCCTTTTAGCATTTTAAACTTGCAGGGGCCAAAAAAGAGTTGGGAAAGGGCTTCTAAAGAGTGCACATAACAATTAAAACTTCCTGAGCTGGGGAAAGTTTAGGTTCAGGACAACATTAAAGGTAGGATGAAACACCCTTGTACCATGATTTCAGCAACAATTTAGATACAATATATCCAATTAATTCCTGATTTACAGTATTACCTTTGGGTTGTACCAAAAGGTGAATTTAACATACTGACACTGTTCAGTCTGAAATGCATAGATGTATAAGTAAGCATCATGAAAGCACTTAGAATTTAATTTGTCAGAATGTTTTATTGTCTCTTTGGGTGGTGACCAGAAATACATTGGAAGAGGGCTGGTCAGCAAAGGGTACAAGCATAAAAGTATGGAGTAAGAAGAATCAAAAGCCATTCTTTTATGTGAACACCATTTCCCCTTGATTCCTAGAGCTGAACAGTTTGTGAACAGGGTGATGTCCCATGCAACTTTGCTAGCTCCCTTACAGTGTGGCATATCTCCCTTTTTTTCTTTTACATATGTGTGTCAGCAGGTGACCAGAAGTAAGTGGGGATCCTCAGGGCAGCCATATGGGTCTAGATAGAAGGTAAATCAAGACAACTAAAAAAAAAAATCTCACACAAATGATGAAATCAACTTGGTATTCAACAGTATTTATTCCACTGTGGAAATGCTACTAATCTGAACAGAATTAAATTCTTCAGAGCATTTTGTCAATGTATGGTACAAATCTCTTTATACACATACAGTCAGCTTTCCACCAGCACAAACCACCCATGTAGACGAGCTCACTGTGAACACGTAGAGTGTTTACAGCAGTTGGCCTGTCATGCAGATTAAGTCTGTGCTGGAAGAGCCAACCGTTTTGATCTCCTGCCCTGATCTCCAGGGCAGATGGAATATTAATCTTTTGAAATATCATACCATGCAACTTATAATAATCAAAGGACTGACGAGAAAAATCCAGACTGATATTATGGAAAATGGGCCATTTAATAATCTGGTTTCGGCAGACTTAAAATGGGTGAGAGATTCCAGACATAGTTGAATAGTTTGAAAGCACCAAGGAAATCCAATTTAATTTAATGGAAGTTCAGTCTAGAATTGCCTCATTTGCAGCTTGCTTGACATTTGCTGAAATTTTTGGTGCCAGTATAGTAAAATCGCTCTCTTGGTACAATTAAAACACTCTGTAACATATTATTGAATGAGGAATTCAGTGTCTCGCTAAACTTTTTGTCTCAAACCCTCAGATATAAAACCTTTTAACATAAATGGGACATAAGAACTATGTAGNGGCCTCTTCTCCCAAGTGACAGGGACTAGAGGGAATGTCCTCAAGCTCCTCCAGGGGAGGTTTAGGCTGAACATTAGGAAAAAAAATTTCGCGGAAAGGGTGATTGGGTACTGGAACAGGCTGCCCAGGGAGGTGGTTGAGTCACCTTCCCTGGACGTGTTTAAGGGACAGGTGGAGGAGGTGCTGAGGGGCATAGTTTAGTATTTGATAGGAATGGTTGGACTCAATGATCCAATGGGTCTTTTCCAACCTGGTGATTCTATGATTTGAATTTTGACACTGGCCAGGACTCCTCTACCTCTTAAGAGGCTCTGCTATTCCAGGCTGGGTTCTCTGTGCATTACAGGATGTGAATCCTGCTGTGCTCTGCACTATTTTGAAATCACATTTAAAACACTTCAGTTCACAGTGTATTTTTTTTTTAGATGGATGACTCTTGACACACTGTGACACCTCTGTCCAGAATGGAAGCTTATTAGCTGCATTACAAATCACACCACCACAGAAGAAGGGGGCCTGTGGGTGCCTGTCACTTTGCACACGCTACAGCTCCACAGTGGTTGGCTGCAGGAACAAACCATAACACAATACTAAACCACCAAACTAATATTTATGACCTTATTTTATCTCCCTAGACCAATGGGTATAACTCAACCTCATTTTTCCACTGATGGAGTGCATCCTCTGACTGGACATATAAAGACAATGACACAGGTCTTATTAAACACTCACTGCCTGTAGAAATCTCACTAAGAGAAAGAAAGGAGTCATAGTCCAAGGCCAATAAAGGTCAAGAGCTTAGCACCTAGTGCAAGCACAAAGAAAACTGGAACAGTCCTCTCTCACTTATTCAAGGCAATGGAGAAAAATATCTTGTCAACACAGTCCATCAGCGTGCTGCAACTTGTCCATGAACTGACATCCTAATACAAGTAGCTGGTATTGTACAAAACAATGACTGCAGAGAATCATTTGCTTGTTTTTGTGTAATGCCATGCTTTCACATTACTTTCTCAGGCCATTTTTTTGCAAATTGGCCTCCCTTCACCAGTGAAATTGAAAGACAAATCAATCTTAGTAAAGAAAGTACAGAACGTGTGAAGAGTAACATGAGGGCTATTTGGCATTTCAGGTAAAAAGAATGCATCGAATAAAGATTAAGGAGTAAGTGACTGAAGAACAAAGATGACAAAGAATGATAAAGCCCATTCTATTTGTCTGAAAGTGAAGTGGTCCTGTCACAGAATGGATGGACAGATGGGTTTGCTTTTACTCAGAAACACCATTCAGTTCTTGAAATGCCAACAGAAAAAATCTGGAAGGACAAATGTGGTCTAATATAAAATAAAAGATGTAATTTCAAGTCATGAAATGACAGATTTCAGTGGGATCCTCCTTCATTTGGTCTGCAGATTGCACCACACAGCTACAAACAAAACAGTCCCTAAAACTTTGTGGGTGGCAACATAAAGAAGGCATAGAGACCCTCTGGATATATTACAACATTGCAGTACAACTCTTTTTATGAAGTCAATCTTTCAATCTCTGCTTTAAAATGTCTACAGTTGGCTTACCCCTTCCATTCTACTCTTCAGCTGTACAAATGGATTATTTGAAAAAGTCCAGGTCAGGCCACCTCAGCTCTTTCCTGTGGAGTTGAAGCAGGACACTGCATGGCTGCAGCATTCATCACTGCCTTATTAAGGCACTGCAGGACTCCTGGGAAGCCTTAACAGATGAGGTCTACCCACTAGCATATTCCACTCCTGCTGCCTTCTAGCTGCTTCCATGTAAAGAAAACAGAGGGTTTACTGGGTGCTTCACCAAGTTCTCATGATTTCTGTCCCTCTGTTACAGTGAGTCCGGAAGAGGGCCTCTCCTATGAGGACAGACTGAGAGAGCTGGCCTTGCCTAGCCAGGAGAAGTCTCTGGGGAGACCTTATAGCAGCCTTCCAGTACTTAAAGAGGGCTACAGGAAAACTGGGGAGGGACTTTTATCAGGGAGTGCAGCAAAAGGATAAGGGGGAGGGAGGGGAGGGGCAGTTTTATGCTGAAAGAGGGGAGATTTAGATATTAGGAAGAAATGTTTCACTGTGAGGGTGATGAGGACGGAGAAGTTGTGGATGCCCCATCTCTGGAGGTGTTCAGGGCCAGGTTGGTTGAGGCTTTGAGCAATATGATCTAGTGGGAGGTGTTCCTGCCCAGGGCAGTGGTGTGGAACTGGATGATTTTTCAGGTAGGTCCCTTTCAACCCAAACCATTCCATGATTCTATGCTTGCTACTGTCAATGGAAGGAGGCTGACAAAGAGCTCCAATGCTACTGTCTTGTTAACAGGAAGCCAGCTGAGCAAAAAACTGCCCTGCAGGAGGAACTGCTCCCCACTATGGGGATGACAATGATAAGAGTGGCTAAATAACTGTACAGAATGAGTAAAACATTTTGCTCTACAGGAATTCCAGCCCTTTAGACATACTTTTCCACGTACAAGAAAAGTGAGACTTTTCTCCATTTGTCCTGACTTTTTCCTTCTTGCATACTCCCAGGTACTATTTGTAATTTCAGTTCATATCCTAAAGCATTTCACCAGGGCATCATCCACTAGCTTTCAGGATACAGTTATTAAAGTCAGAAATAATAAGACTTTTCTCTCTCCTGGAATATTTTTGCTGTCACACACAGCTCACATAAGGTTTGTGTAGGGTTTTTTTGGTCATAATTCGCACAGGAAAATCTAACAACTTAAAAACAGAGTGATAGAATGATAGTGATTGCAGTTTGTTGCTAATCTGCTGTGGGGTAAGTGTGTATGATCTCAGTAATTAGAGCTCTAAAGACTGTTCTATACGTCTCTGTGCTTCACTAGCACTGGTACAGTATTGCTTCCTGCTCCAAAATTCATGCAGAGGTGATAATTATTTGCAAGACTGCTTTCTAGTTATCCAGACAAGACATGCTAGTTAAAAAAGGACTTCTCAAACATCATCCTTGTCTTAGAAAGGGACTAAAGGAATAATTAAAACACATATCACTGTCTGGATCAAATCAGTTATTTTGGTTTGCATCACTTGCCAGAGCATTGCTGGGTTATAAACACATTTGAACATAATTTGGCTATGATAAGGAAAGGCAGAGGGGAAAAAGCAAACACTTTAGACAGATGTGTTCCTCTAGTCCTGATTTTTATGCTGCTAAGACAAATAAAAATAAAAATGCTTAAAGCAGCTATGGTTGTAATTGGCAGTCCCAGATATCTGAGATCAATAGAGCAATAAAGAAGGTATAATGCAACTCAGGGTTAATTGCTTTACTTGGTGTGACCAGA
Source organism: Piaya cayana (assembly GCA_013389865.1). Taxonomy (NCBI): domain Eukaryota; kingdom Metazoa; phylum Chordata; class Aves; order Cuculiformes; family Coccyzidae; genus Piaya; species Piaya cayana. The sequence goes on along the minus strand of WAAB01013942.1, from coordinate 32,677 downwards.
AGTCAGAGCCTTCTGTAAGTCAAATAATCCTCTTGTTAGTTGCATAGGCCCAGGGTACCCTGACTTGATCCATATATAATATTGATACATCTAGTAGAGTTACAGAATACTCAAAACCCTATCTGGTGGTTTCTCATTCTGCCAACATTCAACAGCTCTAGTCAATCTCAGAAGAACATTTGGTCCATTCAGAGTAAGCCACAGTACATTGCAGTGGATTATTTGGGTCTCAGCTGCAGGCATCTTCCTGGTTTCAGAAAGGATACAACAGCTCCATGTGAGTCGGTGATATGGCATTTTCGGGATGACCAGGGCAATCACATTTTGCATTTGTCTGTCTTTAGTTTTTCAGTCAACAATAGGAAAAAGTCTCCTGGTAGTGTTTGTGGAGCAAGTCAACAATAGTAAATGATGCCAAACACTCCAACAGGCAAAAGCCAGAATTAATAAGTACTTGACCAGGCTGCAGATTTTTGCTGCTGAACTTAAGGCCATTGTATGTAACTAAGACAGTCTTCTAATGATCTTTCATTTGGACTAATGATCTCATTGAAACACTCTGGGCAGTCTTAAAGCAGTCTCAAGGGAGTAACATACAAACCCACATTCAGTTAATCTTAAAAATCCAGAAAGAGCCTGCAGATAAGAACTGAACAAATACTTTGAATTGCCACTTCAGCTTGCTTCTTCTTAAGACTATTTGTAGAAGTGCCAGTGCATACAACCTTGGTCCTGTAGCCAGAATGCAGTTTAGTGTCCCAGTGATGCTGCAGCCAGAAGGGATTTCACTTCTTCACTGTGTTGTCTCATTGAAGCTGCATGGAGTTAAGATGCTATTTTTTTCCACAGCTACTTGAATCCCATCATTCTTGAGAGTAATGTGGTGTGTTTTGTATTAATTTGACACAGTTTAATTTACAGGCATTAAAATGTAAGAAAATTGCCTTCAACAGTTAATTAAGAGGTGTCTTTCGATTAATACAAATTTAGGATTGGTCTTAATCTCTGAAAGTTACCACCAGTATCAAATTTACAAAAAGTGCAGACTAGCAGAAAGCTGCAGAGCACAGCAGTAAATCTGCAAAGCTATTAGTCTTCTAGATGGCTATTACACATACCACAGAAGCTGATGGATCTAATGTAAATAGCCATACCTTTCATTCAGAGGAGCGCTTTACAATCATTAATTAAAGCTCATGACACTGTAGGGAATGAGTAAAATGCTAATGCCAGTTGTGTAGATGTGTAAATTAGCTCATTTATCACTTGATATTTGAATGTACTTGATCACATCCAGAGGAAACTGAACTGGAAACTCTGTATCTATTGATTTTCCTATGCTAGAAGATAAGGTATATCCAGAGACTTAGAGAAGGAATGTTCAGTTTAAAAAATGAAATTACTTGGACTAGTAAAGACTGTTTAAACTTTTAGCTTTCCCCAAAGAAAATTAAAATAAATATTCTCCCTCTACTGGGCCAAACACTTCAGAAAAAAGATACACAAATGTAGGAAGGCATGAAATAAGTTACTGTTTCTCTATTTTATTTGCCCACTAAACATTTTCAAGAGCTCTTTTTCCTGCAGAGATAATTAGGGGCAAGTGTGGTTAAAGTATCAACCTACTCAAAGCCAACCCATTCTTTCATGCAAAGAAGTAACACTACTGCACAAGAACAGATGACTATGATTTCCAAGAAGGAGGAAAAGGCAGATAATAAGCAAGTGAATTCTTGATTTTTCAAGGAATTTAGAAAACCTCAAGTCCATGTGTTCTGGATCACAAATTTAGCTAACACTGGAAGCATTCTAAAGATGAGACATGTTGAAAGAAAAGATGGAATACAATATTTGGTGTTGTGCAGCCTCAGTGCTACACTCAGTAAATACATGATGTCTGGCCTCTGAAACCAACAGACGCTTGAATGAATGAAAAGGGCTGGTGATATCTTAACACTTCTTAGATAATTTAGCAAGCAGGAGAGCAGCTGAAGCTGAGTGGTCCTAAGGCTTTCAGTTCTCTGCCCACTTACCATCTGTTTCAAAATCAGTACCCAGCAGAGAATAAATTGCAGAATAATCATGTGACAGATCACACAATATTACATGGTGCCTCCCCATTGAACTACACCCTATTTTGGTTGCAAAGTTTTGGGGAAAACATAGATAATGCTGAACAGGTAACTGAAAGGGACAATGAAAAGAGCTGGCAAAGCTGTAGAAGCCTAAATATGATTGCTACTAACGTTACAGTTGTACAACTTATGAAGCCAGGGGTAATCAGATCTTGTGTTCCGGGCAGAAAGCTGAGTCCTGCACCACCTAAAGAGATGCTTACCTCAGTTCTCTTTGGCCTTAGTTAGTCATGCTTTGGCTAGGTAAAATTATCCAACTTCCTTTGAAGCATCATGTCCTGACAGCTGCTAGGAACAGGATATCTGACCTAATAGGTATAGCAAATCCCAAATTCTTGGAAGGGCCTCCTTTGAGCCTACTCTTTGGTATTTCCTTTCCTATGGAAATGTGCAGAACTGTCAGCCTTCTTGGAAACAGCAGTTAATCCAGAGTGAGGAGCTCATTGCCATAACAGAGATGCAGACAAGAAGGGTTTTCTTCTCAGTAAGTCTACTATTCAAACGTTCTGATCAAGCCACACACAGTAAGTCCAGCTTTGAGCTTGAAGCCAGAAAGCGCTCCAAGGATGTGCTCTTGACCATGATGCCCACTATGAAATGCTGCACTAAATAAATATCAGACACGTATCTGGGACTTATTCACTGGAATGATCCCAAAGTGTTTTGCACGCTATATATAGGAATCACTTCATCTACCACCAAATGATGGTTACATTTGAAGTGAAAGGGAGGGTAGAGAACAGAAACACTGCAGCAATGATGTAAAGCATATATAAGCTAATTTTAAAGCCAGGTGAACTGTGATTTCCTGAGCCTGAATCAGAGCCTTTAAATCACACTTATTTAACAGATGTCATAAAAATCTTCAGTGATTCCCTGTTGTCACATTCTTTGCTCCCCATCACCGCTGAATCACAGTAGTCCTGCGCAGCAGCTCTGATGAGTATTTGTTCTTTATTCATAATTCCATTATTTTAACTATAATTGTGAAGGCCAGGAGGACTTGGCATGAGGACAACAACCCCAAACACTGGAGATAAGGCAGCACAGAAGGAAAGACTTAAAATAAATCACAGAATGGTCGGGGTTGGAAGGGACCTCTGGAGATCATCTCACCCAACAACAGCTTCCCCCCCACCCTGTCCCCCGCCCTAGGCTAAAGCAGGTTCATCTACAGCAGTTTGCACAGGAAGACATCCAGGAGGGTTTTGAATATCTGCAGAGAAGGAGACATCGCAACCTCCCTGGGCAGCCTGTGCCAGTGCTCTGTCACCCTCACAGTAAAGAATTTTTTCCTTATGTTCAAGTGGAACTTCTTGTATTCCAGTTTGTGCCCATTGCCTCTTGTCCTGTCAATGGGCACCACTGAGAAGAGTCTGGCCTTATGCTCTTGATATATGCCCTGTTGACATTTATAAGCTTTGATAAGATCCCCTTTCAGTCCTTCTCCAGGCTAAATAGATCCAAGTCCTTCAGTCTTTCTTCATAAGAGACATGCTCCAGTCCCCTGTCTCTGTACAGCAGTTCCTTGTTTAAATCATCTGACAACAGACATAATTGTAGTTCCCGTGCTTCAGCATCACTGATGCATTCATCCTCACAGCAACTTGTAAAGATAACCAGTTACACGGAGGAGGAACCAAAAGCTCAGGAAGATTCACATCCTCCGTATCCAGCAGCTGTTCTTCAGGTTACACCACGGTGTCATAGCCCCATCAAAGCCTCCAGGCAGAGGCTGAGGATTGGCACCTTTTTCCTTAGGGATTGTACAAGTCCCACCAGCATTGGGGTGTCAGTTGCTCAGACCTAACACACTTTCATGGCCATGAAACAGGACTGACAAGGTGCAGTTTGGTGGTTTTTCTTCTGGTTGCTACTACAGGAATGAAGTATGTTCTAGGATAGCTTCCTAACTGCTGCTAGGCTGTACCCAATCTTTGAGCTCCTGTTTACAATCAGTGCTGGAGCTCTCCTTCCGCTCTTCCCTAATGCTACATATTCCATCTTGCCCTGGGGCATCTAATCCCTCCCTTCAGCTCAGCATAATAACTCACATTGGCAATGAAGCAATTCTAAAGCAGGAAGAACTGTGATAGTGTTGGAGAAGGAAGCCAGTGGTTCTCCAGAACTTTATATCATCAATGGCTTCAAATTGCTGTCATTTATCTTCTACATATAAACATGTTTAAAAGGGACTACACAGCTTTCAACTCTGGTAATCAGTTCTGGAGCTTTTCACCCTCAGCTTTTCACCATCTCCCTCAGTTAAGACTGAAAGTTGCCTTTTGGTTGGTTGGTTGTGGGACAGTTGCTGTGGTTTGACGTAGATTAGAGTCAGTCTTGTGACTAACTCAGTTGCTGTAAATGACTTTGTTCTCTGAAAGCTAACCGCATTTCCTTTGAGACAGTGTTCTTCTCTAAAAATGATAACATAGGGCATTGGTAAGCAGAAAGGCCAATGCTTACACTCAACCAAGGCCATCCTCAAGCTGGCAGAAGGGGCGTGCAGCCGTGAGGAGGGGCAAATAGGGCAATTGATCCTAAAATGACCAACAGCACATTCCAGCCCATATACCTCATACTTGGTATATACTTGAGGGATCATGAAGGTCTTGCTCTCTGCAATGGCCAACATTCAGTGAGGACCTCATCTGTCTGGTTGCTCCTGATCCCACAGTCATGTGTTCCTGAACCCAGTTCCTGAGTCCAGCTCTGCCCTAGATATGGACCGATTCCCTCATGTCTGCTCTACAGTATTTGTGGTGATGTATAGTCAACCTGCAAGTCTTTTTCTTCTCATTTTCCTCTCCCCTTTCCCTGCAGCTGGGTGGGGGAAAGGATTTGGGGAGTCCAACTGCATGGCTTTAGCTGCTGAAATTTAGCCAGGGGATGGCTAAACTGTGACAACACTTCTCTCTCTATTTCACCAGAAGTTTTTTGAATAGAACAGCGTTGCTTGGGTGCAGCAAGTGTGGGGCTACTACCCAGGGAAAGACACTAGGTTGGTAGTGACCTCACTGAAAAGGCACAGTCCCCCAGCACTAGGCACAGACAAAGCACAGCAGGATGGTGACAGCAACATACACTCCCCAGTGAGCATCAAGCAAGACAAGGCAGGTCCAAGGTCAAGCTAGGAAGTCCAAATACCACAGGAAGAGCACTTCACACAGGCAACCCAGCAGCACAACTCAGGCTGGGATCCAGTGCTTGGCCTAAACGGGTAACGGGTGTAGTGGGAGCTCCAGGTGAGGCTACAGTGGTATGCTGGAGTGACCAATTAGTGTTCTCATGGCCCTGATAAACATTCTGGTTGAATGCTTCCCAGAGAAGAGTGGTTTTATTAAAAATAAAAATATCTGAAAGCTTTTCACACAGTTCAGTTTTGAAATTCTAGCATTGGAAAGCATATCAAGAAAATCTTTGCATGTGATACAAATGCACTACAATGTTCAAGGAATTTCCTTTCAACAGAATTTTATGAGGGACAGGAAAACATAAAATATTCCTCCTTGTCTTTACCAAGAAGAGGGGAGTTTCACAAAGCAAATCTGTCACTGGTTTGGATAGAAATGACCATGAAGAGAACAGGATCTTTATTTCCTGTCTCCAGAAGATTAGATCTTAAGTCAGTGAACTGGGAGAAGATTTAAAAAACCCCAGTCTTACCAGGAATGTAGGATTTGCTATACTGGATCAGCTAATTTACTCCTCAGAGGAGTGGGGTTTTTTGTGGGGTTTTTTTTGCAAATACACAGTGCTACAAAGGAGCTGAGAAAGCTTACTTGGAATTTCTCATGCAAAGTGAACTTCAGAGGCAGTCTGATACCTATTTCAGAACAGTATGAAATACCTCTTCTGCAGGTAAAGCTAGCAGTTATAAATGATTGATTTGCTTTCATTTAAAGAAAAAAAAAAAGGAAGTGAAAATCTATATTTTCTCTGAAGGATACATTTAAATCCAACTGCTTCTGACTGAAGCAAATTCATAGTCTAACTCTTCCTGACTTCTCCATTCCGCTTTATTTAAAGAGGTTGTGACTCTGTTTCCTAGCAAGCTACTCTAAGCATATAGGCAGTACAGAAAAGTTACATGTAGTTGGTTGTGAGGTTTCACATGTCCTTCAGTATTTGCAATTATATTTTTTCCAAGACTCAGCTTTCAGGGTCATGTGCGCATGCAAAAATAAAATCTTAACTTCCATTTAGAACAAGGGTAAAAGCAAAAAGAAGTAAGTTTTTAAGCCCCTGTGGTTGCAGAGAAACATTTTGAAAATATGGATTGTAAACTCTCACAAGTCAGAAGACAAACAGAAAGAACCTAATGTTTATTATTTTAAAATTTTCATCATTTTTAAGCCAGTCACATAACCTGGGTGGTGGGGTGGGTGCCTGCTCCCTATTATTTGAATGCCTGGTTTGGAAATGCTGGACTTTATAGTATTATTATTTCCTACCTATTTTATATTTATAGTACTGAGGCCTAAAATTCCAAGTTTCAGCAGAGTAGAATTCTTTTTTCTCCTGAGGGGATAAATCCTTGAAAAGAATGGAATACAAATAGAACTTTAACTACAGTGTCTCAAATGTCAGTCAAATAAGATGCTGTGATCTTTAGTTTCTAATGAAATGCATATTTCTTTCAAAATTGGCTGTTATATAACTTGCAAATAATTTCAGTGGCAGCTCAGAGGGAAATGAGGGGAATGTTGATCTTGGCAAACTTTATCTTGGCAAGCAAAACCCAATTTTCGTCGGAACTTGCAATTCTTAAAACCTCCTAACCAAACAATACAGAGACTGAGTAAAAGAGTTCTTTAAAAGGAAAAAGAAAAAAACCAAACCAAAACAACAACCCCAAACCATCAGCCAGTTTAAGCTTACAAACACATTGACAGGTATTCTGCTGCCTCCCTGTGGAGACCGGGATGACTTCATCTAGAATTTCTTTTGAAACCAAAATCAAGTGCAAGAGCATTTTCAGTTCAAGTCAATTTACAAGAGCATTTCTAATTATCTGTCTGGTTATTAAGTACAAACAATACATTGTAGCAATATAGATGAATGCTGAAGGATGTCAAAGCACTCACTGCACAGCCCACAGGAGGAAATGCCATTAAGGCACATTCTGGTGCTGGTGGCTGCACAGACCCTGGGTTCTGTATCTGTTGCTGGACTAGAGGCTAGGGCTGCACTTCGAGTGACCAAAGAACTGCTGTGGCATCCTGTACAAATTTCCACTACTCCTAAACTAAGCTTATGAAGAAAATAAAATAAAATAATAATAATAATAATAATAATAATAATAATAATAATAATAAATTCCCACCAGTTTAGCCCCAGACCTGCTCTCTAGAGAGTTACTGCAGGTAGGCAAGCAGTAAGCTGGCAGCAGTGCTGAGTTAGATGGGCTCAAACTGCCATGAAAATACAACTTCCACTTGGGATCTCCCTGGTCCCTGTGGGGCACAGTGATGTGTGTTTCTATTTTGTGCCACTCTCGAGGGAAAAACACTGAGAGAAATAACTCTGACCCTTCACTGAAAGAGGAAGACAATACTCATTTACAGAAGACAGTAGCACAGCCAAGAGGTTACGCAGAAGACTTTTGTAGGGAAAGTAGCGTGGTGTTGACCTGGAGTGACCAGGAACAAAGTATCTGCCGAAGGGGGAGATGGAGCACCAGCTGCACTTCTTGGCTGGCACTAGAGGAGATATAAGGCACTGTTGACTCAGCAAACACTGCATGCCAGAATAAGGTCATGTCAGCAGGTCAACACTGCCCTGCCTGCCCTTCTTTAGCACTGGTAGGGCTGATCAGATCTTTGTTGTTCCCCATCTCGTATTTCTACTTCCCAAATTACTTCAGCAACTGGCACTCTCACTGCCGTGTGACCCAGATGTAATGGAGCCTTCACTTCTGTGGGGGAAGGAGAGATGGTGATCAGGTTTTACCTCATCTGAGCCACCTGAGTCAAACCATCCTCCAGTGACACATTGTTTCTTAGCTAAGAATTGAATTACCATGAGGGGAAATCCTCCTCTACTGTTTATAAAGTAAGCTCAGGGGAGCTTCTTGATTTATGTGTCTGGAATTATAGGAACAGAAACTGGATAAGCCAGGGGGACAACCTACTGACTCGTTAAACATATCCTGGACAACAGACCACTGACTATATTAGCTTCTCTGTGGCACCTTCCCAGGAATCATGATAAGGCAAGTTCACAGGAGTGCAAGTCCAATGTGCTGGCTGTCCAGGACCAGGCCAGCATAGACAATGAGATTATTGCCTCACACCTGAGCCTTCCAATGGATTTCAATGAAGGCACCAAAAGGACAAAAGGCCATAATGTATGTTCTGCCAACGATTAATGAAATACCGTTAAGAATAGGTATTCCCAGCAATAATTTCCCATGGAAATTTTCTGTCGCATCTTCCATATATGGCTTTAAACATATGAGGGCATACCATGTCCACAGTAAAATAATGAAAGCAAGACATCACCCAGCTTGGGAACTATTAAAGGAGATATCAGAGCAATACACCTGTAGAAGCAGATTAATCTTCATATATTCAGAATCTGTTGTTTTTTAGCATTAAATGTTGCAGAAGGCTAAAAAATTCCTAAAAATATAAGATTGCCTTTTTGGCGCAAAGAGTCTGTACTTAACTATTGTATCTCTCACCAGGCTGACGTGCAAATATTAATTCCTGTTCTGCTACTTCTTTTCCCTGTCCTTTTTAAAATTCCAGTGAAGGTGGCCCATTCTCAAAGGGAGCTAGCTACTTGTTCTGTGTAGGATAACTACATGTCCAAGGCTGACCTGGACAGTCCTGGAACAGAGGCTTTACCTGGCAACCACAGCCTTGTTGAGTTCCTAATTACAGAAAGATCAAGAAGGACGTGGGATCTCACCTGATTTACATCCTACATGCTGATTATGTGAATCTACTCATCCCAAGCAGATGTCAGTCAAGCAAGAGACAGCAGCACCAGCAATGGCTCTATTTTCCACTTCATGTAAATATGGAAGCTGGTTGACAGGATTTTTTTTTCCTGCCAAATTTCTCACTTTTTTTTTCTTCTTTTGAAACCCTGAAAGAAAATTTCAATCTGCAGATTTTGACTAAAAAAGTGAAAAAAATTCCATAAAACTGCAGACACTTCAGAGAAGGGGAAAGTTTTTTGAAGACTTAAGAAAAAATTCCTAGTACTGCTTTTTAAAGAAAACACTCTTAATGTTATTTGCTATCTTACATCTGTCTTTCTCACAGGAAGAAATGTGTTTTTGGGGAAAAAAAGGGATTTTTGGAGGGGAATCATTCCAATTTTGTGCTCTCTAAACCCCTTCTTCTCAAAGAAAAGGGCATAGAACTTGAAATAGAGTGTGTGGGAAGAAACGTTCTGTCACCATTTTCCTTGTTCCATAGAATAAAAAGGAAAATGTAACAAAGTAAGCAAAGAGAAAAAAAGTCCTTTCATTTACTTTTTTCTCATCCATTCTCCATCAAAAAACATTTTGGAATACAAGTTCTCTCTCACATTTCAAGTAAAACATGGAAGGCAAATCGTTTTTCTGAGGGAAAAGTTCAATTATGAAGAAAAATGGGGTTTGGTGCCTTCTGTTGTTTACATGCTTTTTTACCTGCGGGTAGGAAAAAGAAAGGGAGAGTTTCTAAAAAGCAGGAATTCTGCTCCTTTTGCCAAATAAAAGAATATGACTATTATTAGTGAATCAAATGTTGCTGTTTCTTTTCAAAAGCCTCAAACACTGTTTCAAAAGCTTAAAAAGAAAGAAAACTCATAAAACATTTAATTTTTAATGCATCACTTCTGAGGTTGTGTTAGCGATTAATGAATGACCTAGAAGAAGATGCCATTTGATGACTGATTTATGCATTGAGTGAGAAATCTGTGCATGTTTTTACCTGTCTACCTACCTACTTTTCACATATTGCCTGCATACAGGTGTTTCTTCAACCTGTGGCTACCAGATTAGACTCTGGGCTTAGCATTTTCATCCAAATGTTAAAAATATCATGCATAAGGATTGCAAGCTTGGTAGAGTGGTAGAGATTAGTATGACTGCATATGGTGTGGTCTTTAGTAGAAATACTTGAGCACATGTATAAAGCTTCCATGACTGAGGATCCAAGCGGTGCCATCCTCTCCTCCACTCTCTCGAGCAAGATGTACAGTTACCTGAAGAGTGCAAACAGTCAAAGGATGCACATATTTATTTTGAATTTGGACAGAGATCATTAAACTAAGAGGCTTCCTTTCACAAGGCCCCATTCCCATGCAGGACAACCCCAGCTGCTAACATCTGCCCATCGCTTAGAGGAATGACTGCCCACACGTGAACAGGAAACTGAGGCAGGCAGTTTTCCCTGTTAGCCTGAAAGGAAATGGAAGAAACGTGTTTGGGCTGCAGACTTGGTTAATTTGTCCCCTTTCCTGCCCATTGTGAGGGGAAGGGAACAGCTCGGTTTCTTTCTTCATCCACAAGTGTGATCCTCCTGGGTCCCCACCAGATTTTGGCTATGGCGCACAGGCAGCCAGGTGCTTTGCAGCAGGTTGCCCTGAGCAGAGGATGGAACAGCCCCACAGAGGACATTTCCAAGCAAGCCCCTCACCCAGGATGCTCCCCTGTGGCAGCTCAGCATCCTCCCTCCCCGCGGGGTGCAAGGCTCATAGAATCATAGAATCACCAGGTTGGAAAAGACTGACTGGATCATCGAGTTCAACCATTCTTATCAAACACTAAACTATGGCCCTCAGCACCTTGTCTACCCATCTCTTAAACACCTCCAGGGAAGGTGAATCAACCACCTCCCTGGGCAGCCTGTTCCAGTGCCCAATCACCCTTCCCGTGAAAAATCTTTTCCTAATGTTCAGCTTAAACCTCCCCTGGAGGAGCTTGAGGCCATTCCCTCTTGTCCTGTCCCCTGTCACATGGGAGAAGAGGCCAGCANGTCTCACTAGTGCTGAGTACAGAGGGAGAATAACCTCCCTGGACCTGCTGGTCACACCATTTCTGATACAAGCCAAGATGCCATTGGCCTTCTTGGCCACCTGGGCACACTGCTGGCTCATGTTCAGTCAGCTGTCGACCAACACCCCCAGGTCCCTCTCCTCCAGGCAGCTTTCCAGCCAGGCTTCTCCTAGTCTGTAGCTCTGCACAGGGTTGTTGTGTCCCAAGTGCAGGACCGGGCACTTGGCTTTGTTTAACTTCATGCCATTGGTCTCAGCCCAGCGATCCAGCCTGTTCAGATCCCTTTGCAGTCTCTCCCTGCCCTCCAGCAGATCGACACTTCCATCCAGCTTAGTATCATCCACAAACTTGCTAAGGGTGCACTCAATGGCTTCATCCAGGTCATGATAAAGACCGCGCGAGTGACGCTTTGAGCCCGGGCTCACGGCATCGCACGGCGGGACCGAGGGGCTGCGAGGAGCCGAGGGGCCGTGGAATCGCAGCGAGAGCGCGCACAGACGAGCGAGTGAAACCGCCCTGAGTGAAAACGTCGCGTTCCTCCCGCGCCGCCGCCGGGCGCCTCCCGAAGTGCCACCAGGGGGCGCCGCCGCCCGCCGCGCGGGGGACCCCTGGGGCTTTGTCCGGCGTGACTCCCTCTGCGGGGCAAGTTGGGCCGAGGTCCCACCAGGAGGGCCGCGTCTCGCTGGCAGTGATGGAGGAGCTCGCGTTTGCCAGAGCCTTTGATTCTTTACCCCCGTCCTGGGATAGAGCAGAACCAGATATTTCCAGAACATCACAGGAAATGCCTTCCAATGCACCCTCTCCCCGACTAAACGCCTTGAAGAGCCTATTTGAATATATAAATCAGTCTGGAGGGGAAAGAGCTTAACTAAAGACACAAAAAGTGGAGCTGTCTGAACCTCAAGAGGTTTGGCCAAGTGCAGAGTCCTACGCCTGGGCTGGGATAATCAGTGGTTTCAATATGGGATGGGGGATGATGCGATTGAGAACAGCCCTGTAGAGAAGGACTTGGGGGTGCTGGTTGATGAGAAGCTCGACATGAGCCAGCAATGAGCCTTCACAGCCCAGAAGGCCAAACGTGTCTTGTGCTGCTGTGGCCAGCAGGGTGAGGGAGGGGATTCTGTCCTCTCTTGTGAGATCTCACCTGGAGCATTGTGTCCAGTTCTGGAATCCTCAACATAAAGAAGGATATGGAACTGTTGGAACAGGCCCAGAGGAGGGCTACAAGGATGATCAGAGGGCTGGAGCACCTCCTATACGAGGACAGGCTGAGAGAGTTGGGGTTGTTCAGCCTGGAGAAGAGAAGGCTCCAAGGAGATCTTATAG
>WAAB01013942.1:0-19897 GCA_013389865.1 Piaya cayana | reverse complement strand
GATAAGGGTGATGAGGCCCTGGAACAGGTTGTCCATGGAAGTTGTGTTTGGCCCATCTCTGGAGGTGTTCAAGACCAGTCTAGATGGGCCCTTGGGCAGTCTGATCCAGTGGGATGTGTCCCTGTCCATTGCATGGGGGTTGGAACTAGATGATCTTTAAGGTCCCTTCCAAGCCAAAACATTCTATGATTTTTACCTTTTTCCAGGTATTAGGAAGAATGTCTGATGCAAACACTCACTGCATCCTCACTGTGGTACAGGAGACAAACTTCTGTTTTACTTTAAAAATAATCAACAGTAGCTATTTCTGAATTATGATTGAAACACATTTTTGTTTATATTTTAATGAAAGAAATGACATTTTGATACTTTGATCTAAAAAAGAGAGGATTTCTGGCTTGTTTTGAAATAACATAGGAGTAATATATAGGAAAATGGAAAGTCAGGTTCTTGATTTTTTCCCAAAGTGAAAAAGATAATTTCATTCTTTAAGTATTGATTTAAATGAAATTAATTTGAATTTAATGAACAAAATTAGATTTTTTAAGTAGCTCTTAAATGACAAATTTCTGGCCAGCTCTGTCAGTTTTGCTCTATCTGTGATAGTTTGCAAATTTCTCACTTTCAGGCAATGTTCCTTTATTTCTTAACCCTTTTGAAAATCTGTTTCTCTCTGCCTAAATAAGAAGGCATTCATTATGGCTGTGCTGAAGAGAGTGGTGGAATATGGGTTTCCATGCTTTCACTGCTTATGCTTGCATTCCCATCCATTTTTTTACACATCTTCTGGTATAGATATGTTTGGAGCAATTTAGACTACATGGAGTTTCATTGAGAAGGGCAGATTGAAAAAGTCACAGCTCCCATTCCACCTCTCTGCTGGAAAAAGTCTATGCTTCCACCTCCACACATTTAACACACTGATTTTTCAGCACGATCCTTAAGAATTCTCCAGGAGGTTAAAGCCACAGAGCTGAATCATAGACTCATAGAATCCCTAGGTTGGAAAAGACATTTGAGATCATCAAGTGCAAACATTCCTGTCCACTACTAAATCACTTCCCTAAGCAGTTCATCTGCCTATCTTTTAAACACCTCCAGGGATGATGACTCAATCACCTCCCTGGGCAGAATGAGTTTCTTATCTTCCCTTATTCCTCTTAAATAAATGCATACCTAAAACAAAAGAGTAGCTGCCTAAAGGAAAATATTAAAGAAGAAAGCCTGTTTTTAAACTTACCTTTGATTTTAAAACCTCTAGAATTTCTGTAGTCAAGCTATTCTCTGCAATCACAAAAGCCGAAAACCAACTGTTTTTGAGAGGGGCATAATTATGATTCCAGCAACTGAGATGCCAAGGAAAATGATACGTGTTGTGATGGATTGCAAGAGACAGCAGAGGTGCTCAGATGGTGAGCATAACGGCACCAAAAGCTGTGGCAATAACATGCTCCTCTGCCAGTGGCTGAAGAGGCCAAAACCAAGGAGGAAATGATGGACACAGTCCAGTATTCATTGAGTGAGTCCCTGCACAGGGTGCCTTGGGCTGGCAGTTGTATGGATGCAGGGGTATGATGGGCAACTTTGTTCACCAGCTATTTTGTGTAGAGCACTGTACTGATGGAGGTGGCCTTGATGCCTTTGGCTTCTTGGCTACTGTTTGCTAAACTGCTTCAAACATTGCAGGTATATTTACAGGCAGCATTGTTTGCAAGTAGGGTTGAGGACCTCTATTTGGAAGAAATTAATACATTGTTTAATTTGGAAAGCATACTAAATTCCTTTCTTAGTTCATTACACTTCACTCCCCAGTGAAAGTAGCTCTGTCATTAGAAGTAAGACTGCTTTGATATTTACCTGAGCTCAAAGAATGCCATTTCTCAATCTTACTAAAGAAGACAAGTAGTAATTAGGAGGGGGAATACTGTCTGAGGCATAAAGGATAATAACAAAGGCAGGATTGCACCTGCTGTTAAAACACTGAAAGAAGTAAGACTTGGCTTGTACCATCCCATTTTTCTTTTACAAATTGTATGGATTTAAGGCTGATTAATTTCTTGCATGGGTTATCACCAGCTTCTTTAAATCACTGCTCTTGCCAGGTCAGGTTTTGGAGATAAAAGGAAGATGCTTATTTTTAAGTTTGTGTCACAAGAAAGTTAAAATAACACCAGTACGTATGTGTGTATCTTATAGTGAATCATGTATCACACTCATCAGCCTCTGCTGAAATCTGTGGACAGAAAATATTATACTTTTACTGGGATTATTGGCTGTTGTGAGAGTAATTCCAGAGGAAGGCAGCACATTTCAAGAGAATAGAGAACAGGGGAAGCAGCAGACTAGAACCCAAGCACTGGCTTTGTTATGTTCCATATACAAGGTAAACACAGAGGTAATCCTATGTGACTCTTCACTCTGCATCATTTGCCATAACTATTTTGTCATAAACTCTTTGGATGCAGAGACTGTCCCTCCCCATAAGTACACAGAGTGCCTAGGATGCTGGAGTTTTAATATCAGCCTAGGTTTCTATGCTCTACTCTAATGCAAATGATAAATGAAAAGCTTATTTGGCCTTCGCACTGAAGACAGTGCCTCAAACACAATCATGATAAATGCAAAATAATCTTTCTCATTTTATAAGGTCTCTTTTTGTTCTGCCAAAACCACAAACAAAGCAGGAAAGAAAAAGAAGCTAAAAATAGCACATTTGGTCTTGCATTCCTGGTAGGGCTTTGATGACAACCACACACAGTGGATTATATATACTTCACTTCCCAGCTAATAACATGAACCATTCATTCCTTTCCAAAAGACTGTACATTCCAAAAATATTTCATGTATGTTTAATATACCGATTATTTCCTCTGTCACATTACTAAAGACAAATTAAATATACCTAATAATTCCTTCAGTTCTACAGTCCTTTTCATCCAAAGGTCCCTAAGCATACTACAGTTGTTAATTTGCCATGAAAAACACCCTGCCATGGAGCTGCATGAAGAAATTATTTTGGTAGCTGAATCTAATATACTTTTTGGTCTTTGTATGACCCACAGTAATGCTTGGCTTTCGGGAAAGGGAAAACATTCCATTTCAAGTGAAAGGAAATGTTCTGTTTGACCTGAATTGTTTTATTTCTTAGCATTTTTGAAAAATGAAAATATGGAAGGAAGTGGCCAGAACCATATTGAAAGTTGTTCATGTGAAAAGGAGATTGTTTGCCTGCTGTAGTTAAGTGTCTAGGACAGTCTTGGAGAAAAAGGAAAAATAGGAAAATGTCTTTGAAGATAGTTTTATGTGAGAAAAATGTCTTCCCTTTAGTCAGGGCTTTTTTCAGGAAAGCAGAGAATGCATTAACTTCTTAAGAGCCAGGCACCAGACGTACAAACTCACGTTTGCTCCACAAGTACTTTAGGTACAAGATTGAATGTTTAAGGGTCCATCTAAACTTTGCCTCGAAGTCCTTTGTATCACAACCCATATCACACAATTTTTCACCTATTTAGATGTATTTTTGCCTGTTCCAGTAGTTTGTTTAGTTCTCTCTTTAATTTTTTCCACAGAAAATGTTTTTGCAAGGGGAAAAAATTCACTCAGTTCCATTCTTCACTCAGTTCCTTTTTAGTCAAGGTAAATCAAGGCATAAGAAGATTGCATGACATGAAACAAGTGCTAAACTTGCTGCAAGTTTTAACTTTAACATCAGTGAAAGCTGGACGGCATCCAGGATTGCTTATTGGTGGACTTGAGACTAGACCTGTAAGTCCACAGTCGTCTGCTGTGACTTCACTGAAGTACAGATGCCTCGGCACCATTGCAGAATTAACAGGTTTAGGTTTTGTAATACTTTCATTTGGGTAGTGATAAGTATCATTCACTTTCTAGACATTCTTTTATGTGATTTAACATTGTGGGAAGTAATTAAAATTAAGTAAAGTATCATAATTGAAAAAATGTAAACAAGTAACAAACTAAGGAAGCTGGAAATGATTCCCTAATATCCACACAGAATGTAATATGATTTTGATATACAAAGCCTCCAACTTCTAAAATCTTCTAACTAAGCAACCCTTTAGCGGATTTAATTTTAGTATGTATGCAACATGTTTAATGACATTTTCTCTCAGATGCTATTGCTTTGTGATTTGGGTGTCTTGAAGATTCCTTTATCTTCCAATTCTAGTTGTTCTAGATCCATATTCAGGTTCCTTCTATTAATCTGGGTATGATGCAAATGCTGAGAAAGAATCAAACCCAGCACCGCAGATCTTACTTGGACACTGTAACTTAATTTTCCTCTTTAACTCTGAATTTTAAATACTTCACTTGTTATTGTCCATATTAAGACAAAGTTAGTTCTGTAATTCATTACATTCACAGTAAAATTCTAAACAATATGAAGGTTAAAATGTGTGCAGAGACCTCTGTTAGATTTTTACAGTGTCTAATTACAAGTCATGCTTTCTTAATGAAATTAGTTAAAGCCATAACACAATCAGGTATCAGGAAGATGGTTTTATGCCACTGTCATTTCATCCACTTAAGAAAGATCACTCAAATATTTTTACCTACAACTTCGGAAAGTTGCAGTGCACTGAGTTCTTGCCTTTGAAAGGATTTGCACCAGTGGACCTCAGCAGAGATTCTTGCAGATTCCAGATCTGTTTCAACAGATACCAAGTGTACTGGCCTGCACCCATGTTGTTTTGTGGTTTGAATAATGTCCAAATTTCCATGTCTCAAGTGGGTCTTTTCTAAAAAAGTTCCTTTTGTTTAGTCTTGCTTTTATAAAGTGTCCAACATTATTGCCAAATTGAATCAAACTGTATGAGCCCTGGAGGACCTTAATAAAGTGCCCAAGCTCTGCGTTTAGACATGTTATTAAAGAACTCCTGTTTGCAAATTGGTCTGCCCATGTATCAATGACTGTGTGTTGAGTGTTTACCACTGTACAAAATGCAAACACAGATGTGACCTCTGCCACCAGATTTCTTTGTTCTTTCAACAAAAACAGTAAAACTGAGAAAAGAAGTATACAACTTCTCCCTCTTAATACACTGGTACAAAACTATTTTTTTCAGTTCTTGTGCAAAGTTACAGAATCCTCGAATTTATGAACTAGTAGAACATATTGAAATCAGTTTGTATACATAATTTTGTATGTTTAAAAGATACATACACTGGTTTCTTTGCAGACCTATTTGGGCAGATGGTGGTCTGAACAACAGAAAAGAGGGAAAAACCTGACGCCACCTATAATCTCATACATATGTAAACTTAATCAAGAGAGTGCTTATATAAGAATGTGTTACATCTAACAAAAGGTGCAATAAGTGAAGCAACGTTACTAGGAATGACAGTGTAAAGCAGTGAAAGAAGATAAACAATAAGGACTGCAACAATAAAACAGCTTGAGATTAATATTGTGACTACAAATATCAGAAGCTTATTTCTGGGCTTTTTACTTGTGCAATCATGTGCAATCAGTGTGCGCATGCACATCTGTCCCTCCCAGAGTACCTCTACAAGTCATTAACAGCTTTTAACCAAATTTGTCAGACAGCAAGGGTTCCAAATGAAGTAGCTAAATTCTTACAACTTTAGTGAATTCAAGTGATCAGAAACTCGATAATTCACAGAATGATCGGGGTTAGAAGGGACCTTTGGAGATCATCTCATCCAACCCTCTGCTAAAGCAGGTTCACCTACAACAGGCTGCACAGGAACCTGTCCAGGTGGTTTTGAATAGCTCAGGAAAAGGAGACTCCACAACCTCCCTGGGCAGCCTGTGCCAGTGCTCTGTCACCCTCACAGTAAAGAAGTTTTCCCTTATGTTCAGGTGGAACTTCCAATGTTTCTGTTTGTGCTTGTTGCCCCTTGTCCTTTTGCTGCACACCATCCTCCTGAGCCCTGCCCTTTAGATATTTATAAGCAGTGATAAGGTGACCTCTAAGTCTTCCCTTTTCCAGGCTAATCAGACCTCTGCTGAGAAGTGTCATTTAGATTGAGATATTTTTAGATGTCCAGTATCTATGCATCTGAGAATGACTATACAAACATCTCAGCTATGAAAAACTTTCAGTCAGGGGTTGCTCTTCCTTAGACACTATAGTGAATGATGAGATGTACATCTCCATAAAGCACCAGAGAAGTTTTGATATTTAAGAAACCGATGGCTTCTTTTGGACGTTTAGTATAATTAATGACAAAGTTCAGAATAATAGAAAGGTTACTGCAGTTTATCTGAGGAGGGGATCTGAGGATAAATGAGGCTTCAGGGCATGATATCCAGCACAATGTTCTAGGCACATGGGTTTGGTTAAAGGAGAGGTAGCAGGGAAGGAAGATGATCCATACCAGTCTGTATGGGTAGAGCGTTTGATGGGTTCAAGCTGATTGGTATGTAAGCAGACAGGTACTGAAAACTGAAAGGTAACAGTAATGAGTTTCATTAAAGTGGGGAGGAGAAAAGAGACTGGACTATGAGACTAACATGCAAAGACCATGGCTTCCAATGACTTAGCTTGGATAAGTGAGGTTACCATTATAAAGCCAAAGGACAGCAGATTGTCCTATGATAAGATATACAGTATTGCAAGGACCACTATTTTAGCAAGAGAAGAAACCAATGTCATGTTTTGAAGAAATATTTGGCAGAGTGGGTAGGAGAAGGAATGAGGTGTCAGACCATGCTTCTCAAGTTGTGAACCACTTGGCTCCAGTTTGCTTGTTATCCTATCTCTCATATAATATCACCTTTCACACAATTAGCAAAAGCAGCTGTCACCTCTGTCTGAAGGGGAGAAAGTCAAGCATATGGCATCCCTCTCAGAAACATGAAGGCACTTAAAGATTCCTTAATTGTCTAGAAATACTCCCAAGCTTCCCTTTGCAAGAGGGGTGAAAGGGCTGTTATGAGATTATAGTTGCATGAGATTACTCCTTTGCTGAAATGTATGTACTTGGTGTTGACCAACAACCATTTGAAGAGCAGAAAAGACAAAGCTACTTAAAAAGCATAGGAAAAGTAAGTGAGTGAAAAAGATGAGACTGGAGGATTTACCTACTTAAAAAAGAAAGGGAAATTTGTGTGGAGGAAAATGTAAGGGCAAAAGTTAAAAAATGTAAAGAGCATATATTTAAATCAGATATTCAGGTTGAGATTTCAAATAAACAACTGTCAATCTCAGACGGCCAATGTCAGGGAACATGTTGCAATTTAGTTAATGTCACGGCCCGATCTAGACAGTCCAGATGTTGCCCAGGGTAAGACCCTGAGTCTCCCTGTAAAATGTATCAGTTCTAGTCCCACCGGGCTAAATGAAGGCAGAATGATGCCAAATGATGGGTCCAAAAAGGAATGTATCTGTCCAAGCGTTCTTAGGAATATGATAAGCATTGGATTGTTAAATCTGTGTTAAGGGAAAAGAAAGAGAGAAAAGGGAGGAAAGGAAAAGAGAGAGAAAAGTGCAAGGACATCGTCTGGTCTCCAGTCCTCCTCTTGCCCCCTCAGGATGGTGGGTGCATTGCAAATGGTCCATTTGCAGAGTGGTTTTGGTGGGCCTACTCAGTGCTTCTTCTAGGAATGTTCTGGAACAGAGTTTGGTGGGGCTTGGAGGGACTTTGGGATCCAAGGTGAGTCCAAAGTATCATTCTGCCCCGTGCCCTCCCTACCAGCAAGACAGCAGCATGACCTCTCTGGCCAGCAACTGCAGTGGGTCTGCTTGCAAGAGTGAGATAAGGCTGGAGGATACTGCCTCTCTTGCAATCTCAACACTCAGAAACAAGTTTTAAGGCAGCAAAAAGAATCAGTCTCTTACAGAACATAAGTTCAGGAAAACACATGGTCACAGTCTTAGCTGTATGTATGTACAGGGAATGGATATACAAGAAAAGTAACAGGGACAGGGAAAACACCAAAGGTGGCAGGCAGCAACCAAGTGCAGAAGAGAACACAAAAACAATAGGCACAAAAGCTTAGTAGTATGAAGACCACTTCAGTCAGAAGCAACTCTTAGAGAGCTGGAGTATTTTTAAGATTGCAATAAAATGTGGAATTAACACTAAGCGGTCCAGTTTTCATTTGGACTTGAGTGTGTGCAGGGGTAGAGATGTTGCATTGCACAGGTTGTACCAGATGGTGACAAAAAAGCAACTCAGTTTGACTGAGCAGGCTGGAGAACTGAAATCTGGAAGCACACAGTGGATTTAAAGTGGCCAGGGTTAAAGGTAAGGAAAATGCAAATGTTTGAGTTTTTGTTAATTCTATTAATGACTGGCAGGAGAGGGAGGGACAAAAAAAATGACATAAAGTGGAGAAAGACAAGAAATTCTCCCTGTAAATCAAGAAAAGTGACAGAAAAAAGAAGTAAAAATGTGGAACTGAGAAGATTAATGCACAAAGTAATGCATGAAGCAGAAAGGGGATGAATATTTCAGGGTCAGCAAGGAAAGATACATTGGGATCTCATTCTGAGAGATAATTTTGGTAGGAAAGATGGACCAGTACCTGGTGTGAGACCAATTTAAGCAAAGTAACAGGAGACAAACAAACTTTTCATTGTCACTTCAACACCACAGGTAGGATTACTTTTCCCTCATCACCCCCCACCCCTCATCTCTTTGTTGAAGACATTCTTTCAAGAAACAGTATTCTTGCAGATGCCTGAGTATTGTTACTCTAAAAATAGATGTGCAGTATTTTCTGTTAGAAGAAATATGGTTTTAAAGAGTACAAAAGTTAATGTATTTAGCATTCTTCCTTGCAATACTATATAAATAAGGTTAGCTTACCCACCTACACATAGTACATTGAATGTGTTGAAGACATCAACTCAATAAATTCTCTTGTCATAGAAAATAGCGAGAACAACATGTTGATGACATTGAAACAGTAAAAGATTGTATTCTAAATGCTCCAACATCTCTGACACATTATTTCTGAAGTTCTAACATCACTGGCCTGAGATTTCCGTTTTCCAAGTTTAACAGTATCATCTTTCATGCTTTTTCTTGGCACTGCGACTAACCGTGTTCCTAGTGTGGACTTTCTTCTGTGCTTGTCCCAGTTCCTTAATTTTAGTGTGCAGGATCCATTTCTCCCCTTGCCAGTACTTTTTTTCCCCTACTGTCCATCTGCAGTGAGATGACAGACTGGATCCATATGCTGAAGAGAAACTATTTTCTAAACTATCATAAC
This sequence comes from Piaya cayana, assembly GCA_013389865.1. Lineage (NCBI taxonomy): Eukaryota > Metazoa > Chordata > Aves > Cuculiformes > Coccyzidae > Piaya > Piaya cayana. Next base: position 10,692 of record WAAB01013942.1, on the reverse strand, counting down.
TATTCTAGCAAGTAATGCTTATGTGTTATATCCCCTCTTACCTGCTGAGTCACAGCTTTGGTCATTGCAGGTTTTTCCAGTTAGAAGGAGAATCTGGTTGGTGAAGGAGTCAACTGTTTCTCGTATGCCATTCTTTTTGCATGGACAGAAGAGGACTCAAATAGCAAGACACTGTCTCAACTCACAATGCCAGTCATCTTATACAGTTCAACCCAAAAAACTCTCTTGGCTTTTTTGTTAGGGCCATACGCCCAGTACTTGTTAATTTTGCATACTTAGCTTTCTCTTCTCTATTTTTCATATGCACATACTGCAATCCCTTCAGAGGGTTTCCCACTGAAGACTCTGTGGCCACACACTGTAAATTCCACAACAGCATTTTGTAGTTTTGGTTCTGGACAACGAGTTTTGGATTGAGATCTCCATCACTTCTGCTGCAGTGTTTCATGAGGGAGCTTTACAGCTTCTTATCACTTGCTAGAAGTGTAAGGCAGCAATTAGGGTCAGACTCAGCACACTTCATAGCCACATTTCAGTCAACCTCACTTACTCATTACTGCAGCTCAGGACAGAAGGTTGGCACCTCTAAGTCACCTCCAAAATTAAATAAGAGTCTTTACTGAATGTTCATTACCAATTACATAATTTTAAGCAGCTGTATCCTATCTTCTCTTAGGATGTTTTCATGTACTCCTCCAAACCAACTGCACCTTGTTGCATCTGTCTTTGGAGTTTTCCATTCCGCACTCCAGGCTATGTGAAGGGACTCCTTAGAACAAGCTCCTGAACTGTGCCTGTTGTATGAGCTGAAATTGCTGGCTGAGGCACCCCACACATTGTGTCCTAATTGAGGAGGCTTGTTACTGAAACAGCTTTTGCAATTTCAAGATTGACAGGTATTCCCTCCTTTTTTTTTTTTTTTAGATGAGAAAGGGAGGAGAATAAAGGGAGGTGGAAATGCTCTCAGTTGGATATGACAATCTGTTTCCATGACTGAATCCTAAATCATCTTCAATGACACTGCTTGTAATCACACCAGTTCTATATAGGGTCCTATTTGAGGTCTACCCAGTTTAAGGTTTCCAGTCAGTTCTGGCTCAAAAGCAAAATTTGCAGTTCAATGGAAATTTGAGGGGGCTTTTTGGATTTGATTTCAGTCCAAATCAAATCTAAGTGAGATATTTTCAGGAATTCTTCTGAACTGGAAATTCCCCAAACCATTCAGCTGCTCAGCGATTATCACAGCTAAAATGAGTGTTAACTTCACAAAGCAGTGGTAGGGACTCAGACTCCCAGTTCCAAGTAGTTCCATCTGTGATTTGCTTTGTGGGGAGGACATGACAGTCTCCAAAGTTTGCCAGAAACTCAGGAACTGTCTTAGATCCAGTAAAACCAAACAGGGCTTGAAATATTTATTGAAAATCATCTTTGTTTCAGAATGGCACAGTTCCTACTGCAAAAAGTGTCATCTATGGCACACTCTGCAGTCCTGATCTCTGCAGCCGAGAAACTCAAAGCTTCCTTTGAATTTCTTGGTGAAAATGAGTAAGTAAAGTGCTATATACTCTGGGTCTTGTCCCAGCACAGTGCCCACATCCAAGAGCAGGGAAGTACTCCTGGCTCACACACTGGAAGCACCAGTAATAGACAGGACCATTTGTCATACGTTTCCTCTAAAGACATTCCAGCATGCACAAGACACTGCAGTTTCTCCTTTTGGAATCAAAAGCTTCTGACTGACCTAAATAATCATTACTGATCTAAATAATCATTACAGGAAATCCAGGTAGAAGATTGCCAAAAGTCTCCAGCCCTGAACCAAGAGAGAGGAACATAAGCCTCACTCATACAAGTTTAAAAGGAGTTCCCACCTCTTGTTTATGAAAAAAAGGCAGCTGAACTGTCAGCATCTACTCCGAATTCCTCTACTATCTCGTGAGGTGTTGGTACACTGAGATGGTAGTTAATAGTTTTCCTATAGTCTTGCAAGTCTACAGAAACACTTCTGATTCAAAATTTCTCCCCTGACCTGTGTGCAACCCACCTAAAAAATTCCAAATCTAATTAATCCTCACTGCTATAGTCTGCTCTGCTTCACATCTGTAAGGGACCAGGCAAGGCAGGGCTATTCCCTAATGAAAGGTGAGACAAGGGGAATGCTAGGGCCACCAATGCAGAAGCCTCACTAGCCAGGGCTCATCCCACAGAACTCAAGGGGAGTAGCCGGACAAATCCAGAAACAGTGGCCGGGTCCAACTAAGAATCCAGATATTAAAGCAATAGCATAACAAGGCAGCTTTCAGACTAAACTAGAAAGTCTATCAGGTCCAGCGCTCACCAGAGAGGTCCACAACAAGAAGGCAGATCCCAGGTCAAGCCAGGAGCCAGCTGATATCAGGAGCTTGTACAGCTTGGCCATAATCCATCACTTCTCCAGCAAAGCTCAGAGAGAGATTGAAGGACTAGGGACAAGCTTAAACAGAGCTCCTGGCCCCATCAGTGGCAGGAAGGGCTCAAGTGAATCTGGTCAAGGTCATGAAGACTTATTAGTGCACTCAGGCCCCTGACAATCCCTTCCCAGCTAATCTTCAAGTCATTTTGTAAACTAGTTCAAAAATCCCAAGCAAATAATAATTACCAGTCCTCACTAAAAATACCAGAGAGATGTTTAGCAAAATATTGCTGAACAGAGGCTTTCCCTGTCTCTCAACAGTTCCTAGCCACTTTTTCTATATCTATTTTGTAACTCATGCAACAGTAATCATACCACGTCGCAACCCCTCAAACATCCAGCACTTTAAAAATTATGACATTACACTACAGCCTTCTTTCTCAAAGCATCTAGAGCCAGCTAATAAACCTATAATCTAATGCTTTCTTCCCATTATTTATACAGAACTTGATCTTAAACCCTGAGCTGTTCCACTGCGATCAGTGTTTTCACTGAAGTATGCTAAGGGAGAGACTGTACTCTGGAATCAGGTTCTTTTTGTGTGAATCACTTGGTTTTTTGGGAATCCCTGTAGCTGCTGTTCCACTGGATTTGCACTTCTGTAAGATACAGGAAGGGAGGAAAAAATTGGCTCTTCCCAAACATGCTCATTCCCCTAAGCAATCAATTCTTTGCTCCTTTCTTGTTTTGACTAGCATTTGCAATCAATCCCACAATGAAGCTATCTGGACAAAACTCTGGACAAAACTTCAGTAGCAGTCAATGTTAAGCCTGAACTCATGCTTTTATGTTACAGCAAAACCAGAGCAGGACAGTTACTGCAGTCCGTGATTGGAGTAAGTTGCCCCTCTGGTTCTGAATCTGAAAAACCGCTGCTGGTCTGTACCCATCACAAGCTTCTTTCGATACAAATAGTCATGAACATGTTCTGTAGTTTTAATCACTGTCAGAGTATATGATATTTTTTCCCATGAGAGTTTAGCCATTGACTATTCATATTAGCTGTCATCCTTTCAAGTCATTTACTCTGCTATATCAATACCCAGTCCATAAACACTAGGATTTGTGTCTAATTGAAAATGAGGTTTGAAGGCCTTGTCAGTTAAGAGGAAAAATCAGAAGAACCTTTTCATTTCTGAATACTAAGTCACACATTGACCTCTGAAATAACATTATTTTCCTACCCCTTTTATGCAAATGTTATGTAATATTGTGAAATACACGAATAAACCTCTGGTAGGATTGAAGTTCCACAAAACAGCATATCTGAGAGTCTCTGGGGAGCTGGCTGGTGTTCAAAGATCTTAAAAGTAAAATTTGCCTTCTCACTGTTGTGTCAGACTTATATTCATTCTTTTTAAAATGATTCCTATTGCTTTGGGTACAGTTTCAGATCAGCAGCCTTGCTCTGATCCCAGCCTACTTGTAAATATACCTAGTTCTGTTCAAAGACACTAGCATGTGCCCAAGTGAGCAGTCCAGGAGGAGCTCTGGACCAAAGCGTCCTCTGGTGATCCCTCAGATGTACCTGTCCACTGTGGTAATCAATGGTCATCACTGAAATGCTGCAAATCTTGCTTGCAGTAAAAGCATTTTTACTTGTTTTTAGGGCCAACTTCTATTGCCAATCTTTGCTTTATATTCAGTCTGAAAAATCAGATTAAATTGTTACAGGGTCTGGGGAATCATCTATTCATGGTCAGTAAGTGCAAGCCTTTTGAAGTGTTCAAGGTAGTTCCTACACCGGAACAAAATCTGCCATCATTTTTTTTTCTTAACAAGAATTATGGTTGATGCACCAGAAGAGCTGAAGGCTCAGTTATGCTCTTCTGATATGGTTGTTTTTTTTTTTCCCGTGTCTTGGCCTCTTCTTTCTTTGCTTGATGGCAAAACCAGATGAGGTGGGTGTTTGATGTGCTGGTTCTCTCTCTGATGGTCTGGAGCTGGTTGGAAACACTGCAGCCTCGATCTTTGCTGAATCAAGGAGAAAATCATGATGCCTTAGTAAAAGGTTTTCGGGGCCATTTTGCAACTGCCTATTTCAAGGAACAGTGCTATATCAGAATAAACCTAACAGAAACCTTCAACTCCGTATCTTTAGTGTTCTTCCCATACAGTATTCATCTACTCCAGTGTGTTTATGTTTTTAGGTTTTGCATGCAGCACTTTTTCCTTTTTGCTGCTCACTACACACTAGCCACACTATCAAACACAAAAGTTCGCCCCTACTCCAGATCTACTAAAAATGCAACACATAAGATCCTGTTGTAAACTTTGTCTAAAAGTTGGTTTCAGCCAAAGGCTTATTCCTCTGGAAGACTACCCTAATACTGAAGTGCATTTAGTGTGGCAGGACAGTTTGTTCACACTGGTAAATTACTCCATGCTAACAGATCTTCAGAGAATTTGGCACAGGCTGGATTTATAAGGTACCACCTGTCAACTAACAGTCACTATTATTCACCAAAATTGCACAAGCAGACAGACTCATTTAGAGTGTGTTTAGCCAGGCTGACCTAATAATTAGAATGTTTGAAGCTGTGTCTACTTTGGTTAGTAACCAAGGTCCCATTCTTGTTGCTTACCTTTACACTGGGGATCGGCCTGGCTCTTCCATGCTTTCCCTATTGAGTATGGTGCTCCTTCTTTCTGGCTAGCTATGTACTAGTCCTCATTGTCTTGTCTGTCTTTAGCCAAACTATTTCTTTGCATTCCTGTCAATTTACAGTAGTTCTTAGAAGCCAACTATATTATTTTTATTGATAGCTTGAAAAATGAGGTGGGCTATCATGCCAGCATGTATGCTAGCCTCAGAACTGTGTTTACAGAACTCATGGCAGTCAGTTCTGAGTTTCCTTATGTGTGCTTGCTTCCCACCCTAAAGCACTGCTGCATGGAATGACGGGTTTACGTGTAACTTCCATTGCCTTTCTGAGGGCCAGCAGCCTCTGCACTCACCGTGGTCCAGAGAAATGTACATAACTTCATCTACCGACAATTTATCTACTTCAGAAATGTTCGGTGGTATCTGTGCATTCTACAAGCCTCTGGAGTCTTTTGCAAGTGAAGTGAGGACTTGTTTCTCCCTCTTCTCGACACTTTTCTGTCCTCTAATCCCTACAGACTTTAAACCAAAGGCCTAGAACTTCCTCAAAGATTATAATAATGCCATCTCTTTCTGGTGGTTTAAGTGTGCAGTGCCATTCAAACCATATATTATGACATATATCATTTCAGTTCCTTATCCAGCTATCCCCTACCAAGGAAGTAACAATTGACTTGAAGGAGAACCTATTATTCCATTTGTGCTTAAGCCAAAGGTGCAGAAGAGGAAGCACTTGAGGCCTTTCACCTTTACTCAGATATCTGCCATATCATCTTGCTGAAGGTAAAATAGGGCAGTCGCTGAAATGCTAGGAAGGGAAAGGAAGACTCTTTAGTCATGTTTTTCTCTAAATGATAGATACACGCTTCCCTTACCTCTGAATTTCCTTGTCGTGATAGGTTTATTTTACTGTATTGTGTGCCTCTGTGATTTAATTGTTTGTTATTAGGGCTAGTAAAATAAAGCTGCAGCCTTTCTTTTGCTGTATTAGTGCAGTTTAATTACATTTGGGAAAGGCGAAAAGGAGAGTGGGAGCTTGCCAACATTAATGCTGTCTGTCATTCACAGCCCATTGATGACAAGGAGTTGAAAGCTTGGCAGTTACTCTCGTAATCAGCAACCTGGCTGATGACGAATGGAAAATGATTATGTGAAATTTCCTGAAACGAGGAGGGGAAAAAAAGAGTTCTCCAAAGAAATAAAATACATAACAAGAACAAAGAGCAAAACTCCCAGATCCCAACACTAAATCCTTTTTATAATGTTTACATGAAAGATACTACACAAAGCAGTTACAATAAATGAATTTTTTCCATTGCACACAAACTGCGTGTAATGTCTATAAAAGGGATCTGTGTTCCTAAAATAGGAGCACAAATATGTCCACTCGGTTGTTGAAATGTACTTTTCCCCCTGAGCTGAAGGATAGATATCACTGGTTGAAAAAAAAGAACGCTTTTCATCGCTATAGATGGCATCTCAGATATATTTTTAAATGTATACCACTAAAAAGAAGTTCATCTTTAGAGCTGTTCTGAATATATATACTCTATTTTCTTCTTTATTCACTCTGCTTAATTTTCTCTTTTTAACACAGGAGAATGCAGACATTTCATCTTACTAATAGTGAAGTAAGCGACTGATATTCAGGCTGTAGAGTTATTTGTAGTACTCCTGCCTCCAATACAGTAATAAACTTCAAGAAAAAAAAAACAGTTAAATGAAAATGGGAATTACATCTGTGTTTAAGAAGGAGAAATTCTACAGTAGTAATGTGGTTTGCCATGACCTGTAGAAAGGATGATTTGTGACATTTCTCATTTGTCTTAATTAAAAGCTGAATATAATTCTGAAGCCATTTTTTGGCATCTTTGGGATGAAACAATGCTGGCTTGTCTGAGGTTTTGTCCTGCCATTTTTCTGTAGCTGTTGGATACACCTACTCAGTTTCACAATTCATATAACTGGCTTTTCATTTTGGTTGTGACGCGGAAATTAAAAGGCCCTACAGAATCTGTAGTATTACTAGATCATAGTTTTAAGAATAAGAAAAACCTGTATAGTTGGACAATGTGCAATTATCTAATAAAATTGTGAGATTTTTGTCTCTTCTGTTTTGTCAAACACAACATAATAGAAGAATGAAACAAACACCTTTTAATCATGATGTTAAGCAGCTCAGGCAATTTAGAGTTTGCCAGCAGGTAATGTTGACTATGCAGGACTGTGAATAGGGAATTTCTCTTTCACACTGTTGAACAGATACATCACTATGTGGCTTCAGGCTTTTTCCCCACAGGCAGAGTACCACAGTTCCGTATTTGATGAGGCGTTGGAGGGAACGATTCACCACAGTTGAAAGAAGATCACTGACGTTTACTGGAAAATGATATGAGACTGATTTATGTGTTTAGTGTTAAGAATTAGCTATGTATTTATTAAAAATATAATGCATGTTAGAGACCTCTTCCCCGCTAAAGAAATTATGATGAGATATTAATCACCCATCAGACTTAGTTTCAAATTTCTGTAGAAAAGATGTAAAATGTAGGGTAAAAACCCCGTCACACATTTTTTTGTGTTGCAAGTTCCACTGCCCAATCAACGGGTCTCTTCATTCTGGGCAAGGAAGAGGTAAGGCTACTTCATAGACAAGCCTTCCTACATACATTATTTTCTCCATATGGTAGTTCTGCCTCATGTTTTTCTGTTTGTCCAGGTTTTACAGACATACAGCAATATAGCAGAACTCACGTACACGAACTCTGACTTGCATGCTTTATATTTGGGTGTCCTGGCTAAGACCACTCTGACTGTATGTATCAGCTGTTACTTGCACATATGCATTAAGTCTCATACCCCAGCAGCAAAACTCGGACAAGTTTAGGAAGTGTTGACTTTAGTGCATACACATATGCTGTGCAGTGCATATGCAGGAAGTCTGACATGTCAAAGAAGCAAGCAGGATGGGAAATGGATAACTTAAGAGAGGATGGATTGCAGACTGTTCCTCTTCTGCAGTGGTGCTGTGCGGACAGAAGTCTACAAGAGCTCTTATCTGTAAAAATCAAACTCCCTGAGAATCATTAAAAAAATCCTAAAGTAGACTAGATCTCTTCACTCAATGGGCCATTTGGAAGCACAGATTTAAAATAAACTACATAGAAATAATTGTCAACCACCAAAATGTAAAATTAAGTTAAAAAAAATCAGCAGATATAGTGGTGCCATTTTAAATAGGACTGTATTATTCAATTTCTGCCCTCCTCTGTCACATCCTGATCTTCATTTGCCCAACTACCCTTTACTTTAGATGAGGCAATAATTTCTTTCCCACCACTTAAAAATAGTTACTGTCCATTGCTATGTAAGCAGAGCACATAGAGCTTACCTTGAAGTAACAATCTTTTTGTACGACCAAGGCTAACTATTTAGAGGTTCCTTGCTTCATTATCCCATTTGATCAAAATCCCATTACACGTACTGCCCTAAATGGACAACATTATTTCATAGTCTCTCCCCCTCAAATTAATTATTGAAAAAATCAAATAACATTTTGTTGGCATTTTATGTTCATCTCTTCAATTTATACTTGATTCTGCAGCTAACTTTGGTTTTACACTTGCTGTCTTGCACCAAAGTCATTTAAATCAAACAAAAAGAAGTTTGCTGCTGAAGTTTTGAAGGTGATGCCGCTGAACTGACTGAAATCACTGGCTAAGCAGATGGAACAGGACGTAACTGATGCAGGAAAGCAATTTTTGAGAGCTGCAGTTTCTTCTCCAGACAGGGTGAATATCTTCTTTGTTTCAATCCATTCAAGTAGTTCAGTTAAGAACTATTTAACTCAAAGTTGAAAAATCAGTGTAAGAGTAGAAAAAGTGAGATTGCCCATTTTCCTCTGTCAATCTACAGCTAAACCTAAGCATAAGACAATAAGATCTACTCTCTTCAAGATTGAGAAGGATGTGGCCACGAGAAGCTACCAATTTAACTCCCATTCTTCAGATCATTGCTGCAGTGATTTCATTAAATATTTAAAAATGCAAACATGCTTTGAAATGCATCAAACTTATGTAAGGTAGTCTTAATGAACAATTTAAAATGGTTTTTTTTGTAAGAATAAAGGGTGAGAAAATAACATTCTGAAGAAATTATATTAGAGCTAAAATAGATTAATTCGATGTGTATATGTGCAATGTCACCTCTTAGTTGAAGAACCGAAATAGCCAGATGTGGTAATGCTGATCAGTTGCAAATTTTTGTTAATATGCTCTCTGAAAAAAGGAAAGTCAATTTCTCTCAAGAAAGACAACTAAATTTTTTTAAAAAAAGACCTAGATTGCCAAGATCAAAATTTTCATGCTTGTTCTTCTAAACAATAGTTAAAATGAAGGATTTACATCCAATCATCCTTGCCCTATCTGGAACACTTAATCAACAATTTTTAATATTAAAGACAAAGGATAAATAAGAACAATGCTTAGCACATTTGCTTCTTCTTTTTTTCTTAGTAGGAATTTATTACTCATATTTCCCATGGGGAAACTACATAGCCTCAAGATTTCCAAAAAAAGGTGCCTGTAATTACATTTCTAAGCTTGTATTCATGCATCTGAATAAGTGAATTGATTGTGAATATGTTCTGCAGCTTCTAATAGGTTCTAACCATTAGGCTGATCAAAAATTCTCAAGCACATTTATATTGTTGTAAAAATGCTGACATGTAAAAATGAAAACTTTCAAGATAAATATATGTTTTGCCAGTAACAGGAACTGTGCGGGAGGGTTTTCAGGCCCAATTTTCAGTTTCTGATACACAGCCCAGCCTCATCTCCTGCACGCAGAAACAGATAACAGCTCAGTGGGGAGCTAAGGTATCGAGCCCCTGTGTGGAGGCCTTGTGATCCAGTCTGGCCTCTGCTTCAGTAACGCACAAGCTATGGGCCTGGGCTGAGATGCGTTCCTTTATTTCCTCCTGAAAATTCCTCAGTATCTAATTCCAATATAGACAAAATGTCCAAATCTCAATATTATTTCATAGAGCAGATATATTCCAGCTCAGGATTTTTAAAAAGACACTTTGATCAGTGATAAAGCCACCATGCACACTAGAAGCAGATGTAACTCCACTAATTGTTGCTTGATATCGAACATGCTTCTTTGCCTAGTAGGCGATACGGGAACAAGCACACCGGAATTAAAATTGGTAATTAAATCTTAGAAGGATTTTAAAATATTTCACTTCAGGATTGCTTGGCAGTTGTGCAGTAAACCCTTTATATGTAATTTGCCTCTTCTCGATCTATGCATTTAACTCTCCTGCTCTCTCCTCATAATATCATAGGAGTGCAATATTATATATTTATGATTCTATCATGGCCTGATTTTGAAGCGAGGGAAGCCTGTGCATGCTCAGTGCCTCTGAGAAACGTACCAGGCGCTGGCAGGGCAGGGGCCTTCCCTCACGGCACCTCCACTGCCCTGACACCTACCTGTACCCCACACTGGACTGGACCTTCACAGCTGCCCCCTGCGCCCAGAGTCCACTGACTCCTGCACTGCTGGAGCCACAGCCAGCAGCCCTCTTGTCTTCAAGGTGCTGGCTAGGGACACACAGACACAGAGACACGCA